>VXAY01000771.1:112575-132072 GCA_013399855.1 Oxyruncus cristatus | reverse complement strand
CGGCACCGCCACCGGGCGGGGGTCCCGCGCCGCTCCCGGGGTCCCGCTGCGGCACGGGATGCGCGGGACGTGGCCGGGGGGGTCCCCAGCCCAGGGTCCCGCGGCGCTGGCTGCGGGCTCCGGCAGGGGGTCTGGCGCTGGCTGTGCTGGCAGTGCTTACAGGGGTCTGGAGGGCTTTGGGGTCCCCAGCCCTGCTGCCGGGCTGCAGAGCCTTGGGGTCCCCAGCCCGGCTCGAGGGCCCCCAGCCCAGGGTGCCACGGCACCGGCCGCATGCTCCGGGCAGGGGTCTCATGCTGGCCGCAGCGCTGGCTGCCCTGGCCGTGGTGCTGCAGGGCTGTGAGGTCCCCAGCCTAGTTGTGGGGCTGCAGAGCCTTGGGATCCCCAGCCCGGCCGTGGGGCTGCAGGGCTGTGGGGTCCCAGGTCCCACGGCACCGGCGGCAGGCTCCAGATGGGGGTCCTGCGCTGGCTGCCCTGGCTGTGGTTCTGGGGGTCCCCAAGCTGGTTGAGAGGCTGCAGGGCCGTGGGGTCCCCGGTCATCTCCAGCCCAGGGTCCTGCTCAGCCCATGGGCTGGGGGTCAGCAGCAAAGGCTACCCTGGCTGTGTGATCCCCAGCCCAGTTGTGGGGCTGCAGGGCCATGGGATCCCCAGCCCGGTTGTGGTGCTGCAGGGCCATGGGATCCCCAGCCTGGTTGTGGGGCTGCAGGGCCATGGGATCCCTGGCCTGGTTGTGGGGCTGCAGCTTTGTGGGATGACCCCCAGGCCGGTTGTGGGGCTGCAGGTTCCTTGCTCAGCTCCAGCCCTGGGTGTTTCAGTCAGGCCCTGGGGGGCTGCTCAGGACACGGTCCCTCCCTGGGGTGTGTCCGTGGCTCTCTGGTGTGGCCGTGGGTAGTTGGTCCCACCCGTGACAGGTGCCTGGCTCTCCTGGGAGCCCCTGGATGCCGGTGCCTCTCGGCCCCCTGTCCCCCATCCCGGGGCTGGCAGTGCCTGGTGCCCTGCCCTGGGCCACTGCAGGGTCCCCCGGTGCCAGCCCACCTCGTGCTGGGGCCAGGAGCAGCGAGGGGGTGGTGGGCATGGGAGCTCTTCCCAAAAGAGCTTCCAGCCACAGCTTCCAGCACCGGGAGCCGGGAGGCTTAGAGGGATAACGGCAGTGCCTGTTGTGTTGGACAGACTCCTGAAAGCCATGTAAAGCCTGCGGTGGGTCGTAAGTCAGCTTCCAGCAGGCAGGGATAACAAAAGGCTCCCTCTGCAAGCCTCCTAATTTCATAGTTTTTTCACAGAAAGTTTAAGGATCTTCTTTTCATCTTCCTGCCTCCACTTTTTCTGCGGATTCCTCGTGCAATGCGGGCTGGAGCAGCCGCTGAGCTGAGCTGCGTTGGCTGTAACATGGATCTGAGCTGGGGAGAGGGAGACAGGGCTTACTCTTCCCTGCTTGGAATTGCTGCTTCAGAACCCTCTGAGCCCTGTGCTGAGGGAGCTGACAGCTCCCCCTCGGAGGTGGCGGTCCAGCCAACCCCGCTGCTGTCCCCGTGGATGGGTTTTTCCCCCTGAGAGGAGGAGGTGGATGAGAAGGGCCTTGTGGCTGGGGCGGATTTCTGCAGTGGTGGTTGGAGTTAAGGAGTGTTTGATGTGGTGGAGCTGCGATTCGTGCAGGTGTTTGATTCCAGGAGGCTGGAAGGAATCCACGGATGGACTCTTGCATCAGAAGTGCTTTTCCCTGTGCATTTTCCCACTGTTGCCTGTCACATCCTTCTGTATCTCCTCATGTGTTTGCATCGAGTAGGTGGTCCTGGAGTAACTGCCACAGAATCCCGAATCCACTTATTCATCCCGAATTGTTTGCATGTCTTCATGTGATCTCCAGAGAGAAAGCAAGTTGTGGGAGGCACTGTGGGGAGGAATAGTGGAGTGGGTCGGGCAGTGGCCCCTCCGAGCGGGATGTTCAGTGGCCCCTCAGGGCTGGAGTCTCTTCCCACTGGCTCCTTACCCTGTGGCCGAGGAGGCTGAATGAGAGCTGAAAGAGAATCCCTTCAGTGCCTCGCTCGTGGAAACTCTCCAGGTTATTTGCTGCGTTGGAGATGTTGATGAATGTTTTTGGGGCCAGGAATATTGTCAGCCCCTGGCCAGCGTTCCCTCGGAGTCGCAGACAGGTCGAGGGATGGGCTGAGCAGAGCCCGGCCGTCTGAGCGGAGCTGCCACCGCCGGTGCTTTGTCATGTCCGGGGCACTCGCGGTGCCTTTGGAAACAGAGGGATCTGGGAGAGCTTCTCCCACCCGGGAATAGAAGCTGGTGTGAGTGAAGATCCTGGCCTGAGCTGGTGCTGGACTTGTGCTCTGAGCTAAGGGGGTGCCGGGGTGTCCGCAGTGGGAGAGGTGCTGGGAGAGGCTGGTGGGAGAGGAATCCTGGCCATGGGTGTGATTTGCCAGCCAGGGGGGCTTCAGGGTCCTGGAAGGATGTGGGGGGATGACTGAGCTGCCCAGGAATGGAGGTGTTGAGGTGCTGGGGGTGGAGGGTCCTGGAGGGAGAAGGTGGCAGCTGGAGGAAGTGTTGAAGTGTGGTGGGTACAGGCAGTCTGGGGAAGGGCGGGAGATGGTTTGGGGAGTGCTGTCAAAGTGCTGGATGAAATGGGCTGCGTTTGGAGAATGTTCCGGGGCGAGAGCCCTGCGTGGAGGGAGCTCTGCAGGGGTGCGATGCCGAGGGAGAAACCTGTCCAGAGATGTGAGTCTGAGCGAGGAGCTGTGGGAAGAGATCCCCCCAGGGAGGAGCAGGGGGCAGGAGATGGCTGGGATAGGGCTGGTGTCACATTCTAAGAGGTGCTGGTGAGCCGACTTGACAACCATCCCTTTGATGCAGTGGAATCAGTGATTCCGGGGGGCTGGGGCTGCAAACAGGCACTGTCAGGGAGGGGAATGGCAGAACTTCTGGCAGTTTTCATCTTGGGAACTGCAGAGATGGTGGAGAAGAGTCGGAGGTGGAGCAGCACGAGCCCCTCTGAGTGTGTGTGTCTGTGTCTGGCCCTGTTTGCAGCTGCGGAGCAAACGCTGCTGGATGGTGGAAGCTGAGGGTCCTTGAGTGTTCACTTGAGGTCCCATGTGGAGCTGCTGTCCCTTGTTGCAAGTAAACAGGCTCCTGTAAATGTTCTCCTGAGCACCGGTGTTAAACAGGGGGCTTTGGTACTGGATCTGGAGGAGCAGGAGATGCTCTGTGATGGATTTCCTTGGGGCTTTTCAGGAGCATTTCACGCAGGTGTCTTCAGGAGCTTTTCCTGCAACCCTGGCTCCCATGTGGAGCTGCTGTTCCTATTTGGAAGCAGATGGACTCCTGGATGGTGGTGTTTAACAGGGATCTTGGCAGTGGGTTTAGAGGAGCAGGAGATGCTGTTTGATGGGTTTTGCTGGGGCTCTTCAGAGCAGCTGGTTTGGTTTCAAGAGCACGTGCAAGTGAAGGGTGTCTGTGTTGTCTGTGACTGTCCTGCAGCTGTTGGATGACAAAAGGCAATAATCAATAGAGTTATTTCGTTTGTAAGACAGCGAAAGAATCCCAGCAGAGGAGAGCCTGTCCTTGATCTGGTTGTGCCTGATAATGAGAAACGAAATGAGATGTGAGCGCCCCAAGCAAAGGGAGAACCAGTAGTCACCAGCTCTTAAATCACAAGGTCACGGGGAGAAGTGGTTCATAGGCACAGCAAGGGCTGAATCTCCAGCCTGGAAACCAGGGAGGAATTAGGAACACTCCAAACGTGCTGGGGTTGGAGTCTCATTTCTTTGCACTTGGCGATGAGGAGGAGTTGTTCTGGAGCAACTGTTACCTTGTGCGTCCGACAGGGTTTCCTCGCTTTGTTGACGTTCCCACTGCAGTATCTGGGCTGGAATAAGTGGTAAATTGGATTTCTCTTGGCCGTGGTTGTGGCTTTGTTGAGTTATTACTGTGGCCGCGCTCGGCTGTGCTGGGGGTTGTTCCGATAGAAGGATTATTTTCTGGTGAATAAAGTTCTCGCTCCGAGGATGTGGCTTTTGTTGGGGAAGGCTTTGCAGCTTCCGTTTGATGAGCAGCCAGCTGGTTTCCTCTGGAATTTCTTTATCCAGCCAGAAGCATTGAGGAGCGGGGCTGGAGGATCAGGATCCCCGCGGGAAGGTTGGGAAGCCGTTCACAACTTGGAAGGTTGAGCCGAAGCTTTAAACTTAATTTAACTCTCCGTGCCCGTGGTGATCTAGAACAGCTGCCTCCTTCCCAGGCTGCTCTTCCAGCAGCATTCCCATTCCCAGTGCTGGAAAAGCAGTGGAACAGGGAGTCTGGTCAGTGAGTTGAGTCCTTGACCCTGCACAGCTTCACGACCCCCACAAACCGTTCACTCTGCACCTTTAAACCCACTGATGCTTTTCCTCCTACTGTTCCAGTGGGAAGGCTGTTCTGGAACCTTCCAGACTTCTGGAAGTAAGAAGTATCCATATAAGTAGATATAAGTAAGCATAAAATATGTAGATGTATAATAAATGGAATATAAACATGATAAATATAATAATAAGTAGAATAATAAATAGATATAATATATAATAAATAAGTATAATAATAAATTTAATAAGTATAGGTAGAACATTTTCACTTGTGTGAATTTGTATGTGCACTCTCAAAATAGACACCTATAAATATATCAAATGCATAATCAGTAGTTTGTTCAGTAGTTAATACAGAACTCTCTAACTCAAGTGTATTTTATAACAGTTCCAAGGTATCATTAGTTACAATCTCAGGTTGTAATAAAAACATTCATCAGCCTTCCTGGACTGATCTAGAACAAGAGGAAACCAAAACAAGCTTCAGTAAATACATTTATTATACATACGGGTGTCATTACTTTATTAAAAATACCACAAATAGTTACCTTCACTTAATATTTCCAAGTTTGCCAAAGCTAAAACCAGTTTTTGCTGGAACCAGTGGCCAGGGTGGTTGAATGGCTCACACTTGCCAAGGGGCTTGTCTAAAATACACAGGTTTCTCTGGCAAGGAATTCAAAGAAATACGCAGCAACTACTTTCAGACCCCAAGTTTTTCATCTCTCCCGACTCCAGAAGTAAGCGTTGGCGGCCGGTTTAATCATTTTTGGTGTTCCTTCAGACACAACAGCCTGCTGGGAGACATCAAAGGCACTGTGACCAGGTCCTAGTTGGGAAAAAGGAGGTTTCTTTGTCTCTTTTGCTGACAAATGGAACAGCTTAGTCACCAGTTCCACCTGCCAGGTTTAGGTTCGTGATGTGCCCATCAGGGATCCCAGGGAGCCACGGCTCCGGCGAGGGCTGGGGGTGAGAGCAGCATCCCATGGGATCATCTCCTGGTGCTCGGGGCCTCCGTGGTGTCTCCAGCTCCCGCTGCCCTGTCCTGACTCCAGCGTGTTCTCCACAGCACCGGACAAAGCTGGGAGCCCCCGGAGCCTGGTGCCCTGGAGCTTGTGGTTCTTTGCTCCCTCGGGTCTCCTGCAGCCCTTGGGCACCGACTGCCGGTGCTTCCTGAGGAGCACTTTAACTCCCCCGGGGTGAAGTGGGGTAAAAACCGGCCGAGATCCCCAACACCAGGAGTGCGCTGAGAGTCTTGTATCAAAAATAGTGTGGGCACAGGCCCAGGGCAGGGACTGTCCCTGTGCTGGGACCTGGGGAGGTCCCCCTGGAATCCCGGGGGCAGTTCTGGGCCCTCAGACAGCAGAGCCGTGGAGGGGCTGGAGCGTGTGCAGGGAAGGGAAGGGAGCTGGGAAGGGGCTGGAGCAGCAGGAGCGGCTGAGGGAGCTGGGGGGGCTGAGCCTGGAGCAAAGGAGGCTCAGGGGGGACCTTGTGGCTCTGCAAGTCCCTGACAGGAGGGGGGAGCCGGGGGGGGTCGGGCTCTGCTGCCAGGGAACAGGGACAGGACAAGGGGAAACGGCCTCAGGCTGTGCCAGGGGAGGCTCAGGTTGGCCCTGAGCAGGAAGGAATTTGTTGCTGGAAAGGGTGGTGAGGCCTTGGCAGGGGCTGCCCAGGGAGGTTTGGAGTGCCCAGCCCTGGAGGTGCCCAAGGAAGGCCTGGCCGTGGCACTCAGTGCTCTGGGCTGGGAGGGCTTTTCCAGCCTCAGGGGTTCTGGGATCCTGTGGCTGGATGAATGCTTTCCAGTTCTCTGCAGCCCCAAGTTCCTTGAAGGTAGTTATGCAGGAGTGTGGATCCTTCCAGGCCTTTGGAGAGCAGGAGTTGTGATCCCTGATCCATGTGCTGGAGGGAAGTGCTGGCAGGTTCCTGTCCCCATCCGTGAGATCCATTCCCATGCATCTCCTGTGGTGCTTTACCTTCCCAGAGTGCTCTGCCACGAGCATCGAAGTCTTGGAGATGTTCCTGGAATTACTTTAATGATCCCTCATTTGGAAACCAAGCTCAAGGTGTCCTCATTGTGTGTCCAGGCTGGGGGGAAGCTGTGGGATCCAGGGACCTTTGCTTCCCAGCTGTTTGTCTGGTGGTCAGTGTTTGGGAGTTAAAGGATTTTTTCAGGAATAATGAGAGCTCCTTCAGACATGGATAAATTATTTCCTCTTCTTGTTGTTGCAAACTTTGAAAAATGAGTCATGGAGGAGGAAAAAGAGACAAATTGCTCATGGAAGACAAAAGAGAATCAACTGAATCAAACTAAAATATCTTGGGGACGTGAAAAAAAATTTGTTGGGAAGAAATGGGGGTTTTGATGGAAGGAAGGCCTGGCCATGGCACTCAGTGCTCTGGGCTGGGGGCCAAGGTGGGGATGGGGCACAGGGTGGATCCATGGGCTGGGAGGGCTTTTCCAACCCCAGGGATTGTGGGATTCTGTAGTATTTGAGTGAAGAGACATTTCAAGGTCATCTCATCCCCATCCATGGGCAGGGACACCTTCCACTGGCCCAGGTTGCTCCAACCTGGCCTCGGACACTCCCAGGGATCCAGGGGCAGCCACAGCTTCTCTGCCCAACCTGGGCCAGTGTTTCACCCCATATTTTCTGTACAAATTCCTGACCTCTTTCTGGTCCCTGCTTGGCTCTTTCTGGCAGTGGTTTTGTAAGACAGCTAATTATGATGTGGAAAAGTATCTCATTTTCCTGGTTTATAAATATGTTATTCTTCAGTTCAAGTGTTCTCAGATGCTCTGTGGAAGTTTTATTGGTTTTCCTGAGATCCCACTCACCGTCAGTGTTTTGTATCCGCTCAAATCCATGTTGCTTCTCAATTCTTCGCCTCATTCTTTAAATATTTTCCTGCAATTAATCTTTTTTCATCCCTCCGATCCAACCCTTCTGCTCTTCTCTAACCCAGTTTGGTTTCTGTTACAAAGAATTAGGTCTCTCTGTTTGCACTCTTGGGTGGTGTCCAGGTGGATCTTGCGTTGCTTCAGTTAAGTGGTTTCAGATAAAGAGAACATTGAATTCATTCGCCCTCTTTTATTTCTTTTTAAAGCAAATAAACTTCGCAAAGGTTAAGAATATTAAATACAATATTTGGGCCCCTCCCGACAGCAGAGCCGTGGAGGGGCTGGAGCGTGTGCAGGGAAGGGAAGGGAGCTGGGAAGGGGCTGGAGCAGCAGGAGCGGCTGAGGGAGCTGGGGGGGCTGAGCCTGGAGCAAAGGAGGCTCAGGGGGGACCTTGTGGCTCTGCAAGTCCCTGACAGGAGGGGGGAGCCGGGGGGGGGCGGGCTCTGCTGCCAGGGAACAGGGACAGGACAAGGGGAAACGGCCTCAGGCTGTGCCAGGGGAGGCTCAGGTTGGCCCTGAGGAGGAAGGAATTTGTTGCTGGAAAGGGTGGTGAGGCCTTGGCAGGGGCTGCCCAGGGAGGTTTGGAGTGCCCAGCCCTGGAGGGGCCCAAGGAAGGCCTGGCCGTGGCACTCAGTGCTCTGGACTGGGGGCCAAGGGGGGGATGGGGCACAGGGTGGATCCATGGGCTGGGAGGGCTTTTCCAGCCTCAGGGGTTCTGTGACTGTGATTCTGTGGTATATTTAAGTTTAATCTGGGGACCACCCCTCCCTTTCCTCCCCTTTTGCATGTTTGTTGTTAACTGTTGGTGGCAGCCCATGGAAGTCACAAATGGAGGTGACTGCGCTTTATTTGGTGTTCCTTCTGGGGGGTTACGATTTGACTGCAGCTGAACGGCTGTTCCAACATCCCATGAGTCCATGAGGTGCATCAGGACCCTTGGGAGGAGAGGAATGTGTCTTGTTAAAGCTCTAGAAACTCCCTGGAATGCTGTTTATGGCCTGGCATCAGTCAAGGCTTGAGAAGATTGGGTGGGATCTGATGAGGATGGTGCAGCAAGAGTGTCAAAAGCTACTTCTGTGCCAGGAAGAGATGGAGATGCCCTGAGGACACGTGGGACAAGCAGTCCCTCCATGGAGCAAGTAATCCCTCCGTGGTTGTTAAAGCTGCCACCATTATAAACTCTATTTTTAGTAATTCTACACTTTGGCTGGAAAAATTGGTCTGGCCTAAGATTTTCTCCCTCCGTTTCAAGTTTAGTTTTTGCCCCAGATCAGGACAGGCCCATTCAGGCCTTTGTGTCACCTGGGAAGGGACCGTGGGCTGGTGGGAGCTGGGCCTTGTGCTCGTGTCCTGGGCAGAGCCAGGACGGGCAGTCCCGGCCTCTTCCGGAGCGAGCAGCTCATGACGTGGAATCATGGAATGGTTTGGAGGGGAAGGGACCTTAAAGCCCACCCAGTGCCACCCCTGCCACAGGCAGGGACACCTTCCACTAGCCCAGGTTGCTCCAACCCAGCCTTGGACACTTCCAGGGATCCAGGGGCAGCCCCAGCTTCTCTGCCCAACCTGGGCCAGGGCCTCCCCACCCTCCCAGCCAGCAATTCTTCTCAATTTCCCATCTCTCCCTGCCCTCTGGCACTGGGAAGCCATTCCCTGTGTCCTGTCCCTCCAGGCCTTTGTAAATAGTCTCTCTCCGTCTTTCTTGTAGCTCCTTCAGGCACTGAAAGGCCACAATCAGGTCACCCCAAAGCCTCTCTTCTCCAGGCTGAACAATCCCAATTCCCTCAGCCTTTCCTCCCAGCAGAGCTGCTCTTCCCTCTGATCCTCTTGGTGGTCTCTTCTGGGCTCGCTCCAGAAGCTCCATGTCCTTCCTGTGATCCTCTTCATCCTGTGCTTCCCTTTTTAGCTTTATTTCTCTGGAGAGTTCCTTACAGAGCATTTCCGTGCCCACTTCAGTGCTGGGACTGACTTGGAATTAGTGGGGAATTTTTCCTCCGTGCCGGGGTCAGGAAATTCTCCTTCTGCTCCTTGTTTTGTCCACTGGGAAGGTCATTTGGAATGAGATGGGAAGAAGCCAAGATGCAGCTGGTTGCTGGAGCCTGGTGTGAGAATTATACAACCTCTTGGGGCTGCCATCTGTCAGGAGTCCTGCTTTCTGCCGGGCTAAATTCCTTTGCATGAGGTTAGGACAGGATTTTTCCTCTGGGATCTTACGTGTTGCGGGTCAGCAGCACATGGTTTCTGGGTTGGTGGAGCTGCTGAAGTTTAAACGTCCTGCTAAAGCCAAATCACCTGCCTGGAAATGAAGGAGTCACTGGCAAGAAGTTCTCTCTGCTGAACACGGAGGAAGAGATTCAGGGATGAAGGGAGGATTTCAGGTGATTCAGGCAGCACAGCAACAGGATTTGGGGTTTTCTGCCACATGTAGGAAGGACAAAACTGGTCGGAACTGCGGCTGCCCCATTCCTGGAAGTGCCCAAGGCCAGGCTGGAGCAACCTGGGATAGTGGAAGGTGTCCCTGCCCGTGGATGGGGATGAGATGATCCTAAAGGGGCTCCAGGAGAGCTGGAGAGGGACTGGGGACAAGAGATGGAGGGACAGGACACAGGGAATGGCTGGGACAGATGGGATATTGGGAAGGAATTACTGGCTGGGAGGGTGGGGAGGAGCTGGAATGGATTTCCCAGAGAAGCTGTGGCTGCCCCTGAATCCCTGGGAGAGTCCAAGGGCAGGTTGGATGGGAATTGGAGCAACCTGTGCCAGTGGAAGGGGGTGGCACTGGATGGGCTTTAAAGTCCTTTCCAACCCAACCCATTCCATGAACTGTTGTGGTCCCCTTACCTCCAACTTCACTTCCCGTTTGGGTGGAGAGATCTTGCTTTAGGATCAAAGAAATCTCCGGCTTCTTCTGTACTTAGTTTTTCCTTCCTCATAAATTCCTCAGGGAAGATTATTCTTCCCAACTCCCGGGAACTGGGCTCTGCTGCCTCTCACGTCCAGGCGGTAACTTTGAAGTGTTGAAAGCTTTTAGGTTGAGATGACACAGCTGGTTTGTGCAGCACTGTGGATTTTTTGTTCTCCACCTGCCTGTTTTTTATGGAATTTCTCCTTTTATTAAGAGAAGGGCAACAGGTGTTTCCTACATCATCAGCTGGGTGTTTGTGTGTTCAGGAATGAGTCGTGTCTCTCTGAAACACCCCAAAATGAGGTTCTCCAGTGGGTGGATCAAATACCATTTGAAAGTCTTAGAGATGCCCAGTGTGGGGTTGGTTTATTGCATGAGATTGCCACAAAAATGAGATTGCCATAAAAATGATATTCCTGTGAAAATGATGACATTTGTCCTTGGCATCTGTGATGATACGTTGGGAATTCTTATCGGCTTCTCACTGGAGGACAGAAGACCTTGTTGACAAGTGAAAAGAGGGAGATACCATCCAAACTCTTCCTTTTGTGGCAGAAATCCTGTGTCTCCTGCCTTTTTCCCTCAGGTGCTTGGTGCCTGTGCTGTGTCTTGAGCCTGAGCGTTGTCTGTGGGATCAGCTCAAGAGCCAAACCAGCACAGAAACTCCTCTGGTTTTAGTCTGATACCAACAGGCTGTTCCAAATCCCTCTGTCTCTTCCTTGCATCTTGGATATGCCTTTTCCTCTGAAAAAATGTTCATTTCTCTCATGAAGATACACCTATTGTTAAGTTTTTCCTTTTTTTTTTTTTTTATTAACCAAACCTCTGATCCAGTCCGTTCTTCTCCCACTGGATTCTCTCCCAGCACTGTGGTACTTATGGATGCGAGTCCTTGGGGGAAAATGTTAAAGTCAGTCAACTTAACACTGAGGGTGTTTTCCAGAAGGTGTGTTTGGGGGTGGATTTGTGCTCCTGAACTATTTCTCCATTTCTTGGGCCTCTCTTACGTGTGAATTCTGCAGGAGAGGGAAAGTTGACTTCAAACTGTGGAAATACGTGTTTGAACACAGGCTGAGGGAAGAGAAGGCTCCAGGGAGAGCTGAGAGCCCCTTGCAGGGCCTAAAGGGGCTCCAGGAGAGCTGGAGAGGGACTGGGGACAAGGCCTGGAGGGACAGGACACAGGGAATGGCTTCCCAGTGCCAGAGGGCAGGGAGAGATGGGAGATTGGGAAGGAATTGCTGGCTGGGAGGGTGGGGAGGGGCTGGCCCAGGTTGGGCAGAGCAGCTGTGGCTGCCCCTGGATCCCTGGGAGTGTTCAAGACCAGGTTGGAGCAACCTGTGCCAGTGGAAGGTGTCCCTGCCTGTGGCAGGGGGTGGAATGGGATGAGCTTTCAGTTCCCTCTCAACCCAAACCATCCTGGGATTCTGCAGAGGGAAAGAAAGGAAATCAGACTTTCTACCCTTTACAGAACCAGCTCAAGGAACTTTGGAAGAAAAACTTCCAGAGCTTGGAAACCAGCCTGGGAAGGAAAAAATAGTCACTTTGCCCTGTGGCTGTGTGGAACTTACTATGGGATGTCAGAAAAGGGCTGGGGGATGATATAAAATTAAGACACACAAACACAGAATCATGGAATGGCTTGGGTTGGGAGACACCTTAAAGACCATCCCATTCCACCCCTTCCATGGGCAGGGACACCTCCCACTGGCCCAGGTTGCTCCAAGCCCCGTCCAACCTGCCCTTGGACACTTCCAGGGATGGGGCAGATGTAGAGATATGGACAAAAATAAAATTTTGAGAATACAAACAGGCAAACCTTCTGCCACAAACCAACACAAATTTCAACCTGTGGTTGAAAGAAGAGGGAAAACAAAGAAGCCGTGGCAGAAAAGAGCAGAACTGCTCAGTGCCAGCAGGTTGGCCAGGAAGAAACTGGAGCTGGCATCAGGTTCCCAGTGGGAATGGGGCGGTGAAGGGAGTGAACTGGAGGGAAGGACCGAGATTGCTCAGTCTGGAGTGGGATGGGTTGGAAGACTCAAGCCTCCTGTGTCAGGAGCTGCACCGAGGCCGTTGGGCAGCGCAGGCAGAGCTGTAATTGGGTTTAGGGCAGGGAGAGGATGGGAACTGTCAGTGCCCCGTCAGCACAAAGTGCCTGTGACAGCAGAGCAGCACCGGGGACATGGGATGAGACATCTGTGTCTGTCCTGTGCTGCCTGTGCCAGCTCAGGCAGAATGTCACAGCCCTGGGGAGAATTCCACCTCCCCAGGGGAACCTGGAGCAGGGAATAATCTGGGTGAGAACAGCTTGGCGGGGGGGGGTTAAATCCTTTGTGCTTTCACAGGATCACAGTGGATGCTTTGGGTGGGAAGGGACCTTACAGATCATCCAGTGCCACCCCTGCCATGGGCAGGGACACCTCCCACCAGCCCAGGGTGCTCCAAGCCCCGTCCAACCTGCCCTTGGACACTTCCAGGGATCCAGGGGCAGCCACAGCTGCTCTGCCCAACCTGGGCCAGGGCCCCACAGGAAAACTCTTTGTAAGGTTTCCCTGGCAGCCTTGGGATGGGGAGGCTTTGTGGGAGATGGATTCTCCCAAAGTCTGGGGTCTTTACAAGCTGTTCCTGAGGTGGTTGTGGTTCTCTGGGGCTAAAGCACCTCCAGCCAAGCGCTTCCTTAGGGGCTGGAGCAGCACACAGGAACAGCTGCCCCTGGAGCCCCTCCTTGGGAGGCATGAGCTGCACAATGACGTGGTGATCACCAAAACACACCATGCCAGTGTCCCCCCCTGTCCTGGGGGACGGGGATGGCTCAGGGCCTGTGTGTGGGCACCACGTGGGGAAGGTGTCAGCACTTCCCGCAGTCAGCGGCAGGAAACAGCTCTGGGGAGTGCAATTTGTCTCCTCCCGAGCGAGACATTTCAAGTGAGGCTGATGAATCACACTCTGAAATAGCCTGTTCCTCTCCTGACTGGTTCACATACAGAAAGGCTTTTAGCTGGGCCTCTCACCCAGCTTGGCCATTAGTGGTGGCTCCTGCCAGGGTTTGTTTGGCTTTGGGGTCTGCCTGAAGCCAAACAAACTTGGTGTCCCTCTGCCTGGTGCCCTGGAAGTCGATGAAATGGGCAGCCCTCAAGGCACCTCTGCTCACCCTCCCCCCCTGGGTGTTGACCAATGTCATGGGTCCGCTCTGTGATCCAGGCAGAGGATCCCTCATGAATCCTTGTGCTTTCCCAGAATAAAAGCAGAATCTCGTGAGCTTTAAGGAGACCAAGTTTAAGGTACTGCCCCTGGGTTGAGGAAATCCCCGGGATCAGCACAGGCTGGGGGTGCACAGATGGAGCAGCCCTGGGAGAAGGATTTGGGATGTTGGTGGCTGAGGCTGGATGTGACCCAGCCCAGGCCCCCCCATGCCCTGGGCTGATCCCACAGGGATCGTGGGCAGCAGGGGAGGGGGGATTCTGCCCCTCTGCCCCCTCAGGGGAGACCCCCCTGCAGAGCTGCTCCAGCCCTGGGAACAACAGCAGGAGGACGTGGAGCTGCTGCAGAGAGTCCAGAGGAGGCCCCGGAGCTGCTGCCAGGGCTGGAGCCCCTCTGACATGGAGCCAGGCTGGGAGAGCTGGGGGGGTTCCCTGGAGAAGAGAAGGCTCCAGAGACACCTGAGAGCCCCTGGCAGGGCCTAAAGGGGCTCCAGGAGAGCTGGAGAGGGACTGGGGACAAGGGCTGGAGGGACAGGACACAGGGAATGGCTTCCCAGTGCCAGAGGGCAGGGAGAGATGGGAGACTGGGAAGGAATTGCTGGCTGGGAGGGTGGGGAGGGGCTGGCCCAGGTTGGGCAGAGAAGCTGTGGCTGCCCCTGGATCCCTGGAAGTGTCCAAGGCCAGGTTGGATGGGGCTTGGAGCAACCTGGTCCAGTGGAAGGTGTCCCTGCCCGTGGCAGGGGCTGGGCTTTGAGGTCCTTTCCCAACCCAGCCATTCCATGCTTCCACGGCTCCGTGTGCCCGGGGCATCAGCTCCCCAAGGGAACGGTCTGACACCCGTGGCCTCCTCTCCGAGCGCCGCCTCGTTTACACAGCGACTTCAGCTCTTTAATCTGTTATGGGTGCAGTTAATTAACAGGAGAACGTCCCAGCCCGTGGATGCCTCTTGCCTGAGGATCAGCGTTTCTCTGGGAGCGTTCCCGGCCCGCAGGGCTGGGACTGGCGCTGTGGCAGCTTGTCCCGAGGTGCTGCTGTTCCTCTGTCTGGGGCTCTGCTGGCAGCACGACGTGCTGGATGAGCTCAGTCCTCAGCTTGGGGAGGCCGTGTGCCAGCAGCACTCCCGGTGCCCGACAGGAACAGCTTGCTTCCAACCCTGCCACATGTTTGTGGATTAAATACGGAGCCCGAGTCTGACACCTGGAAGACGCCCCGGGAGCCGCCTCCCCGAGCGTGGTTCCTTCAGCCCGTGGGCATCCCGCTGCTGGCACAACCCTGGGAGGGGCTGGGGGGCACAGGGGCCACCCTGGCGGTGTTTGCCTTGTGCTGATTGAGGGTTAGTGCTGATGCACAGGCTCTGCTCCCCGTGGAAGGCTCCTGTCAAAGCACAGCCGTGCCTTTCCATTCCCTGGGATCCCCTGCTGCCCGTCAGAGCCAGCCACTCCTTCTCTGCCAGCTCCTGGTTGAGGGAGGGGCGGGAAATGCTGGGACAGTTGGTGATGGGATCTGCCCACAGCCCGGGCAGCGGGTGCTGCTGCCTCCCAGTGTGGCTGAACTCAGGGGGAGCCTGCAGGGAGGAAGGCTGGAACCTGAGCTCAGCTCTGATGGGATCCAAAAGCTAAACCCAGGCTGCAGGTCTTGGATCCCATCCCTGGGAGCTGTGGAGGGTGTCCCTGTGGGGACAAGCTGGGGCCACTGAGCTGCTGCCAGGGCTGGAGCCCCTCTGACATGGAGCCAGGCTGGGAGAGCTGGGGGGGTTCCCCTGGAGAAGAGAAGGCTCCAGGGAGAGCTGAGAGCCCCTTGCAGGGCCTAAAGGGGCTCCAGGAGAGCTGGAGAGGGACTGGGGACAAGGATGGAGGGACAGGACACAGGGAATGGCTTCCCAGTGCCAGAGGGCAGGGAGAGATGGGAGATTGGGAAGGAATTGCTGTCTGGGAGGGTGAGGAGACCCTTGAATGAATTTTCCTCAGAAGCTGTGGCTGCCCCTGGATCCCTGGAAGTGTCCAAGGCCAGGTTGGATGGGGCTTGGAGCAACCTGTGCCAGAAGGTGTCCCTGCCCATGTCAGGGGGTGGCACTGGGTGGGCTTTTAAGGTCCCTTCCAACCCAAACCATCCTGTGATTCTAATTCGGTGGTTAATTTTTAGTTGTAAGAATAATTGCAGTTTATGAGGAGCTCAAGAGTTGCCTTAGGCTTTTGAGAGATCCCAGTGCTCCGTGTGAGTTCCCCATTCCAGGGAAGCTGTGGATTCACCACCTCTGGAAGTGATCAGAAACCATGGGGATGTGGCTCCTGAGGACAGGGGTTAGTGCTGAGCCTGGTGGTGCTGGTTTTAGGGTCGGACTTGATGTTCTCAAAGGTCTTTTCCAACCTCAGCAACTTTGTGATTCCATGAAGGACAAGGGGGACCTTCTCTGCCGGCCTGGGTGGGCAGGGGGGCCAGGAGGGGTGTCTTGGAGCAGCTTTTGGCAGCATAACAAGTTTAAGGGAGATTCTCGGGCCTGACATGGATCCACAAGGCACATTCTTGGATGAAGGCTTTGGGACGTGAGTTGTGGTGGATATCCTGGTGCCCAGCCTGTTCCCACCTGCCTGGGGCAGGAGATGCCGGCTGGGCTGGGTTCTGACCGGACCTGGAGCAGCCGGGATTTCCTCCTGGCCTCACCCAGAGCTGGGGACGAGGCCGGGAGGCCCCTTGGGGAGCGTCCTTGGTGCTTGTGCTCGGCTCCCTCTGCCCCCCGAGCCCTGGTTTTGCTGCTGGGTGTTTGGGCATTGTTCAGCTCGAACTTTTGGTCATCATCGTTTGGAGCCCAGGAGTTGGTCTTAATTGGCCACGAGCGGTGAGCGTCTGTGTGTGGAACGTGCTTCTCAACAGCTCAGCGGCCCCTGGGACTCGAGAGACCCCCAGATTCATCGGTTTGTGTCGGGAGGAACCACGAGAGCTGATTGATGCTGCCCTTTATAACGGACCAGTTTACCCGCTTGAAGCAGTTGTGGCCTCTGACTTGGCACTAAAATAGTTCATTTAGTCGAGTTCAGTTCGCTCCCAAAGCTGTAATTACGCTCAAAGAAATGATACTCACTTTAATTCTGCACAAGAGCATCCACTCATAAATACAATTTTCCAGACTAAGGTTTTTCAGTTCAGATCACTGGGATAAATTAATGTTTTTGAACATCAGAGCCTCCACATTCTGGGTCAGGGGCAGGTGAAGGGGATGCACCTGGTGGTCCCACCTTGGTGGTCCATGCAGACCTTTCACCGGGGCTTTTATTGAGACGCTTCTGCACATAGAAAGAGTAAATCCGTTAGTAAACTTCCTGTAGTTTTAAGAAATAGATAAATTTCCCCCTCTTTCTTTTAAAGTTTAATTTCAAGGATTGATTTTGGTGTTTCTGCGTTTCCTGGCACTTCTTGCTGTGTGTATAATCCCAGGGTTTGGTCCTTGAGCCTTGTCCTCTGGGAACAGGTCTCCTTGTGCTCCCCCTTCCTGGCAGGGATTTCTGGTGGCTGGGCATCACTTGTGAGACCAAATTATGGGACATTCCTACAAATGCACAAAACCAAGGTGGTACCACTGTTCTCCTCGGTGTGGTGGGTTCTGGGGGGCTCTTTGCTAATAATTTACAGGATTATCCTGGGAATACAAAATGGATTTGCCCTCCCCTTGGCTGCAGAAGAGCCTGTGACACGGCAGGGACGTGGCTGCCCACTAGACACAAGAGCAACTGAATGAGGGGCTGAAAAGTGTTTTGTAGGTGACCTCTAAACATGACCAGTTGGAATCTGGGGGTGCCAGCAATACGTGGTCTGTCTTTGCTTGGAAACTACTTAAATTAGGAAGACATTCCAGTGAAGCTCACTTAGGTGTGCGCTGAGCTGGCAGCTGGCCCTATTTACCGTCCAAAATTAGAAAATGCTTCATTAATTCAAGTCAGCATCTTCTGTGTGCCTCAGCTTGACCTTAGTTGTGTCCCAGTTTTTTGACTGTGGGGCCAAGGCAGCCCTATTATTGAAGGGAAAACTAAAGCCAGGCTTTGCCATAGGATCGATGTTCACCGGGATAACGGAGCCTCCCGCGCCGGGCGCCTGGAGAGGTTCTGATGGTGTGTTCTCGTGCTTTGATGTTCCTCAGGACCCTGCTGTGTTGGGTTTGTGTGGCCAGGTTTTGGGGCTACAGGGCTGACTTCTGTGAGAAGCTGCCAGAAGCTTCTCCCATGTGCAGTGGAACCAATTCCCGGCGGCTCCAGGACAGCCCCAAGGCCGAGCCCAGCAGAGCTGGTGGTGACACCTCCGTATTTGAGAAGGAGGAGGAGAAGTTCTTGTGCAGGTGGAATTGGGTGCAGAGAAGAGAGGAGTGAGAACATGTGAGAGAACAGCCCTGCTGAGCCCCAGGGCAGGGCAGCAGTGGGGACAGGAGGTGCTCCGGGTGCCAGAGTGGAGATTCTGTGGGGGAGCCCATGGCGGGGCAGCTGTGCCCCTGCACCCATGGAGGACCATGGGGGTGCAGGGATCCTGGAGGAGCCCACACGGAGCAGGGGGATGCCTGAAGGAGGCTGTGACCCTGTGGGCAACCTGTGCAGGAGCAGGGTCCTGGCAGGACCTGTGGCTCCCTGGAGACAGGAGCCCACACTGGAGCAGGTTTTCCTGCCAGGACTTGTGACCCTGTGAGAGACCCGTGTTGGAGCAGTTCTTGAAGGACTGACCCCATGGAAGGGTGACCCACGTTGCAGCAGTCATGGAGAGCTGTTGCGCGTGGGATGAACTTCTCAGGTTGGAGAAGTTCTTGGAGAACTGTCTCCCGTGGGAGAACCCCACTCTGGAGCAGGGGAAGGACTCTGACTTGCTCAAGTTGTTGTTTGTGTTGAGTTTGCAAGGGCTGTTCATGGTCTGACTTGGGTGTCCAAGCTGATCTGGGGCCTTGTGATGAGTTTGCAGGGGCTGCCAAACTTTCATGTGCTCTCAAGTTCCCCTCACGGGGACATAACCTACAGTCCAAGTTGCAGGAATCCACGTAGGAATATTTGGTGCTCGTTGGTGGTCCCCGATGCATCTGTCCCGTTCCTTGGGCTGAGCTTTGTTTGACACAGTTTGCCACAGTGGGAATTTTTGTCAGGACGCGTCTCTGACCAGATCCTGCCTCCTCCAGGCCTGGAATTAGCACCATCCTGTCGCTCCATCCTGTGCTTCTCTCACCCAAAGTCCTTCTGTGGCCTTGACAGTGTTTGAGTTGTGCTTTCCGAGTCCTTCCAGGGCTGCCAGCGTTCCTGTCCGTGGTGCAGCCGTGTCCAAGGAATGAGCTGGAGGCAACTCCTGTGTCTCCTTTACGTGTTGCTCTGTTTCTCTGCTTTGCTGTGCCCACATTCCATGTTTTTTCTCTCTCATTTCCGTTCATGCCTCGCAGTAGAAGAGCAGCTTCGAGAAGTAGGTAACTATGATTTTTTACTTCTTTTTTTCTCCTCGCTTTGTCCTTTTCCACCTTGCTCTCCTTGCTTTGTCCTCTGTGTGTGGGGCGTCTACAGGGGCCTTTGGAGACCAGTCTTTCCTCCTCCTCCCTCGATTCCTTCCTGATTCCTGGATGGGGTTGGGGGTTAGACTACGAGGAGGGACCTTCCTCTCCCACCCTGCTGGTTTTCCCGGAGTTCCTGCAGTTCCTTTGTTCTTTTATGTCTCATGACATTCCCAGGAAGACCAAGTGAGGAGACGAACATTCCTCCCAAGAAGATACTGCCATGGTGTCTGGTGGGAGCTGTGGGTAAGGAATTTGGAGGGAGCTGTGGATGAGGAGTGTGGTGGGAGCTGTTCCCTCCTCCTGCTGCTGAGGGGGGCAGGATGGGGGGCAGAGGCACCTGCAGACCCCGTTGTTCCCCGCGTTGCTCCTGAAGGCGAGGGGGGGTCACACCTGGCTCAGGTGCTCTTGCTGGAGCCTGTTTGGGTTTTTAGTGCCAGGGTCGGAGTACTGGAGTACCCAGGTTGGAGCTTGGTCAGGACAGACATCAGCCATCCTCTCCTTGGGATCCAACCCCAGGCTGGAGATCAGTGCCCTGATCTGGGGGGGTGACTGGGGAGCATCGGGTGGGGCAGAGCTGACCCCAGAAATGTCAGTGGAGTGGACAATTCCAGTGCCACAGACCAGGGGTGAAGGGTCTGGAGGGTGAGTCCTGTGAGGAG
>VXAY01000771.1:73281-112518 GCA_013399855.1 Oxyruncus cristatus | reverse complement strand
CTGGAAAGGGTGGTGAGGCCTTGGCAGGGGCTGCCCAGGGAGGTTTGGAGTGCCCAGCCCTGGAGGTGCCCAAGGAAGGCCTGGCCGTGGCACTCAGTGCTCTGGGCTGGGGGCCAAGGTGGGGATGGGGCACAGGGTGGATCCATGGGCTGGGAGGGGTTTTCCAGCCTCAGGGATCCTGGGCTCTCCCGGGTTGGCTTCTCCCATCTGTGGTCCCTGCATGGCCTGGGAATGGGAGGGCAGGAATAGCAGTCACAGCTTCCAGGGCTGCTGTGGCCAGGCAGGGACTTCAGGGCAGGACACAGCAGGGATGGGGCAGAAGAGAAGGAGCAGGTTTGGAGGTGCTTTTCCTCCCTGGGCTCAAACAGGACCTCTGGGCCCACTGGAGCAGTGGGGACCACGTGCTGTCAGTGTGAACAGGCTCAGAGAGTGATCTGCAGACTCAAAAAGTGACACCAAACTTGGCATTTTGGGTTTTTTAAGCTAAACTGTTCCCCAGTGGGGCTGGGTTTGTGTGTTGGTGGTAGGAAGCACCTTCTAGAGACCTTTTCTGACAAGTTTAAGTCCACCTGGAATGTCCAAGTGTCATGCTCAGATTATTTGTGAGAGAGTTTTCGTTTGTTTTAAACCCTGTGGAAATGTTTTCTCGCAGCTGTAATTCTGAACTACAGCTGGGCTCCAGTTTAGTCCCAGGCTCAACTGGAATTTTGTTGATTGAGGCAGATCCTTGGTATAGGAACAGTCAGAGCAAATGGTTCACTTCAGGCACATTAAATATTTCTGGAAATGGAATGTTTTAGTGAAGAAATGTGAGACATAACGCACTGGCAGCTCCAGCAGGATGAGTTATCCCGGGGTAAAGCTCTGCCAGCGTTTCCCTGGAACGCTCTTGGATTTACAACTGCTGATTTGATGTGCTCAGGAGCCTTTGCTGGGGCTCTGCTGACTCACGAGGAGGAATCGGTGCAGTGAGTTGTGTGCCTGGTGTGGGGGAGGAACCCCAGTCCCATGGGGAGAACCCCACTCCTCCTGGGAGGAATCCCACTCCTCCTGGGAGGAATCCCACTCCTGAGGGTGCTGCCAGCACCGGCTGGCTGTGGATGAGGGAAGGGAAGGGGCTGATCCCCTCAGGCTGGAGCCTGGAGCAAAAATGGTGTGGGCACAGGCCCAGGGCAGGGATTGTCCCTGTGCTGGGACCTGGGGAGGCCCCCCTGGAATCCTGGGGGCAGTTGGAGGTGAGGAGGAAGGAATTTGTTGCTGGAAAGGGTGGTGAGGCCTTGGCAGGGGCTGCCCAGGGAGGTTTGGAGTGCCCAGCCCTGGAGGTGCCCAAGGAAGGCCTGGCCGTGGCACTCAGTGCTCTGGGCTGGGGGCCAAGGTGGGAATGGGGCACAGGGTGGATCCATGGGCTGGGAGGGCTTTTCCAACCTCTGGGATCCTGGGATGCTGTCAATATTAATTCCTGGATCCAGTGCCTTCCAGCAGCCTTTGACAATTAAGGGATGAAGTACCTCCTCCACCCCAGTACTGGGTGTTTGCTCCTCATCCTTGGCGTCCTTGAGCTGCTTCAGAACCACTCCCTCAAGAACTTTTATAGAAATTGAACATTTTTCTCTTCCTCCCCTGCAATTTTCTTTGCCTTTCCCTTCCCTCCCTCCTGTTTTGCTGGGGATGGTTCTCTGGGAGCCTGAGCGCGAAGGATTTGTCGCTTCTTCCTCTCTCTTTCCAGACAGGATTCTCTTGCTTTTCTCGGCAGCTTCATTAATTAGCACATTTCTTTCCCCCTGGAAGGCTTTCCCTCAGTTTGCATCGCTCACAGCACAGGGAACATATGTTGGCAGCCACACTCCATACCAAGTGTTTACTGCACGTTCGTCTGGCTGGGTCACCACCCCCCTGGCTCTGCCGAGATCCCACGTTCCGCCGGGATTGCTGATGGGATTCCAGACGAAACATCCCCTTCTTATCAGCAAATCTGAAGTGCCTGTGCAGGGCAGGACTGAAATGTCATTGTTCCTCATCGTTTCTCCCTCGTTTTCTCTTAAGAGTCGTGGAATCTTTAAGGTTGGGAAAAGACCTCTGAGATCATCGAGTCCAGCACCACCCCCACGGTCACCGCTGCCCCATGGCTCCGAGTGCCACATCCACACACTTTTTGAACACTTTCAGGGGTGGGGGCTCATCTCACCTTGACCCTCTCCACGGCTTGGTTGTTTAGAGCTGCTTTTGCTCGGATTTCAACGTGCTGTTATGATCCTGAGGCAAAGCTCCCACAGAAAATGGAAAGGATAAGGAGTAAAGGAGCAGCAGAGGGATGAAGGGAGGGGAAGGGAGTGGAACAGCTCCTGTTGGTTGCTCCGGGTGGAAAGGGCGGGGGGTGCTGGTGGGAAAGCTGTGGACGAGCCTGTATTGGAGGGCTGTCCCTGTCCCCGGGGCTACCAGTCCCTCTGGATTCTGCAGGAATGGGCCAAGGGAGCAGCTGCCAATGGGAAATGAATCCTCCCTTTACCCACCCCTTCCTCGCTCATACCCGGGTGGGGCCTCACTCAGTCCTGGGGGCAGTTCTGGGCCCTCAGACAGCAGAGCCGTGGAGGGGCTGGAGCGTGTGCAGGGAAGGGAAGGGAGCTGGGAAGGGGCTGGAGCAGCAGGAGCGGCTGAGGGAGCTGGGGGGGCTGAGCCTGGAGCAAAGGAGGCTCAGGGGGGACCTTGTGGCTCTGCAAGTCCCTGACAGGAGGGGGGAGCCGGGGGGGGTCGGGCTCTGCTGCCAGGGAACAGGGACAGGACAAGGGGAAACGGCCTCAGGCTGTGCCAGGGGAGGCTCAGGTTGGCCCTGAGCAGGAAGGAATTTGTTGCTGGAAAGGGTGGTGAGGCCTTGGCAGGGGCTGCCCAGGGAGGTTTGGAGTGCCCAGCCCTGGAGGTGTCCCAGGAAGGCCTGGCCGTGGCACTCAGTGCTCTGGGCTGGGGGCCAAGGGGGGGATGGGGCACAGGGTGGATCCATGGGCTGGGAGGGCTTTTCCAACCTCTGGGGTTCTGGGATTCCATGTATTTAATCCCCCAGAAGATGTTTAATCTCCAGGTGCCTCCCTGGAGGAAGAAGTGCAGTGTCATGCTGCAAAGCGCCTTGGCCGGAGCAGAGCTCTGTGCTGCTCATCCCAGCCCCAGCCCTCGGCATTTCACATTCCAGGGGTGTCGGAGGCTGCTCCGGGGGTGTGATCCTGTAATTCCTGTTAAGAAAACACCCCCAGCAGCGACATGGCCGTGGCTGTGAAAGGCAGAGGTGACGTGGTGCTGCTCCCGGTGCTGCTCCCGCTGCGGAGCCGGGCAGGGAAGAGCTCCCCTCGCTCTCCCTCTCCGGTGTCTGCAGGAATCGCCAGGTCTGTGCCCAACCTGGGAGCTGCCGACCCTGAGCTGGGGAGGGAGAGCACGGGGAGCAGTAAAATGTCTGCCCAAGTTGAGATAAATAAATGCAAATCATGCCTGGAGTGAAAAATAGCCCAAATGATCCGTGCACAGCAACGGGAGTCAGGTATTGGCATTCCCAGAGCCGAGCCAGGAGAGGCAGTTTCTCCACATTGTCAATGATGATTATAAATAATGAGATAACCAGCACTGTTCCCTGGAAAATGGGAATTTTACATCTCCCCATTGATAGTTAGGGATTCTTAGGAAAGCTCTGAACCCCAGAACGTGCTCAGTGTAAGTCCACGATGTCCCTGCTCTGGCAGTGTATTCCCCCTTCCTGTGGTGTTCCATCCATGACTACTTTGGAGAGAGGCTGCTTAGTAATTCCAGGCTGCAGGAACCTGGAGGTGCTCAGGGAAATCCTGTCTCCAGCCTTAAGCAGAGCACTTTCTTATGAACTGTGGTGTGGAACTGCAGGATTTCTTGCTGCAGGACCCTGCGGAGGCCAGGAATGGGAATGGAGTTTAGGAAAGAGTAGGTTTGCTTATGGAAGAGCCTGGTGCTCTGGGAAAACCTGGCCTGGCAGGGCTGGAAGTTGAGTTTGCCGCTCCTTGCAGCCCTTCCCAGGCAGCTGCTGTCACGTGGAGGGGACCAGGATGGGGCTTTGGGTACTGAGGATGTGTCAGAGGGTGCTGGGAATGGGGCAAGAGGGTGCTGGGAACGGGGCAAGAGGGTGCTGGAAACGGGGTGGTGTGTGCTGGGAATGGGCAGTGTGTGCTGGGAGTGCAGCAGCTGGTGCTGGGAATGGGGCAGAGGGTGCCAAAGCGCTTGTCTGGATTCCTGAGGAATCACCTGGCCTTGCCCAGGACTCCTCCTTTGGACATGGAACTGGGTTCTCCATTTCTTTTGGGAATGGTTTTGTCCTTTGTGCAGCTCTGGATGTGCTGAGGGAGGGCTCAGGGCAGCAGATCCCGATCCCTGGTCAGGTTCCTGGGCTGTCCCTGCTGAGCTGGGCTCGGGGCTGGTCTGGGGGGGATTGGGATGTTGGGTTAGAGCTCTGAGCTCTGGCAGCCAGGGGTTGTCCATGGCCATTTCCCACTGCTCTGTGGGAAGGATGTGTCAGGGTGGGGATTCCTTCCCCGCAGGCCGAGTGCTTTGCTGCTGGGGATTCCCCCTGCGTGGATCTGGGGGATTCCTAATCCTTCCATCTTCAAGGATGAGCTTTCCTGGCTGCAGCAGGGAATTAGAATTGTCAGTGCCTGCCTAAGCCTCTGATCCCGAAACGTTCCTCAGAGCGGGACTCGTTCAGTGAGAGGGGTTAGAAAAATCCCATCAGGCCGGGAACCCCTTCCAGAGGCTTCCTGGGCTCCCTGTGACGGGAGCTTTAGCTGCTGGAGTGGGATTAGTGCGGCACAGCACGTCAGGGCCCTTCAGTGAGAGAGGATTCCAGCAGCAGACAAAGGGATTTCCTGAACTCTGGGACTCCTCCTCCAGGAAAACAGCTTGTGAGGAGCAGGGAGCAGCCTGGTGAGGTGGCTGCCTTTCCCCTGGATCTCCCTCTCCTCTCCTGGCTCAGTGTGTTCCGTGGGCAGCACGGAGACAGCTCCGACTGCTCCTCCATGTGCAGGAGCTTGGGAAGCCTCTGCTGCTGCTTCCCCACACCAGGAATGCTGTGGGGCCACAGGAATCACTGCAAACCATCCCTGTGTGTCCTGCTCGGTGGGGAATGCCTGGAGAGCAGCCCCGGGAGAAGGATTTGGGATGTTGCTGGGTGGGATGCTGGACATGCCCCAGCCCAGACCCCCCCCGTGCCCTGGGCTGATCCCACAGGGATCGTGGGCAGCAGGGGAGGGGGGATTCTGCCCCTCTGCCCCCTGAGGGGAGACCCCCCTGCAGAGCTGCTCCAGCCCTGGGAACAACAGCAGGAGGACGTGGAGCTGCTGGAGAGAGTCCAGAGGAGGTCCCGGAGCTGCTGCCAGGGCTGGAGCCCCTCTGACATGGAGCCAGGCTGGGAGAGCTGGGGGGGTTCCCTGGAGAAGAGAAGGCTCCAGGGACACCTGAGAGCCCCTGGCAGGGCCTAAAGGGGCTCCAGGAGAGCTGGAGAGGGACTGGGGACAAGGGATGGAGCGACAGGACACAGGGAATGGCTTCCCAGTGCCAGAGGGCAGGGAGAGATGGGAGACTGGGAAGGAATTGCTGTCTGGGAGGGTGGGGAGGGGCTGGCCCAGGTTGGGCAGAGCAGCTGTGGCTGCCCCTGGATCCCTGGGAGGGTCCAAGGGCAGGTTGGACAGGGCTTGGAGCAACCTGGGCCAGTGGGAGGTGTCCCTGCCCATGGCAGGGGGTGGCACTGGCTTTAAGGTCCCTTCCAACCCAATCCATTCCATGATTCCATGATCCCCCTCCTCATGACAAGTGATTTTATCCCGACCTGTTGGAAGGAACCTCAGTCCTTCCCCCAGGTATCATCTGCTTTCTTCTTGCACAGGAGAGAGGGGGTTGGCACACTGCCCTGGGATCCAGGTGGGGTGTGTTTACAGCAGCAGCAATTCCTGAGTTTTAGGAATTCAGGTTGTCCTATTAGGAATTCGGGTTCCTGCCCACCAGCAGAGGTGGAAATGGACTGTTTTCAGGATTTTCTGCTCTCAGTCCTGTTGGATTATTGACTCATTCCCACTTTACCCTCCTACTGCAGACACCTCTGTAGCCTTCAGGTCATCCCCAGCCATCATTCCCTGGATTGGCCTGTCCAGATCCGGCGTCTCTTGGATCCGGCAGCTGCCTCAGCACCGTCTGTCACTGCCAGGCTGGAGGAAGAGGGAGTGTTTTGTGTGTGTGTGTTTTATACTGTGCAACATCCTCAGCATTTCACCTGTTTTTTCTCCCTTTTATTGACTGGAATGCTTCCCTAGTCATTCCTCTGTGATGGAAAGAAGGGAGAGCAGGAGAGAAGCATTGAAATGTGGTGTCTGCGCTGCTGCGTCACTCAGGGTTGTTCTTGTTGGTCTCCCAGATCCAGGGGATCCCCAGGTGCTGCTTTTTACAGCCTCCAGCTGTGCCAGGGGAGGCTCAGGTTGGCCCTGAGGAGGAATTTCCTCATGGAAAGGGTGGTGAGGCCTTGGCAGGGGCTGCCCAGGGAGGTTTGGAGTGCCCAGCCCTGGAGGTGCCCAAGGAAGGCCTGGCCGTGGCACTCAGTGCTCTGGGCTGGGGGCCAAGGTGGGGATGGGGCACAGGGTGGATCCATGGGCTGGGAGGGCTTTTCCAGCCTCAGGGATCCTGGGATTCTGTGACTGGATTTCAGTTCAATTTGGGGCACTTTTAGATGCCAGAGGGAGTGGAATGTGGGATTCTCCCTCCCTTTCTCTGTCTCTTTTCCAGCCTCCTTGCAGAGGGTGTATGAGGAGCTGGGATGGATCCAGCTGAAGCCTGGGAGAACTCCCAGAGAACTCCCACCGGGAGAACTCCCAGCGGGCTTCCCTTGGAATGAAAAGGGACTGAACACACGAGAAGCTTCAGAGCCAGGCTGTGACCCCAGGCTTGTGGTGAGGTACCAGTTGCACTCCTGAGGGGCAGCTCCCATCTCTGGTCCCTGTGACAGTGACAGGACCAGGGAAGGGCTGGAGCTGTGCCAGGGCAGGCTCAGGTTGGATCTCAGGAAAAGGTCCTTCCCCCAGAGGGTGGTTGGCACTGCCCAGGCTCCCCAGGGCAATGGGCACGGCCCCAAGGCTGCCAGAGCCCCAGGAGGGTTTGGATAATGCTCTGAGGGACAGGGTGGGATTGTTGGGGTGTCTTTGCAGGGCCAGGGGTTGGATCGATGATCCTTGTGGGTCCCTTCTATCCCAGGATATTCCATGATTCCAGGACAGTGAGTTTGACCTGTCCCTCTCAGCCCTTGGCTGGGTGAGAGCCAATATCCCCATGGTTGGGGGGATCTCCTGCTGAGTCCAGACGCTTCAGACCTTCCCAGACAGCCAAGTCCTGGCCGTGCAGCTGCAGGAGCAGCAGGATCCTCCCTGTATTCCCAGCCCTTGGCAGCAGGCGGCATCCTGGAAGCGGCTGCCTGAGTCACAGAGGGCTGGTGGGTCCAGCCAGGTCTTCCTGCCTGAGTTATTCCCACGTGTGCCCGGGGAGGAGGGATGTGATCACGGGCCCTACCCCGTGGCTGTAGCAGGAGCTGAAACTGGAGGAACTTTCCCTGTGTCCTGAGGAGCGGGAATGGTGGATTTTGGTGTAAGCTGTCCTGGTTTGTCAGGCACCAGAGCAGCCTCAGCCTTTCCAGTGCCCACATTCCCTCAGAACCCCCCTTTGGCTGCCAGTCCTACGGCCCCCACCCTGCTGGAGCTGCCTGGGAGGTTGGGATACCTTGGCATGAGGGAATCTCAGCCCCCTGAGGTGGAGAAGTTGTTGTAGGGAGGAGCTGGGGGTGCCTGCACTGGAGTGTTGGGCACAGTGACCTGTGCCAGGATGCATCCCAATTTTGCAGGGCAGACTTGGCTTCAGGGAGGCTTGGCAGCTCTCCCTGTAGATGGGTTGTCTGGGGATGGGGCTGGGGATCACTGGTAGCCCTGGCATCCCAAGCTGTGGAGTGTGACATCCATGGGAAGGGCCTGGCTCCCTGGGAAAACCACTCATGCTGTGGAAATCCACTGCTGTGAGCGGCCAGGCTGGGATCCATGTGTCCAGGAGGTAGGGAAGGAAAAGGGGAAAGGATCAGCCAGTGCTGGGAGAGGAGAGGGAAGCTTGGACTGCAGGAGGGATCAGGAGCTGGTGCTGTTCAGCTCCAGCCAGCTCAAGCTTCTCATCTCCCATCCCAAATCTCCTCACTGGGTACCAGATCCTGGAGCTCTGCTGAGGCTGCAAAGTCCTCATTAACATTTTGGGAATACGTTCGTTCCCTTCCTTTCCCATCCCAACCTGCTGACTTTGATTGGCACTATTTTTTCCAAGAAATGCTTAATTAAAGGCATAATGAGTGTATAATGATTGTATTAAAAGCGGGATGATTATAAAAATCAGCTCAGCAGCAGCTGGAGCCTGCGGGGCTGGAACGGCTCCGGGCGGAACGGGAGCGGGGCCGGGAGGGCTGCGCTCACCATCCCTCATCCAGCTCCTTCTCCGGAGCTCCGGAGCGGCTGCACCCGCAGCCCCCGGCCCCTCATTCCGTACGCGGAGCAGGGACTCACTGCAGAAATCCTGAAATCCGCCGGAGGAATTCCAGCAGTGTGGGGAGGAGGAGAGACGGATGTGGCTGCCGGGACTGCAGATGAGGAGCTGGAGCTGGGGAGGGAGAGACAGGGCTTGGAGCGCCTGAGGGAGCTGGGAAGGGGCTGGAGCAGCAGGAGCGGCTGAGGGAGCTGGGGGGGCTGAGCCTGGAGCAAAGGAGGCTCAGGGGGGACCTTGTGGCTCTGCAAGTCCCTGACAGGAGGGGGGAGCCGGGGGGGGTCGGGCTCTGCTGCCAGGGAACAGGGACAGGACAAGGGGAAACGGCCTCAGGCTGTGCCAGGGGAGGCTCAGGTTGGCCCTGAGCAGGAAGGAATTTGTTGCTGGAAAGGGGGGTGAGGCCTTGGCAGGGGCTGCCCAGGGAGGTTTGGGGTGCCCAGCCCCGGAGGTGTCCCAGGAAGGCCTGGCCGTGGCACTCAGTGCTCTGGGCTGGGGCCAAGGTGGGGATGGGGCACAGGGTGGATCCAAGGGCTGGGAGGGCTTTTCCAGCCTCAGGGATCCTGGGATTCTCTGGAGTTGTAACATGTCAGCAGCAGCTGCAGCCTCTGGGCTCTGCCAGGCTCTGAGTCCCAGGTGAGGCAGGTTCAGGTGTGGGTCCCTGTCTGTGGGATGCACCGTGGTCTGGTCCAGCACAAGGAGCCCAGAGCTGTGGGCTGTGACTGTGTCACTCCTCAGGCACAGGACACTGTCCCCAGCCAGGGTGAGATGCCAGGCCAGGCATCACTGTCCCCAGGCCCCTTCCCGGCCTCGCTGCCTCTGCTCCGGGCACTGCTGCTCCCCCTGGGCCACCTCCGCCGTGTCCGTGTGTCACCAAACCAGCTCCTTCTCTGTCACCAGCTCAAGCAGATCTCATCCATGAGGGTGCTGGGCACGAAACGTGACACTTGGGCACGTTGCCAGCCTTGGAGCCCTGACAGCACCTCGTGGAGCTCGGAGCAGAAACACCTGGGAGAGGGAGCGGGACAGACCCCGCCCGGGGCTGGGCTGCTCTCAGCCCACGGGCCAAGGGCAGCGTGTCCTTCCCTCTAATGGCACTCAGGGACATCCCATCTGCTCCTGGAGACTTTTCATCTCCTCAGGCCTCGAGCTTAATTGCTTTTACCTGCCTGCATCCAAAGATGCCAGGGAATTTGGGATGTAGTTGGTGACAGATGGTGCAGGAGAAGGTGGCCTGAGCTCCCTTCGGCCGAGCCCGTTCCCTCCTCGTGCCCGTTCTTGGTCGTGTCCCTGCTCATCCACAATGATCTCATCTCCTCCTCTGCTCTAGTTGAGCCTGGTGCCACCTCAGGTCTCATTTGGACCCAGCTGTGCCTCTGTTCTCTGTGCTGGAGCCTCAAACTTGGGAAGATACGAAAGAGGGAATTTGGGAAGTGCCATCCCTGGGTCAGGGAAGTCTGTGGGAAAAGCTGGAGGTGGTAAATTAAGGATAAGAAATATGGTGTTTTAGGGAAGTTTTAAAATAGAAGCTGCCAGACTTGTTTGGTTTGTGTTTTCCTGACCCACATTTGGGTCCCTCGCCTGCGCTGGGATCCTGGGAACAGGGTGAGGAAGGATTTCTGCTCCTCAGGAATAGAGCAGAGTCCCCAGGAAGGCAGCACTTCTCTTATGGATAGAATCATGGAATGGTTTGGGTGGGAAGGGACCTTAAAGCCCATCCAGTGCCACCCCCTGCCATGGGCAGGGACACCTTCCACCAGCCCAGGTTGCTCCAAGCGCCATCCAACTTGGTCTTAGACACTTCCAGGGATCCAGGGGAAGCCACAGCTGCTCTGGGAAATCCATTCCAGTCCATCATCACCCTGAGAGCCAGGAATTCCTTCCCAGTCTCCCATCTGTCCCTGCCCTCTGGCACTGGGAAGCCATTCCCTGTGTCCTGTCCCTCCAGGCCTTGTCCCCAGTCCCTCTCCAGCTCTCCTGGAGCCCCTTTAGGCCCTGCAAGGGGCTCTCAGCTCTCCCTGGAGCCTTCTCTTTTCCAGGGGAACATCACCAGATTAGTCTTTCTGGAATAATTTGGTTTAATGTTATAAAGAAAACCTGAGTGAGATGATTCCACTTATTTTGCTTTGAGACCTTTCTCTCCAGGAATTAGGGAGAGAGCTGTGGCTGAAGGTGCCCCGTGGCCCTGGTGGAGTTGCACAAGCCCTGTTTGGGTGGGTTTCACTTCAGGCTGTTGTAGGAACCTTCGTGTGCACTTCCATCCTGGTGTACCCTGGAGTGGCCCAGCTGGTCACGGACACCCAGTGGAGGGTCAGGAGCCTGGTGGATAAACCATTTTCCTGTTCCTCTGGGATGCCCATAAATCTTCCCCATTTTCCCTGATTTCCTTAACTGCCAGCTTGTCTCTCCCTCGTTTTTTTACGGGTGAGCCCCAGTGCAATGTGTTGTTGTGATGAAAGGACCCCGCAGCACCTGCCAGCTGGAGGGGGAGCAGTGGCGTTCCTCATCCGATGGGGATTTAAAGTCACGTTTGGTAACTGTGTTTTAATTTCGTAACTAAGTAAGAGCAGAGGGAAAAGTTGGGGCGTATTTGAGACTCAGTAAGGTGAAGAGCCAGGTCCTGCCCTGGTGTCCCCCCAACCCCATGGAGCGTTCCAGGACGGGATTTGGGAGCCCCCCAGCTGTGGGAGTCGGGAAGGCTGCGGGTGCTGGTGCCCTTCCCAGGTCTGACATTCCCGAGACCTCCTGGAACAACGGATGGGATTCTTTCAGAAAGGCAACGCTGCTGATGTTGGGTCACCAAAACTCTTAGGATTTGGGTATCCAGAGTGGGATAACCGTACCTTTGGGAACGTGCAGCCCATGTGTACCCTCGTGCTGGGGTGCTGAAGCCGAGGTGGGATTTAACAGAGCTCAGAGCAAAGGATTTAAAGGCTGAAGTGTGAAACTTTACGTTCCTTGGCTTCCTTCCAGTTTTGCCTGTGTCCCATTATAGAGCCAGGCCAATTAAATGGAAAAACCTTTCCTGGTGCGGACCAACCTTCTTCCCAGGAAGAAAGTTGGAACCTGCTAAGCTCTGGGAGGAAGTGAAGGTCACAGCACACTAGTGCTGCTCCGAGGAGGGACCAGACCAGAAAATGGGGCCGTGGTTGATGAGGTTTCAGAGCTCAGCACAGGAGTTCGCAGCCGGCACTGAGCAGAGCAGGATTCTGGGAGCAGGATTTGGGGAGCTTCCCTCTTTCTGGGTCCCTGCTCCTGTGGGAGAAATGGGAAGGTGATGAGTGGTGAAGAGGCCTCGGCAACCCTGTGTTAGTCCATCACACAGATCATGGAATGGTTTGGGTGGAAGGTCCCACCCCCTGCCCTGGGCAGGGACACCTTCCATTAGCCCAGGTTTCTCCAAGCCCTGTCCAAGCTGCCCTTGGACACTCCCAGTGATGGGGCAGCTACAGCTGCTCTGGGCAGCCTGTGCCAGGGCCTGCCCACCCTCCCAGCCAGGAAGTCTTCCGTATATTTAACCGAAATTTCCCCTCTTTCAGTCTGAACCTTTACTGCTTGTCCTGTCACTGCAGTTCCTGATGAAGAGAATGTTTGGAGAGGCAGGAGCTGTGAGTGGGGTGGGGGAAAGCAGGGTCAAGTCTGTGATGGAACAAAGGTGGAATGTGGAATTTTACCCCAGAGGAGAAGGTAGGAATGTCTCCATTTGCCTTGAGAGCAGAGAGGGATCCAATGAGAGAGTCCCCAGGAGGGGTGGGGAGAAAACCAAGGGGATTCAGGAGCTCTGAGACCTTTTCCTCTGGAGTCCTGCAGCAACAGGTTAAAGGATGTTCCATGTTCCAACTTGAGAAGCCACATGGGCTCCTTGGTTCCAACCATGGAGCAAACAGCATATCCCAGCTGGGAGTCACTTGTAGGACTTGGCTGGCCGGGTCTGAGACCCAGAGGTGACAACCCTGCCTTCCTCCATGAGGCATTCCCCGTGTCCTGTTTGTTCATTTGCTCACACCATATTTAAGCACTTCGTGAGCGCCACAGCCCCAAACCGTGACTCAGCCAGTGCCTCATTTCCATGTTTATGGCTCTTCAGATTCCAGTGACCTTCAGAGCCGATGGCTCCGGCTCAGAGCAGTGATTTGTGGGCCTCGCTGGGCCGTTTATTCCTCTTTCCTGTCAGCACCAGCTTTCCCTTGGCCGCCCGCGGCGCTGCCCGCCCGGCACACGGCTCCCGTGGGAGAGCAGCTGGCACAGGAGCCAGGCTCTGGGAATTGCAGAAGAAGGGCCTGACTTTGCAGGAGGAGGTAGAACAGGCTTTGGAGTGAGTTGTCAGGAGAGACTGGGGAGGGACTGGGTGCCTGTGTAGGGTCAGGGCCTGCTGGATCCAGGCTGGTGCCGTGGGGGTGCTTTTGGGCTTCCAGGCATGGATTGGTGCAGCTCCGGAGCTCCTTGGGATCCATCTGCTCCTCTCCCTGCCAGCCTCTTCCCCTCTCTGGACCTCACTTCTTGAAAGTTGTGTCTTTGCACAGCACGAACGAACCGGCTGAGGTACCTCCCACCTTCGTCTTTTAGAACCTTTACTGCTTGTCCTGAGGGTGGGGAGGCCCTGGCCCAGGTTGGGCAGAGAAGCTGTGGCTGCCCCTGGATCCCTGGAAGTGTCCAAGGCCAGCTTGGATGGGGCTTGGAGCAACCTGGGCCAGTGGAAGGTGTCCCTGCCCATGACAGGGGGTGGCACTGGATGGGCTTTAAGGTCCTTCCCACCCAAACTCATTCCATGACTGTGTCAGCCCTTGTTGGTGAGACCAGGCTTCAGCATTCCCAGGTCCCTGAGAGCAGTGGGATAGTCCACGGCATGTCCATGTACCCTCAGGGGCGGAGGATCAGCTTAGGGAACAGTCAAACCAACGGGACGTGGGGCCCATGGGCTGCCCCAGTGAGGGCTGAGGAACCTGGCTGGTGGCTTGGCCAGGCCACGCTCCATCATTCCATGAGTCCATAATTCTGGGATCTCTCACAGGTCGTGGTGGTCAGGAGAAGTTCCTGCAAATGTCACTTCTGTCCTCGAGAAGGGCAAGGCAGGAAGGGTGGGGAGCTCCAGGCTGCTCAGTCTCACCTTGATGCCTGGGAAGGTGATGGAACAACTAACCCTGGAAGCCTTTTCCAAACAACAGAGGCCAAGCCGGTGACTGGGAGCTGCCAGCCTGGACTGGTCAGTCCTGAATCCTGCTTGGCCAGGGGCTCCTGTGGTGAGGCCTCAGGCTGGTTGGATGAGGGAGAGCAGGAATGTTGTTTTCCTTGACTGGAGCAATGTTTTTGTGTTGTCTCACGTCACGTCCTGAGGGACAAACCGGTGAAATATGGACAACTTTAAATCTTTTCCTTGGAACTCAGCTCGTCATTACCTTAAAATCTGGCCCGATTCCAGATGAGCTGGATCCTCAGTCCGCCCAATCCTCAAGGAACAGCCAATCTTAACGAGGAGCAGTGTAATTGCAGAGCCAGAACAGGAGGCTCTGGAGAGCTGGCTGAGCTTTGGAAGCTGGAAATACAAAGTACTACAAAAGGGGAATTTTCCAGCGGGAGCTGTTAGCGGAGCCGCTACAGCACGGCCGGGAGCAGTGGGAAATAAGGGCCGGGATTTGGGACTGTTCCAAACAGTGACAACATCACAACCTTTGGAGAGCAGGAGCATTTGCATCTCAAGAAAAGATCTAGAGAGGAGCTGAAATGATTCTGCTGTTTGGCTGCCACACCAGGCGTGTGCCTGTGTTTGTTTTTCCCTTGCTGCCTGTAGGATTAATGCCTGGATCCAGGAGTCGTGCGTCTCCTCTCCTTTGGGGAATTTGCTTTGGCTGCTGGAGCAGTGCTTAATTTATTAATAACTGCCAGGTTTGGATTTAGCTCTGACTGACACAGCACGGTGGGGATGGGAGCAGGGATGAATCTGGCCTGGGAGGTGTTGGGAGCTGAGTTGGAAAGGCGGCAGCACGTGGTGCAGTTGGGATGTGACTCTGCCTTCTGCCCGTTGGGGTATGGAATTCCACGGTAATTCCCAGGTTTATTTGCTTTTTTTCTAAGTCCTGGAATGGTTTGGGTTGGAAGGGACCTTAAAGCCCATCCGGTCCCACCCCCTGCCGTGGGACACCTTCCATCAGAAGGTGTTGCTGCCTTGGCCAGTTTCTCTCCCTCTCTGCATCCCGTTTTCCCTGTGGGGCTGGGATTCCTCTGTCACTCTGAGCATGTCAGAGGTTGGTCCCAAATTTCCAGGAAATGGTTTCACCAAAGCCTGTGTTGTGTCTGGGTCCCCCCTTCACACCCATCTTACAAAGTCGGAGGTCACCAATTTGGTGTTTCCTTTTGTCAGCACACACCTGCAGGAAGCTCTCTGTGCACTTCTGTCCTCTGGACATGGGGGACAGAAGCTTTTGGAGGCTTCCTGAGGTCCTTTCTTCCTCCAGTCCATGCCAGACCAGTGTTCTGTGCTCTGCCCTGTTGTGTCCGTGTGAGGAGCAACTGAGGGAGCTGGGGGGGCTGAGCCTGGAGCAAAGGAGGCTCAGGGGGGACCTTGTGGCTCTGCAAGTCCCTGACAGGAGGGGGGAGCCGGGGGGGGTTGGGCTCTGCTGCCAGGGAACAGGGACAGGACAAGGGGAAACGGCCTCAGGCTGTGCCAGGGGAGGCTCAGGTTGGCCCTGAGGAGGAAGGAATTTGTTGCTGGAAAGGGTGGTGAGGCCTTGGCAGGGGCTGCCCAGGGAGGTTTGGAGTGCCCAGCCCTGGAGGGGCCCAAGGAAGGCCTGGCCGTGGCACTCAGTGCTCTGGGCTGGGGGCCAAGGTGGGGATGGGGCACAGGGCGGATCCATGGGCTGGGAGGGCTTTTCCAGCCTCAGGGATCCCATGGTTCCACGTTCCTGAGCATTCCCATTCCTGGCAGGCCCCTCACTGACGTGCCCGTTTCTCTCTCCCCGCAGTGCTGAGCATCGGCGAAGGCGGGTTTTGGGAAGGCACCGTGAAGGGCAGGACTGGCTGGTTCCCAGCAGAATGTGTGGAGGAGGTGCAGATGAGACAATATGACTCCCGGCAAGGTAAGTGCTGCTCTTCCACCCCAGGGGCCTCCAGACACCCTGGACAGCCCTGGAAGTTCACTCCAAATCTCCGTCGGTCTCTGAGTTCACCCTCTCTTTGGGATGGGCAATGGATGCATCGGAACAGTTGTATCCCAGGTTGTATCCCAAGGGCTTTAGGCATGTCCTGGATGCATTAGCATCCAAAATAGACCCACTGACCCATGCTAAGTGTGTGCTGCTCTGGTGAGGAGCCATAAGACTCTTTTCAGAGGTTGCTGCAACATCAGGGTCTTCTGGAGGAGACAGTGAGTGATGGGGCAGCAGAGCTGGGATGTTGGTGTGAACCCCACATGGCATTTTAGGAGACTCTGGAGGAGGCCACCAAGTTGGTCAGAGGGATGGAGCCCCTCTGCTGTGAGGAAAGGCTGGGACAACTGGGATTGCTCAGCCTGGAAAAGAGAAGGTTTTAAAGTGACCTAATTTCAAGCCTGCAGTGCTTGAAGGGGCCAACGAGAAAGATGGAGAGAGACTGTTCACAAGGGGTGGAGGGACAGGACACAGGGAATGGCTTCCCAGTGCCAGAGGGCAGGGAGAGATGGGAGATTGGGAAGGAATTGCTGGCTGGGAGGGTGGGGAGGCCCTGGCCCAGGTTGGGCAGAGAAGCTGTGGCTGCCCCTGGATCCCTGGCAGTGTCCAAGGGCAGGTTCGAGGGGTCTTGGAGCAACCTGGGCCAGTGGAAGGTGTCCCTGCTCATGGCAGGGGGGGATGAGATGATCTTTGAGGTGCCATCCAACCCAAAGCATTCCGTGATTCCATGATTCCCATCAAGGTGAAAGGAGGAGACGTGTCCACCTCCGGGGTTGAATCCTGTTGGGTTTGGGCACTGGTGGTGGAAGGGCTTGTGGACGTCTCCAGCTGTGTTTGTGGACGAGGGAGGTGCCCGGGTTGTGTGGCCGACACTGGAGTGTGTGTTGGAGCAGGCTGAAGGTGACTGTGACAAGGATGAAGCAGCTCAGGGAACTCATTGTGTTCTTCATTGAAATTCAGAGACAGCAACTCGCAGATTGACATTTTGGAGGTGCCATTCGGACGTTCCTTTAACCTGCGGGATTTTCCTGCTTAGAGGGAAGAGGCCACGAGCTGCATATTGATGTTCCCAAATGCACCAGGGCCTTCTCTCGAGGGGCCTCATCTCAGCACTTCCCTCCAGGTCCCAGATCATGGTCACTGCAGGGTTTGTTGACCCGGGAGGGAAATGTCCCATTGTCCAGCTCTGCTACCAGCCCCAAGAATTTTCTCCCTTCCCAGTCAGAGTCTCCTTAGGTGTCTCCTGTCAGTGAAACTGGAATCTTTTGGGGCCTAAACAGAGTTTCTTTAGTAAATAACTAAAAAAATGGCTGTCAGGCCTTGGCAGGGGCTGCCCAGGGAGATTTGGAGTACCCAGCCCTGGAGGTGCCCAAGGAAGGCCTGGCCGTGGCACTCAGTGCTCTGGGCTGGGGGCCAAGGTGGGGATGGGGCACAGGGTGGATCCATGGGCTGGGAGGGCTTTTCCAACCTCAGGGATCCTGGGATTCTTTATATTCTAAATTTATTTCTTCTGGCCCTGCTGAGTTGGAGGTCTCAGCTTTTGCCCATCTTCAATTTTTTGTCCCCTCATGTCCAACCTGAGCCTCCCCTGGCACAGCCTGAGGCCGTTTCCCCTTGTCCTGTCCCTGTTCCCTGGCAGCAGAGCCCGACCCCCCCCGGCTCCCCCCTCCTGTCAGGGACTTGCAGAGCCACAAGGTCCCCCCTGAGCCTCCTTTGCTCCAGGCTCAGCCCCCCCAGCTCCCTCAGCCGCTCCTGCTGCTCCAGCCCCTTCCCAGCTCCCTTCCCTTCCCTGCACACGCTCCAGCCCCTCCACGGCTCTGCTGTCTGAGGGCCCAGAACTGCCCCCAGGATTCCAGGGGGGCCTCCCCAGTGTTCCTCACTTCCCTGGTCCTGCTACCACACTGGGATAGGGCTGAGGTGTTTGGAAGACAAGCAGAGACTCGTGAGAGCAGAGGGAAGACGCTGATCCAGGTGATGGGATCAATCCAACAGCTCTCCCGGGCGAGAACAGGCTGGGGGAACACTGAAGCGAGGGTGGGAAGGGGGTGTGATGCATGGGCTGAGGACAAACAACATAAAGCTTTGTGTTCCTGTGGAAAATGATGGTGTGAGATATCCTGGTAATGGGGATGGAGGCAGATTTTTATATTTGATAAAGAAGAGGAATGGAGAGCAGTGAATGGAGTTGACTGTCTTCAGTGAGTTACGACACAGGCGGAATTTTGAGTGAGTGCTTCAAGTCATAGCTACAAAAATCCTGTCCTGACGTGTATTCCTGGCAACAGAGAAACTGTGCAGGTAGGGAATGTGGATCCTGAGGCTTCTAGGAATAAACAAACCCCTCAAGGAGCAAAGATCAGGACTCACAGCATCACAGAATGGTTTGGGTTGGAAGGACCTTAAAGCCCATCCAGTGCCACCCCTGCCATGGGCAGGGACACCTTCCACTGGCCCAGGTTGCTCCAAGCCCTGTCCAACATGGCCTTGGACACTTCCAGGGATCCAGGGGCAGCCACAGCTTCCCAGTAATATCATCAGGGAGTATTTTTAATAGATGAAATTAAATCTGAGTATTAATTTTTTGGGACATCATTTGTCAGTTGTTGGACAACCTTCTGCTCAAACTGGCACAGGTGGCTGTGCTTCGAGCATGTTCTTGCTTTGGGTTAGTTACAGAGTCATCCTGAGCCCGTGGTCCAGGGAAATTCTGGGAGAAGAACCTGCAGATTTGGGTTAAATTGCAGAGGAATGTTTGGTAACTGTAATTAAGACCAGAGAGCTGTTTGGGATGGATTGGAGGCGCTGGAAAATCTGCATTTGCTTGTTTTAGCTGGAAAAATAAACCCATCTGGTTTGGGCTCCTTCCACCCTGAACTGTGTCCTGTCTCTGCCCTGACCCTCATTCCCTGGTGTTTTTCCAAATCCCCTTTTGTGGCAGGTCCTGACTGTCTCTCCCACCTGATTTCCGTGGTGGAACATCCCTCACCTGCCAGGCAGAGCTCAGGAAGCAACACCCCGGAATTAAAGGGAAAGGTTTGGGGATGTGAAGGAGAACGTGGCAAATTCTGGGATGTGCCTGTGGGAGCTGCCTGTTGTCACAGCAACTCCTGGGCTGGGAGAAGGGGGGAGAAGCTCCAGCCTGGAGTCTGCCCCTGGTACAGATCCAGGGCTGTGGGGGATCACCTTGGTGCTCTTAGCCTGTCTCAGGTTGTGAGGGGAGATCCTGCACTGTGTCCTGTGCTGGGTTCCTGCTTCCATGTGCAGCCTGCCTCTGTGGGGTGGGATGTCGGGAAAGAGAAGAATATAGGGAAGGTCTTTGCAAACTTATGAGGCCCCATCTGAACTGGGGGTCTGGGGGGCACTTGCAGACAGACAGAGTTGGGTTTCCTGCACTGCTTCCCCTCAAGGCCCAACAGCAGGAGGACGTGGAGCTGCTGGAGAGAGTCCAGAGGAGGTCCCGGAGCTGCTGCCAGGGCTGGAACCCCTCTGACATGGAGCCAGACTGGGAGAGCTGGGGGGGTTCCCTGGAGAAGAGAAGGCTCCAGGGAGAGCTGAGAGCCCCTTGCAGGGCCTAAAGGGGCTCCAGGAGAGCTGGAGAGGGACTGGGGACAAGGGCTGGAGGGACAGGACACAGGGAATGGCTTCCCAGTGCCAGAGGGCAGGGAGAGATGGGAGATTGGGAAGGAATTGCTGTCTGGGAGGGTGGGGAGGCCCTGGCCCAGGTTGGGCAGAGAAGCTGTGGCTGCCCCTGGATCCCTGGAAGTGTCCAAGGGCAGGTTGGACGGGCTTGGAGCAGCCTGGTCCTGAGTTGCTCTTGTTTGTTCAGAGCCCAGCTGGACCCGCCGTCCTTGGGCTGTGCCCGTGGGAGCCCCGAGCCTGCCCCGGTCGTTGCTGCTGCTTTTGGTAGAGGGCACTGTTGTTCTTCCCTCCTCTCAGTGCCAACCCCAGGTGCTGCCGACCGGGGGCTGCAGAGGAGGAGGAGGAGGAGGATTGACGGGGATTTTGGTGCCTTAATGAACTGCAGAGCTCAGATTTCCTGCAGGGAATCGATGCTCTCCCTCCTGGAGATCTGCACCAGCCTGTGGGGAGTCGCCTTGTTCTCGGGGTACCCGTTTCATGCCCTTCTCTCTGTGTGTCCCACACGGCAAGGGACGAGTTGGTTATTCCAGCTCCTCGTGCCTGTTCCCGGCACGTTACGGGGTCGGCGTCAGCCGATGATGATCCCGCCCTGGAGATCTCCATCCTACCGTGAGCCTGGGGTGGTGCCGAGCTCCCGGGGGTACAGCCTCAGCCCAGGGAGCTGGGGGTACAACCTCACCCCAGGGAGCTGGGGGTACAGCCTCAGCCCAGGGAGCTGGGGGTACAACCTCAGCCCAGGGAGCTGGGGGGTAGGTGATGCCGTGGGGTTGTCCTGCAGGGGATGCTGTCGGTGTCCCCTGTGGCTGTTGTGTGTGAGGGGTCTCCTTGGTTGTCGGGGTTCGCATGTAGCACCCGCCTGTCTCTGCCCACGTTTTGGACAAAAAACTTGCTTTTTGAAGAAATCCTACACCAGGAGACAGCAGGAAATGGGAAAATCAATCAGCTGAACTTCCTGAGGCTGGGAGGGAGAAGCTCTGGCTGAGCAGTGAGAGCAGAGTCCCGACACTTCAGTTTCTGGGGCTGGAAAAGAGTCCCCAAAATCTCCTGGGACACTCAAATTGGGGACAAAGAGGGACCCAACAACGCCTGGAACCCCCAAATTGAGATTGAAAAAAGGTTATTTTCTGATGCTCTCAGCACATGGTGGGATTGTTGGGGTGTCTGTGCAGGGCCCGGAGTTGGATCGATGATCCCTGTGGCTCCCTTCCAGCTCAGGGTATTCCATGAAGAGTGGTGGGAAGGGATGATCCTTAAACACCTTCCTTGTTGACACTCCAAGAAATTCATCTGCTTCTCCCACGGTCTCGTGGCAGGAGAGAGATCCCAGACTGGGCTGGGTTGGAAAAGGACCTTAAGGATCATCTCATTCCAACCCCGCTGGCCACTGGTGAGGGGACAATTCCCCGGCAGAAGGGGGAATCAGGATTCCCTGCTCAGCCAGGATGAGCCCTGAGCTCCCTGGCCTTTGCAGGCAGCACATGGGCACGAGGAGCTGCTGTGGAGACACCCAAGGCCTGGGCACAGCTGAGCTGGGGACTGGGAGCTCCGCTGGACACGGCCGGGAGCTGCCAGTGGGAAAGGAGAGAGCTGGATCCAGCCTCCAGGGCTCAGACAACCCTCATCCCCTGGGCCTGGTGCCCTGTCCAGCTTCCAGGAGGAGCTGCTGCTGCCTCCAGCAGGCACCACTTGCCACGCGGGAGCTGAAATCGGTCCTTTGGCTTCTTCTACAGCAGCATTTTAAAAATCCTCTTTATTTTCCTTTCACTTTCCTGACTTAATTCCAAGCCTGATCCCATCTCCATTGTATTGCTGCCTGTGGCAGGTGTCCTCTGGCTGTGCTGCCTTTGGCCTTGGTCCCCTTTGTTTCAAGGACAGGGCTTGGAGCAGCCTGGTCTAGTCCAAGCCCAAATCCAGGCTGGGTGTGGAATGGGGGGAGAGCAGCCCTGGGAGAAGGATTTGGGATGTTGGTGGCTGAGGCTGGACATGCCCCAGCCCAGCCCCCCCCGTGCCCTGGGCTGATCCCACAGGGATCGTGGGCAGCAGGGGAGGGGGGATTCTGCCCCTCTGCCCCCTGAGGGGAGACCCCCCTGCAGAGCTGCTCCAGCCCTGGGAACAACAGCAGGAGGACGTGGAGCTGCTGGAGAGAGTCCAGAGGAGGCCCCGGAGCTGCTTCCAGGGCTGGAGCCCCTCTGACATGGAGCCAGGCTGGGAGAGCTGGGGGGGTTCCCCTGGAGAAGAGAAGGCTCCAGGGACACCTGAGAGCCCCTTGCAGGGCCTAAAGGGTCTCCAGGAGAGCTGGAGAGGGACTGGGGACAAGGGCTGGAGGGACAGGACACAGGGAATGGCTTCCCAGTGCCAGAGGGCAGGGACAGATGGGAGATTGGGAAGGAATTGCTGTCTGGGAGGGGGGGGAGGGGCTGGCCCAGGTTGTGCAGAGAAGCTGTGGCTGCCCCTGGATCCCTGCCAGTGTCCAAGGGCAGGTTGGACAGGGCTCGGTGTAGTGAAGTGCCCATGGCAGGGGGTGGAATGCGATGAGCTTTAAGTTCCCTTTCCCCCCAAACCGTCCTGGGATTCTCTGAACTTTCCTCCTCTCAATTAATCTCCGCTCTGCCGGCAGCTCCTCCGGCAGTCAAGAGTAAAGGTCATTTTTATGAATATCCCAAGGTGCTGCTTAGGCTATAAAGATGATATCTGTTAGATTTACTGATTCTTCCCCTTCTCAGAGTGGGGATTTAAAACTCTTGACACATGATTCTTTCCAGATTCACTTTTCCTTAACATTTCCCATAACAGGACACTTCCTCCTGCTCTGAGCTCTCGGCAACAAACCCCTGTGGTACCACCAGTAGTTCAGATTTATGTGCCACAGGTGTTCTGGCCATGGACTGAACATCCACGCTCCTTGGGGCTGGTGGAAGAGTTGTGGGCTCCTCCCGAGGGATGTGCCCTGCTGCATTTCCAGTTGCCTGGGGAGCCACAGCTGGTGCAGAGGAATTCCTGCCCTGAGCACCCTGGGCTCAGTCAGAAGGGAGCACAGCTGGCTGGGTGGCCCTTGTGGAAATAGCTGTGCTGCAGAGGTGTGGGTAAATCCACACGGAACAGCTGTGCACACCTCCTTGAGCCCTTCTGTGCTGCCCTGCTGGGCTCAGGGTGGTGGCTCAGGCTGATCTTCCTGTTCCCTTCAGGGCTGTTCCGACCCCAGGGGAGGAGACACAGAGGTGCTGCTCTGACTTGTGGTTACTTAAGGGCAAATTTGCATTCAATTTGCATTTTTTCACTTACAGATAAGCAAAAATCTCTAATTTCAGTGCAAATGTATCTCATAAATTAAGGGCAAGAGGGACTAATGCAGGAGGGACTGACCAAGTTCTGTCCTCCCTGAATTCGTGTAACGCAGGCCAGAGTTTCACCAATGTGTGTAAATCCTTGTATAAAGAAATTCAGGATGAATTTCCTCCTGGAAAGGGTGGTGAGGCCTTGGCAGGGGCTGCCCAGGGAGGTTTGGAGTGCCCAGCCCTGGAGGTGCCCAAGGAAGGCCTGGCCGTGGCACTCAGTGCTCTGGGCTGGGGGCCAAGGTGGGGATGGGGCACAGGGGGGATCCATGGGCTGGGAGGGCTTTTCCAACCCCTGGGATCCTGGGATTATGCAACGAAGAATGCTACAGAAGAGTTCCAAAAGGGCTTGTTCTCAGGGAAGAGCTGTGGTGGAGCTCCACGGGCTGAAGCTCAGTCACTGGGAAGGCAGAAATTACTGCCCAGCCTGCCCAGAACACAGCGGGGCCACAGTCACTGAGCAAGCACCTCCCTGGGCTTTGCCCTTCTCAGTCAGATCCCGGTGCCACAGGGACAGGGATTAGTCCCTTCTCCTGGCCCGGGGGTTTTCCATGATTCCCTACACCCGAGTCAGGCTCAGGGCTGGGTTTGGGCAGAGCCAGTGTTGGAGCAGGACCCGCTGCAGCCACGGGAGCAGCAGTTGTGGTGAGCACAGCTGGACTGGAGGTGATCCATCCCACCCTCACCGCCCTGGCTCCTTCTCCACGGGGAGGAGCTTCAGGCTCCTCTCTGGTCCCAGCACTGTGTGTCCTCCCCCCCTTCCCACCACAGTTCAGCATTTCTTTGGAAATAATTCCCTTCCCTTCCCCGCCGGCCGCCCCAGCCAGATTGGCTGCCTGGCACCGAGCCTGGGCCAGGCTTTAATTGTGGTGGCATCTGCTCCTCAGCCCACTGCCAGTCAGGTGCTCGGGGCGGGATCGGGATGTGTGGGAGGGATCCACAGTGGGCACAGGGAGGGGGTCGGGGGGGCTGCGGAGCGGGGAGCGCCCCAGGCAGAGCTGCTGCTTCCAGGGCAGCAGAGCTCCCACCCCCATTCCCAGCCCTGGGGGCTCTGCCTCCCCTCAGCTCTCCCTGGGCACCGGGATGTGCTGCAGCAGCTGCAGGAGAGGGAGACAGAACCATGGAATCAGTGAGGTTGGAAAAACCCTCCCAGCCCATGGATCCACCCTGTGCCCCATCCCCACCTTGGCCCCAGCCCAGAGCACTGAGTGCCACGGCCAGGCCTTCCTTGGGCACCTCCAGGGCTGGGCACTCCAAACCTCCCTGGGCACCCCCTGAGCCTCCTTTGCTCCAGGCTGGTGATACCACCCACATCAGCTGACCGTGGGGTCTCTTCCAGGGTGATGAGGCGGTTCAGGAGGGGACCTTGTGGCTCTGCAAGTCCCTGACAGGAGGGGGGAGCCGGGGGGGGTCGGGCTCTGCTGCCAGGGAACAGGGACAGGACAAGGGGAAACGGCCTCAGGCTGTGCCAGGGGAGGCTCAGGTTGGCCCTGAGCAGGAAGGAATTTGTTGCTGGAAAGGGTGGTGAGGCCTTGGCAGGGGCTGCCCAGGGAGGTTTGGAGTGCCCAGCCCTGGAGGTGCCCAAGGAAGGCCTGGCCGTGGCACTCAGTGCTCTGGGCTGGGGGCCAAGGTGGGGATGGGGCACAGGGTGGATCCATGGGCTGGGAGGGCTTTTCCAACCTCAGGGATCCTGGGATTCTGTGGTGCCGCCGCCTGTTCTGCCGCCTGCTCCGGTGCTTGTGATGCAGGAGCAGTTGGTCAAAAATAGATGATGGAAAAAACCCACTGCCAATAATTAGAAGTGCATAAATCCTGCATTTAAGAAGATTAAATTGAATTAAATTCAATTCTAAATGGTATTTAGAAATATAATTCCAGCATTCTGTTTAAACCAAAAAGGGATATTTTTCTCATTCCAAACGAGATTTTTCCTTTCCTATTTGCAACCCAGTGTTGGTGCCTGAGGGAACAGAGGGTGGGACAGTCCAGGTGCTCCATCCACAGGCCCTTCCAGGTCGTTTTCCAGTGGTCTGCATTCCCTGTCCCTGTGCCTGGATGAGCTCCCAGCACTCCATCCCACCGGGATGCCCTGGTGTCCTTTTGCTCTTTCCCTCTAAATTTAGAGCCTCCCTCTCCACACGGATCTGGGAGCGAAGGCTCCTCTCCATCCATCAGCCCCATTCCCGGTGCTCCGTGACGGCTCCATTAAACACGCGCTCGGCAGCTGCTATTTTTAGGAGTCGGGAAGAGAACGAGCCTTTGGGCTCTGGACAGCCCATAAATCCAGGGCCAGCCACCAAATCCCCGGCCTTTCCTCGGGAATGACATCCAGAGAGGTGTTTGTGGGACAAGTGTCCGGGCGCGCGTGGAGGGAAACAGGGAATGAGGAGGAGGAGGGAGAGCAGGGGGAAAAGGGCTGAGGCAGGGACATGGGGTGGGGGGAGTGGGAATTCTGATGGGAGAAGTGAGGCAGGAGGAGGGATGCCCATGGGAATGGGGGGTGCTGTGTGTCCCCCTCCCTCTCAGGGGGCTCCGGGGATCTCACTGAGGTGTCTCCACGTGCCATGAGTGGAAAAGGAGGATCATTGGAACTGTCAGGACCTGCTGGGGCTGTGCCACGGTGGCACCTCCATGGGAGCCATTTTTCCCTTCCTTCCCCTCTTCCTTTCCTTCCTCTCTCTCTTTCCTTCCCCTCTCCTTTCCCTTCCCACTTCCCTTCCCTTCCCATTTTCCATACATCCCTGCCAGCTTGAACAGTGCTGTAGCTTCCAACTTGTTCCCAGGCACAACCAACAGCAGTTATCCCGATGTTGCAGGCATTTTCCAGGTCTCACCATCCCACCTCGTTCCCGCTGGGATCGTGCCCGGCTCGGAGCAGCAGTGCTGGAGCCGAGGCTGCTCCCTGCTGCCGTCCTCTGGGCACTCCCAGCAGCAGAGCCGGAGCTTCCCAGGCATTCCCAGGCAGCCACAACACCGGCTGCCTCCTTTCCCTTGGAATTTCCCCTTCGACCCAGGGCTGGGAACCCCGCGGAGTGGGAATGGGAATGGTGAGGGGCTTCCTGGGCTGATCCAGGTGGAGAGGGTTCCCTCCTTTGACTCCTTCTGTGTTCATCGGTCCGTAACTGTTTTCCGTGAGAGTAATTCCTTTCCAGTAAGATGAATTCCATGGTTCTTTGGGACAGTTTCTCCCAGGACCTCGGGGACAGGAGGACCACCTGAGCGGAAGCTTTGCAGGGAGCTCCCACCTCCCCCTGCTCTGTCAGGCTCCAAGAAATCCCCTTCCAGATTGGGTAACACGTGTGGGGCTGGAATAACACCTTGGATCACTGGGAATGCTCCTGATCACCTCCCTCACCGCACTGTCCTTGTCCTTGCTGGGGGTCACTGTGCACCCACGTCCTTTGGGGGGTCTCCAGAGCACCTCCATCACTCCCGGGGTGCTGCAGTTCCCGGGTGTTGGGATCTCCCTGTTTCCGTCACATCCCCCTCGGTAAAATGTGGATTTGGAGCACATTTCCCCCTTCACGGATTTATTTGTGGACTGTACACCTGGGCCACTCGGTGTGCATGGAAAACACGTGGGAAAACAGAAACACTGGGGAATAGAAGCGCCTCAGGGGCTTCCGGGCGCTGTGGCTGTGCCAGGGAACGGTGCCAGGGTTCCGTGGGGAAGCAGTTCCCGGAATCTCTCTGCATTCCCAGCTTTCCTTCCTCATGAATCCCCTGTGCCCAGGGAACTGGTGACCACCAGGTGAGCAGGAAGGCTCTCAGGATTATTGCCACCCCTCCTGGGGAGCTCCATCCCTCCGTGCCGAGGTGTGGGAGGGGGACGTGCCCGGGTGGAAGCGGGGCAGGAATGTGGCTGCTCCCTTGGGACCTGGAGCTGAGTTTGCCTCTCCCATCTGGGGGCTTCTCTTTGGCTCCACTTGGTGAAAGGGGATGCCTTGATGTGGTTTAGAAGTTTTGGGGGTGGGATCTGAGGAAGGATCCGAGGAGGGATCTGGGAAGGATCCCGGGAGCTGTTTGTGTGCCCGTGGGGCTGTACATGAGCGTGGGTCAATCACTCCCACACGGATTATTATTTATTGATAAAATTCCTGCATGGAAACGGGATTCAGTGGGTTTGTGGCCCCAGCAGGGAAGCAGAAAGCACAGGGGAGTGACTCGGGGTGTGTCTTTTTCGTTGCAGAAACGAGAGAAGACAGAACCAAGCGGCTCTTCCGACACTATACTGTGGGCTCTTACGACAACTTCACCTCTCACAGGTAAGGAGCAGCACCGCTGGCGTCCCACGGAGGCTCATTTCCGTGGAAAAGGTCTCTATTTCTCCTGACAGAGCATTTTGTTTCCGTGGGGAGGAAACTCTTCTCATTGGTTTGGTCAGTTAGAGCCTAAATTGCAAGCCCTGGATGAGGCTGAGGTGAACAGGGAGCCTGGCTCGTGTCTCCGCTGAGGATCGAACGTTCTGGAGAAGTTTTGGGGTTCTCCAGGGGCCGAAGAGCCTGGTTTGGGTGCAGGTGCAGCTTCGCTCTGAGGGGGAGAGGAGGAGGTTGGTGTGCAGGGGTGGCCTGAGGGCACCGGAGCGGTTGGATGTGCTGGGGGCGTTCCTGGGCTTTGGGGATATCCTGGGATATGGCACCTGAGCAATGGCGCCAGACCTTTGGGAAGATGGTCACAGTGCCCGGGGAACGAGCTGGGACAGCAGAGGTGACGTTGCCAGTTCCGTGTCCTGAGCGCGCTGTTGGATGTGGCTGGGATCTGGGAATGGTTGGATTCAGGAGTTCTGTGGCGCTGGGATTCTGTGTTTGAGGGATGAACTCTGGAATACGCTGCTGTTCATGGAGGGATCCGGCCGGGGGTTGTTGTTTGTGGTGTGCCAGGAGCGAGTCGTGAGGAGCCATTGCAGGAAAATTAACTTCTCCTGGAGCTCTGCACAGAGTGTGTCCTGCTTGACTGAGCTGCTCACGCCAGATCTGTCTCCCTGGCTCTGCTCTGAGTCCAAGGAATGCGTGTAACTTGTTTGGATCTCCAAAAATCCCGGGATGTGCTACTTCAGGGCTGCTGATACTGGAGTGAGAGGGAAAGTGCTGCTGTGGCTCAGAAAACACTAAAGAAGAGAAAAAAGGGAAAGAAGGATCCACTTCCACCGTGGCCAGAGGCTCAAGGGAACCCCCAGGAGGTCTGTGCTGGGGTCACTGGAGGCTCTTGGTCTTAAAGAGCAGGAAATGGGTGAAACACTGAAAATGAGTCAAACTGATGTTCTTTGAGTGAAGGAAGAGCAGGTGGGTGGGATTGGATCAAACAGGGTTGATAAACTGTGTGACAGTCAAAGAGATTTATTTTGGCACACGGGAGGGAACGCACACCAGGAGAAACACTGTGAGGAGCTCTTGCCCAGGATTTGCAATTCCTTGGGAATAAAGGCCTGATGTCACCGTGACGTCACAGGGCAGACATCTGCTGGAGCACTGAGGCTTCAGAACCAGCCCAAGGGGAGGTCAGAAAGTGGAATTAAAGCAGCTGGGGAAGAGGGTCCTGATAAACAGCAGCTGAATCCCAGCATGGAAAAATGAGGAGCAAGTTACCTGGGGAAGAACCAGGAGTGGGATTTCACGTGCAGGGAGGTGTTGGACTGACTTCTGCTCAGTGTTTGGGGATTGCTTCGATTCCAGGCCAAACCTCCAGAAGCAAATTGAGTTTGTGGAATTGTTTGGGAAGGAAAAAAACTCCAGACTTGTGAATTAGTAATTATGGATATCATGGAATCACAGAATGGTTTGGGTGGGAAGGGACATTAAACCCCATCTTGTTCCAACCCCAGGGACACCTTCCACTAGCCCCTGTTGCTCCAAGCCCTGTCCAACCTGGCCTTGGACACTTCCAGGGGTACCCACAACCTTTCTGGGCAACCTGAGCATGTTCTGTGAGCGAGGAGGTTGGACTGGGTGACCTCAGGGTGACCTCACAAGCTCAGGAGTTCTGGGAGTCTGCTGATGCAGCTCCTGAGGCTGTGTGGAGGAGGAGGGTGCTGGGAAGGAAATGAAATGCTGGAATGAAAGGGAGTCATCTCCCACAGGTGGGTGAGCACCTGCCCCACCTGTTTTCCAGTTTAGTCCCTCAGGGCAGAGGGCTCTGGGAGCAGAGTGGGGCTGTTCTGTGGTGGAAGCTTTGCTCGGACTGGCCCCGTTTCCCTGGAATGTCCTCCCAGGGAAGGGAAGGAGGTTGTGGGTACGTGAGTGCTGTGACCTGCACCCTGAGCGGGTCCTTCCATCCTGGAATCCTCCAGGACTGTCTGCAGGATGCAAAGCCTCTTCTGGACCCCAGTCATCCCTGTCTTCTTGCAGATCCGATTGGTCTTGGCATTCCCAGGCAGTCCATGGAACCATGGAACGGTTTGGGTTGGAAGAGACCTTAAAGATCCTCCCTTTCCGAGCCCAGTGCGTGCACAGCCCTGGCGAGCTGGTGGAGCCCGACTGGGGCCTGCTGGTGTCACCACTGGCACTTGGTGGGTGACCTGGAGCTCATGGGAGGGTTTGAGCTGCATCCCCGGGCTGTGGTGGGTAGTTGTGGAGCTCCACCAGGAGTTGGAGTTGCATGATCCTGGTGGATCCTTCCCAGCTCAGGCAATCAAGGCACAAGGAGCAGGAGCTGCAGGTCCCTCAGGTCAGGATCGTGGTGGCCCGTGGCAGGTGCTTTGTGCAGGTTTGGGAACAGAATAAACCACTCAATGTCTTGCTCACAGTCTTCCTGAGCCAGAGTTGATGTCCTTGTGTTTTATAGCTTTTCATGGATCGTTATTCCCTTAATTTTCCCAATGACGTGCAACTGGAGTGGTTGAACTGCCCTCCTGCAATGGAGTGCCCAGCCCTGGAGGTGCCCAAGGAAGGCCTGGCCGTGGCACTCAGTGCTCTGGGCTGGGGGCCAAGGTGGGGATGGGGCACAGGGTGGATCCATGGGCTGGGAGGGCTTTTCCAACCTCAGGGATTCTGGGATTCTGAGAAAGTGCTGGGGTTGGCTGGGTGGAGCAGTGGAGGAGCTGCCACTGTGTCCTCTGCTCCTGCTGTGCCAAAATACAGGGTGGGGACGGGAAAGGAGAGAGAAAGTCCTTAGGGCCCAGGGTAAGGCTCGTGGTTCATACACAGGTTGCTCTGAGTGTGGTGTGAGGACTCACCTTAATAAACTGGAAAAAAACCTGGATTTCCCCCCATTTTTTTTCAACCCTGAACCACTTGGGCCAACAGATCCCTTGGGAGCAGAGTTAAGAAGTAACGAGGGTGCTGTGGGATCACTGCAGCACGTCAGCAGCACCATTTCCAGGAAGGAGCTTATCCCATCATCCCCAACTTCACTTCGGGTCTCAGACGTGGGAGAGGATTAACATAATGACAGTATTTGAGGAGCAACTTAGAAGTGCTCGAGAAAATTACACACCAGTGGGTTTAGATTCCAGGGAAAGCTTTGGAAGCAGTGACAGGGTTGGATGGATGCCCCGGGAAGCGGAGCGGGGAGCAGCACCCACCGGCTGGACAATGGATCTGGGTATGGGATGTGATTTACTCTTTTTGGCTTGATGAGGTGAAAAGAGAGCTTGGGCTGCGGGGGATATTTGGGAACATGAGCAGATATCAGGCTGTATCCTGAACAAAGGTCGGGGTTTGTGTGTGGCATTGGCCTCTGGGGCAGCAAACCTTTGAGATGTGACTTCACCACCGGTGGTCAGGATGAACTGGGGGAGCAAATCCCCTTGGACAGGTTCCCCACAACTGCTGGTAAAGACCAAGCACGAGCCTGCTCCGAAGTCTGGGATGCACCCAAGGTCACCAGAGGGCAACCAGAGCCTTCCCCCTCTCTGAGGATGGGGAGGGACAGGGCTCGGCCAACCTCGATGGTCCTGCGGGTCCCTCCCAGCCCCGAATATTCCGGGGCTCTGAACCTCGTCTGGGCTGAACCGAGCACGAGGCAACGGGGAGAGGAGCCTGAGCTCGTCCTTATGAGGAAGAGGCGATCCCAGGGGGAATTGACTTCTCTGATGAACCATGTTACGGGAGGAGATTAAAGCGATCCCAAATGAACTCCAAAATGAACTCCGAAATGAAGAGCCCACGTCGTGCACGGCACAGCTGGGAAGGAGGAGAATTGGGAGCAAGAGACAATTCGGGAGTTATTTGTTCCTGTTATTCAGTCTCGGGGATTAGTTGACCAGGGAGAGAGATTACAACCAGGAGCATCCATGAGCCATCTGGATGGGCCTCCCCTGGAGAAGAGGGAAAACATGAGGCGTCTCTAAGCAGGGATTTCTCTGCCCTCAGATGCTGTGACTGGCCAAAATAATGCGCAGAATTATGGAATCATGGAGGTTGGAAGGGTTCTCTGGAGGTTTCTGGCACAGCTGGTGACCCAGAGCAGGTTTCTTCACGTGTCTCCGAGGCTGGAAGTTCCACAGGGGACATGAGGGCTGATTTTCCAGGGGGAAAAAGCTTTTCATGTGGTATCTCCTTTTAATCCTTGGTGCTTTGGTTTGTGTTGTTACCTCTTGCCCCATCCCTGGGTGCTCCTGGGGGTCCCTTTCTCTCACTGCAGCAGTGAGGTGTCCACCATGGAATCATGGAATTGTTAAGGTTGGAAAAGGCCTTTGCGATCATCGACCCAGCACCACCACCATGTTCACAACCGTTCCAAGTGCCACATCCACACGTTTTGTGAACACTGCCAGGGATGGGGACTCCACCACTGCCCTGGGCAGGCTGTGCCAGGGCTTTACAAGCCTTCCCATGAAAAGAAATTTCCCTAATATCCAATTTAAACCTCGCTGCTCAGCTTGAGGCTGTTTCCTCTCATCCTGTTGCTTGTTTGCTGGGAGAGGAGACCTTCTTTCAGCATTTTCCATATTTACTGTCTGCTCTGACCTGTCATTCCTTGTGAGTTCAGGATCGGTGGTAAAGCCCCTGAGCAGCTGGAATTCTCCCCAGTTCCTGCTCCAGTGGGTTCCCATCCAGGAGGCAAACAGCAAAGAGGGGGGAATGGCGTCGTCTTTTCCCATTGTTCTGTCTCCAGGACTGACGAGAAAGCAGGAGAGGATCCGTGTTCCAGGCAAGGCTTGGCCTCAGGGATGGCCAAAAATACCTCTGAAAAAGGAGTTTCATGGTCAGAAATGAATTTTTGGGGCTGTTGTTTGGTGAATGTTGCGGAAGTGGAGGTGCTGCCGGAGCTGGGGGGGGAGGCTCCCTGTTCCTGGTGCCTGTGGAATGGGGTTCACACATCAGGCCCATCTCGCTGGGAAAGGCAGTTTGCACTGGGCTGGTGCAGCATCATTTCTATGGCAACAGGAGAGTGGAGGGAGGGAATGAAATCTTTTCCTGAAAAGGCTTCTCTGTAATCCCACTTGTCACGTCAACAGGCCTTCGGAAGAGTCTGCTCGGATCCTCTGCTGAGCAGCATCTTCTGGGACCACCTTCCTCCTTCAGAGAGAGCTACAGGAGCAGCAGAGAATCGTGGAATCATGGAATGGTTTGGGTGGGAGGGGACCTTAAAGCCCACCCAGTGCCACCCCTGCCATGGCCAGGGACCCCTTCCCCTAGCCCAGGTTGCTCCAAGCCCCGTCCAGCCTGCCCTGGGACACTCCCAGGGATCCAGGGGCAGCCACAGCTGCTCTGCCCAACCTGGGCCAGGGCCTCCCCACCCTCCCAGCCAGGAATTTATTTGTAATATCCCATCTAACCCTACTCTCTTTCACAGAGTGGGAAAAGTGAGTCCCTGTGTCCCCTCAGGTGTCCTTGTGCCAGAATTCTCTGCTTTCCCTGAAATTTAGGATTTCAGAACTGGTGGGTAACATGAGGATTCATGGCCTGTTTTCTCCAAGAAATAGGACCACTTCCCATCCCTGGAAGTGTCCAAGGCCAGGTTGGATGGGGTTTGGAGCAACCTGGGCAAAGTGGAAGGTGTCCCTGCCCATGGCAGGGGTGACACTGGGTGGGCTTTAAGGTCTCTCCCAACCCAAACCATCCCACGATTCCATGAGCAGGTAGTGATCCAATGAACTCCTTGGGACGAGAGAGGAGCCCAAGCTGCTCAGCTCCAGCCCCCGGAGCTGCTTGTCAATGACTGAAGGAGCACTGGAAAAGGCCTTGCTAATCCTCATTCCTTCTCTCCTTAAAAAAGCCAGTCAGGACGAATGGCAGGTTGGAGAGCAGGTCCTGGGAAACCTGAACCAGCCTGTCCAGAAATGATTTGCCAGGTGCACAAAGGTCAGTGGGCTTTCCTTTGGTTTTCTCTTCCTCCTGCAACCAAGCGCTGGATCCCGGGAAGGCGTTTTGCTCCCAAACGTTCTGGAGCCACGTGGCTTCTCAGCAGGCAGGAGCAGGGCAGCAGCTGATGACACACACAGGAGGTTGGAAAGTAGGGAAAAAATAGAAAGTCTACTAAAAATAGTGTTTTACTTCGTCACAGAGTCCCAGGACGGGTTGGTTGGGAGGGACCTTAAAGCTCATCTTGTCCCACCCCCTGCCATGGGCAGGGACACCTTCCACTGGCCCAGGTTGCTCCAAGCCCTGTCCAACCTGCCCTTGGACACTTCCAGGGATCCAGGGGCAGCCACAGCTTGTCTCCTATGGAAACCCACAATTTGGGAGTCTCTTACTCGCAGTTGCAGTTTACTCACCTGAATAAGAACAATTAGAAAAGGTTCAGAGCCAATAAATGAGGGTGACCCAAAGCAGGGACCACATCTGAGAAGAAATTAAATCAACTGGAACTCTCACAGGTGCCCAGGGAAGATGTGACAGAGAGTTTTATGAAACCATGAGTAGGCAATGAGAAGGTGAACAGGGAACAATAGTGATAGCTCAGTACAAAGGGATGAGGTGGCACTCGGTGGAATTAGCAGGCAGAAAGATTAAAATAAAACAAAGTACTTTGTCACACTGCAGGTGATTAAATTGGAGGATTTATTCCTGCTGCATGTTGTGGAGGCTAGAAATATAAATGGATTCGAACTGGGAGGGCAAAATTAGTGAGGAGTAAAGTGGTGACCAAGAAACACCGTGAGCTGTGGAGGAGCTGGAGATGACTCTGCTTCCAAGGAACAAGGGACAGAACAAGAGGAAACAACCTCAGGGGAAGTTCAGGTTGGCCCTGAGGAGGAAGGAATTTGTTGCTGGAAAGGGTGGTGAGGCCTTGGCAGGGGCTGCCCAGGGAGGTTTGGAGTGCCCAGCCCTGGAGGTGTCCAAGGAAGGCCTGGTACTTGTGAGGGGAGTGGGGGCTGTGGGTTTCCCTTCTGCTCCTTCACAGAATCCCAGGGTGGTTTGGGGGAAAAGGTCCTCAAAGCCCATCCAGTGCCACCCCTGTCGTGGACAAGGGCATCTTCCACTGGCCCAGGCTGCTCCAAGCCCCGTCCAACCTGGCCTTGGACACTTCCAGGGATCCAGGGGCAGCCACAGCTTCTCTGCCCAACCTGGGGCAGGGGCTCCCCACCCTCCCAGACAGCAATTCCTTCCCAATCTCCCATCTCTCCCTGCTCTCTGGCACTGGGAAGCCATTCCCTGTGTCCTGTCCCTCCAGGCCTTGTCCCCAGTCCCTCTCCAGCTCTCCTGGAGCCCCTTTAGGCCCTGGAAGGATCGAAGGCACATCAGCACCAAAGTCCCTCTGGACATTTCTGTTTTTCCTACGTTCCCAATCTCATTTCCTTCCCCTCCCATCAGTGCTGGTTGTACACCCTGACCACGTCTGACCTGATTCTGTGATTCCGTGTAAAACAGGAGAGGTTTTGTGAATTGTTTGTTTTGAACACCTTTAAGCCAGGGCTGTCCTGAGGATCAGGTGCAGCGCGTGCTCTTGGTCTGGGGTGGCATTTTCGTGCCACCATCACGTGCTGGAGTTCAGCTGCTGCAGCTCTTCCAGGGAAGTCACTCGTGACTTGTGCTGAGATGACAGGGAAGATAATTCAGGCCCTGTGATAGATCTGCCAGAAACACACGTTGGGAGAGCAGGGACTGAAAATGGGATGCAAATCACCTCGTCAGAGCAGAACTGCTGTGCTGGCTGTTCCAGTGTGAGGGCTTGGTCTGACCAGAATCCCAGAACCCCAGAGGCTGGAAAAGCCCTCCCAGCCCATGGATCCACCCTGTGCCCCATCCCCACCTTGTCCCCCAGCCCAGAGCACTGAGTGCCACGGCCAGGCCTTCCTTGGGCACCTCCAGGGCTGGGCACTCCAAACCTCCCTGGGCAGCCCCTGCCAAGGCCTCACCACCCTTTCCAGCAACAAATTCCTTCCTGCTCAGGGCCAACCTGAGCCTCCCCTGGCACAGCCTGAGGCCGTTTCCCCTTGTCCTGTCCCTGTTCCCTGGCAGCAGAGCCCGACCCCCCCCGGCTCCCCCCTCCTGTCAGGGACTTGCAGAGCCACAAGGTCCCCCCTGAGCCTCCTTTGCTCCAGGCTCAGCCCCCCCAGCTCCCTCAGCCGCTCCTGCTGCTCCAGCCCCTTCCCAGCTCCCTTCCCTTCCCTGCACACGCTCCAGCCCCTCCATGGCTCTGCTGTCTGAGGGCCCAGAACTGCCCCCGGGATTCCAGGGGGGCCTCCCCAGGTCCCAGCAGAGGAGCCTTCCATGGGGTTGTGGAACCCAAGGGCAGGTCCCGGCTCTTCACCGTATTGGACCTCAGCATTGACCAGGGTGTGCAGGACCCTCATGGCCAAAGTCCTTTCTGGGAATCTCTCCTCAGTGAGGGCACCCCGATGGACACACACCTTCCTGGAGGCAGGAGCTGGGACTGTGGAGGCTGCCAGGGGGGTGGAACTGGGCACTGCCATGTCCTGCTCCCAGCTGTGACCCCAACGTGTCACTTCTGGACTATCCCATGGTTATAATTCCCTGGGATTATAGGTGAGGATCTCCTCCAAAAGGCTGTGACCTGTGCAGGGTCAGGTAGCCCTGGAGTTCAAACAACAGTAGTAACCCCTCTTCAGTTTGTGATTTGAATTTAATCCAGTGAGTAAAACATTTAATTTGCTGACCTCACTTATGGGGATTTGAAAGTGGCTTCTTGGCCCGTCTTCTGTCGGAGATGCTGAGGAAGAGCAGATCCATGGCAGAGGAATGATATCTAGTGCTGGCACGGCACATAAAGGCCGAGGAGGGCTTCAGAGGGATGAGGGAAAATCCAATCAGCAAATGGGAAACTGGATGTTGCAGTCGGAGATGTCATTTGATAATGGGTCCCGCCGGGATTCCAGAAGAGCTGTTTTCATCCCCGTGAAATTAAATCTCCTGCTTTCTCCAGTGGCTTTCACAGATCTTGTGGCAAGAGAAGGTTGAACTTCAGACCTTGGAGGCAGCTGACTCAGGAATCAGTTATTGAGGTTGGAAAAGCCCTCTGAGATCATCGAGTCCAACCGCATCCCCAGCGCTGCCAAGGCCGCCACTGACCCATGTCCTCAAATGCCACGTCCACAGGGCTTTGGAATCCCTCCAGGGATGGGAACTCCAACCTGTTCCAAGGCCTGACCACCCTCTTCAGCAAGAAATTCCTTCTGATGTCCAACCTGACACTCCCCTGGTGTCGCTCCTGCTGCTCCAGCCCCTTCCCAGCTCCCTTCCCTTCCCTGCACATGCTCCAGCCCCTCCACGGCTCTGCTGTCTGAGGGCCCAGAAGTGCCCCCAGGATTCCAGGGGGGCCTCCCCAGGTCCCAGCACAGAGGAGGTGGTTTTAGTGGTTTCCTGAGTGTCCTGAGGAGCTGAAGTACCAAACCAGCCCCGACGGTGGCAAAGCCTCAGAGAACCCAGTGTGTGCCCATCACATGGCTGAGAAGGGTCATCCCTCTGCCCCGTGGTCCCTGAGGGTGCCACGATGGCCCTGGGGAGGTGTTTGAGGAGCCCAACGTCCCCAGTGTGTCCTGGCCACACTCAGGTCACCTCCAGCTGGTGTTTGCGTGGCCCAGATCCCGAGCAGGACCTTCCCAGCACAGGATCCCTCCCAGGGACGGCTCCCCAGGAGCAGCAGAGCTGCCCATGTGTGAGCTGCAGACATTTGCATATATGAATATTAAGAGCCACGTGCACAGCAGGGATAACACAGCAACAAATCGCTGCTGGGCTCGGGGATGATTTGGCGTGGGAGGGAATTACTACTGGAGCTGCAGGGCAGGAGAGATTCCAACCACAACCGTCCCCCTTCCCGGCTCCGCAGCGTCCAGGGAGCTGCTGCCTGGGAATGCCTTGGGAAAGGGGGTTTCCTGGTGAGGTTTGTTTCATTAGGAATGTTAATTAACTTTCAGGCTGGTGATTACTTGCATCGTTGATCTTTTTTTAAGAAAATTAGTATTCTGCTTGTTTTCCTGAAGTTTCTGCGGTGTTTATGCTGTTTCCTGTCTTTTTAGGAATATTTGTCAGCATCCTGTTCCCTCCGTGTTCCCATGGGGGAAATATTAATTAGCCAAGTGTTGGTGCAAGTCTTAATTAGCAAAGTTTTTCCATTCCTGTTTCTGTCTCAAGGTTTATCGTGGCGTGGTCTCCATAAAGAGAGACTTTTTTCCTTCCTTGTTTTTTAAACTGATGTGCACCAAAAGACTCATGGAGTCACTGGGGTTGGAAAAGCACTCCCAGAGCACTGAGTCCAAACTGTGCCCCCAGCCCAGAGCACTGAGTGCCACGGCCAGGCCTGCCTTGAATGACCTGCTCCCAGGGAACAGGGACAGGACAAGGGGAAACGGCCTCAGGCTGTGCCAGGGGAGGCTCAGGTTGGCCCTGAGGAGGAAGGAATTTGTTGCTGGAAAGGGTGGTGAGGCCTTGGCAGGGGCTGCCCAGGGAGGTTTGGAGTGCCCAGCCCTGGAGGTGCCCAAGGAAGGCCTGGCCGTGGCACTCAGTGCTCTGGGCTGGGGGCCAAGGTGGGGATGGGGCACAGGGGGGATCCAAGGGCTGGGAGGGCTTTTCCAGCATAAATGGTTCTGTGAAAATCAAATTAACTGTTTTTTCTCATGGTGTCTCTGCTGGTTGGAAATGCTCTGTAAACCCTGAGTGTGAAATTACCAGGATAGGAGAGAGGAAAAAAAGAAGGTTTTGTTTCTGGGTGTTCATATTCTAAACAGAGATGACAAAACATACAGTGAGAGCCAGAGTTGTGTTAACTTAAAGTTATTCTTAATTACAGTAAGAAGTTAATGATAATTATTATGGAGGAAATGTGTCAGACCCAGGGGAAACACAGTATTAGAACGAGAATTGTGGAAATTACTGGATATCGTGAGTACGACATGGAAACCTGAGTCCAGGGAGGAGATAGTGTGGTGGAGGCAGCAGCGTGGGGATCATGGAGTCATGGAATGGGTTGGGTGGGAAGAGACCTTAAAGCCCATCCAGTGCCACCCCTACCATGGGCAGGGACACCTTCCACTGGCCCAGGTTGCTCCAGCCTGGCCTTGGACACTTCCAGGGATCCAGGGGCAGCCACAGCTTCTCTGCCCAACCTGGGCCAGTCCCTCCCCCCCCTCCCAGCCAGCAATTCCTTCCCAATACCCCATCTGTCCCTACCCTCTGGTGTCCGTGACACCTGACGGGGACATCCCAACTCACCAAGGGTCTCTACTGTGGCCACTCTGGTGGGAAGCGTTGGTGGGTCCGTGTGTGCACTCAGGGAAGTCCCGACCTCGGAGCTGGCAGTTCTGGGAATTCTGTCCAGGGCCACTCTGAGGGTGAGGGCTGAGACATGGACATTTTATCTCCTGGCACACACAGGGTGGGCACAGCCATCCATGGCACCACCAGGGCGTTGTAAAGGTCCCCTCTGACTCATCCCGGGAATCAGCCGATGACAAGAGTCTGCTGGCACCGGGAATCATCCCTGTGGATGCCAGAACAGCCAGGGAGCAGCTGCAGCCTGAGGTGCTCCATCCACAAGTCTGTGCTCTTGGAGAAATTAAATAATTGCTATTGAGCCCTTAGAGAATTAGGACTTAATTGGTTAAATCTGGAGTTGCAGCAGCACCCCTGGGAAAACACAGGGATATGTAGGATGGAGTGAGCCTTCACTTAGGACCCGTTTCAGCTCCCGCGTGGCAAGTGGTGCCTGCTGGAGGCAGCAGCAGCTCCTCCTGGAAGCTGGACAGGGCACCAGGCCCAGGGGATGAGGGTTGTCTGAGCCCTGGAGGCTGGATCCAGCTCTCTCCTTTCCCACTGGCAGCTCCCGGCCGTGTCCAGCGGAGCTCCCAGTCCCCAGCTCAGCTGTGCCCAGGCCTTGGGTGTCTCCACAGCAGCTCCTCGTGCCCATGTGCTGCCTGCAAAGGCCAGGGAGCTCAGGGCTCATCCTGGCTGAGCAGGGAATCCTGATTCCCCCTTCTGCCGGGGAATTGTCCCCTCAGCAGTGGCCAGCGGGGTTGGAATGAGATGATCCTTAAGGTCCTTTTCCAACCCAGCCCAGTCTGGGATCTCTCTCCTGCCACGAGACCGTGGGAGAAGCAGATGAATTTCTTGGAGTGTCAACAAGGAAGGTGTTTAAGGATCATCCCTTCCCACCACTCTTCATGGAATACCCTGAGCTGGAAGGGAGCCACAGGGATCATCGATCCAACTCCGGGCCCTGCACAGACA
>VXAY01000771.1:39749-64095 GCA_013399855.1 Oxyruncus cristatus | reverse complement strand
CCCCCCGCCCCTCCCGCCGCACGTAGATGGGATTTGGGGAAGGGGCTCCGGTGGGCGCCGGCGCCGCGGAGCCGCCGCTCCATCCGCCGCTGGATCCTGCCGGTTCTTCTCTCCCGGCCGCCGCGGTGCCTTTGTTAAAGTGGGACAAGGAAATGCATCCCCCCTGCTCCTGGCAGACCGTCACTTAGCAACGCGGGGGGGGGGATTTTAGGAGAAGATCCGAGCGCCGGGATGAGGATTTAAACTCTGCCGTGCTCAACTCACCAGAGGCACCTTCTCCTTTCGTCGAGCAGCTGATTTTTTTTCCGTGTGAGAGGCAACTGGGAAGTCTGAGAGAGACGATCCCCCGATGCCCCCCCACGCTCCGGGCAGCGTTTAAAGGGGATCCCGAGGGGATCTGTATCCCTGCATTCCTATGCAGGTGACTGAGAGGGGGCCCGGTGGGCAGCAGGGTGATCCAGGCAGCCGGGGCTTTCCTCCTCCTCCTCCTCCTCCTCCTCCACGCTGAGGGAAAGTAGCTTTTCATCTTTTTTCATTCTGACTTTGGGCAAAGGGAGGGGAGGGGAAGCAGCTTGTGCCCAACTCCCCGCTGAGATGAGACGGTGGATGAGAAGAGGTCTCCTTGTCACAGGCACAAAGGCCACCTCCGCCTGGCAGCATGGTGCTGAAATCTAACCCTGGCATCATTCTCTTGTGCTCTTTCCTGCCCAGTGACTACATCATTGAGGAGAAGACGGCCGTGCTGCAGAAGAGGGAGCATGAGGGATTCGGGTTTGTATTGCGAGGGGCCAAAGGTAAGGGCTGCTTCTTTCGCTGGCTCTGGGGCTGGGGCGGGAAGCGCCTTCTCCTCCCCCTCCCCGGGCTCCGAATCCCCCGTTCCTGTGCCCGGCAGCCCTGGGAATCAGGGGCTCTTCAGGGGACTCTCTTCTCCGGCTCTCTCCTTGCCCAGATGCCATCGTGGCAGACGGGCATCGCTCACGCTTTTCGGGGGGTTCTGGTGCAGATGCTTCTCTTCGTGGCTTTGAGATCCTGGGAAGGTTCACTTCTCCCTGTTCCCTGGGAGTGTGACCCGGGTGCAGCCCCTCGGGGCCGGGCCCGTGGTGTCTGTGGCGTTTTTGGTTTAAATGCTGGAAGTATTTCACTGTACTTTGGCTGTGGAGAGTTGGGGTCCTTTGAGGAGCCCTGGTTGTGCTGGGGTTCCTGAGGGAAAACCAGGAGAGGTGTGTCCCGCAGCTCCCACCATCCCTTTGATCCCGTGCGGCTCATTCCCGGGGCACCCCCGGGTGCTCCCGTGGCCGGACCTCGGGTGGGTGGTTCCTGTGGCTTCTCCTGCCAGAAATCCATCTTTGTGCTGCAGAAAAAAGAGGCCCTTGGGGACTGGGAATGAAGGTGTTCGTACGGATATAGGGAACAGGCTTCAGCTCCTGTGCTCGGGAGGCAGGAACACCTCCGGCCGGAGAGCCCTGTCCTTCCCCAGCACTTCCAGGCTCTTGGAAATGCCGCTGCCGGCAGCAGAGGGACAGTGGGAGCAGGGGGACAATGGTGCAGCTCTGTCCCTTCCATGTAGGATGCAAGGTGTGGGAGGGAAAGCTGGAAGCAGCTCCTGGGTAGTGCTGCTCCTTCCCCGGACCTCGGTGCGGCTGCGGATTCGGGCTTTGATCTCGCGGGGGAATTTCGGGGGGGATTCCTGGATCGCCTTTGTTCTGCCCATGGAAGGGCTCGGTGCTGGTGGGTGTGTTTGCATCCCTGTTGGAATATGGTTGCTGTCTCTTCCTCCCTTTCTCTCCCCTTCCCTATGGATGTGACATACGTGTCTGTCCGTGTGTAGCATGAAGTGAAACTTCACGGCTCAAAATGGCATCCATTTTTTTTCTGGATCAATCTTGCCCCTATTGTGTTGGGGAAAATGGGTACATTTAGTCCTGTTGCCCATTTTTTCCCCTTTTTTTTCCCCCTTCTTTACCCTCCCAGCGTTTGCAGGCTCTGCCTTTCCCTTTGTCTGCTGAGGCTGAAGGCAGGACTGGGAGCGGATTAAGTGGGCGTGTGGCTGTGTGGGATTTGGGAATCCTGGCAGTGCTGCAGGGCACCGGGAAGCGCGTGGCTGCGGAGGGTCGTGGTGTGGCAGCCCTCGGAGCGTGGGCACGGTCTGGGAGGCTCCCCGAGCCCCTCGGGGAGCTGCATTCCCTCCGCGGGGAGGTGAAGGTGGTGGCTCGGATCCCCCCGTGTTTGCCAGCCCCTCATGCGGGGGCTCCCTGGGGCTTGGGCTGGAAGGAGCTCTGGGACTCTCTGCGTGGCCCCGTCGGTGTCACCACCACTCCATTTAGGGAAAACTGCTCGAGGAATCATGGGGTGAAGAGGAAAAGGGGTCTGGAAATGGGGGGATCAGAGGATCATCCCTTGCAGGGGTGGGAGATGGATTTTGTGGACTCAGCCAAGTGATCCTCAAAGGAATCTGCTCTTCGTGCTGCAGGGAGGGTGTGAAAATCTTTCCTGGTTTCTCTCAGTCCTGCTGAGGGTTCATTCCTTCCCCAGCCCAAATTTCTCCCTGTGAACACCTCCAGGAAGAAGGCTCTGCACCATCCTGGAGAACCAGCCCTTCCCAGCCCATCCCGTCTCCACCTCTGCCCAGTTCCGGAGGAGGTGACATCCCGCTCGGAGCAGCTGAGGCTTCGGACAGAGCTTATTTTATTTCGTCCTGGTCTCTGCAGGGGATGAGCTGCGGCATTTGGACCTGGGGGTTCCCTGCAGCCATTGCCTGGGAATGCCCAGAGGAGCTGTGGCTGCCCCTGGATCCCTGGAAGTGTCCAAGGGCAGGTTGGACGGGGCTTGGAGCAACCTGGGCCGGTGGAAGGTGTCCCTGCCCATGACACAGGGTGGCTTTAAGGTCCCTTCCACCCAAACCATCCTGGGATTCCATGGTTAGAGAACCCTCTGGAGCAAATGGGAGCAGCACATTTCCCATTAGGGAATCCTCTGGAGCAGCCCCTTCACCCCGTGATGAGCCAGAGGATTCACTTCTCCATCTCTTGGCCCAGAGAGGTCCCAGCCTTTCACATACTCAAATCACGGACCTGCTCGAGGTGCTGAAAGACATTTCTTGGCTTACAACAGGCTCAGATTGGCCATGAGGAGGAATTTCTTGCTGGAAAGGGTGGTGAGGGAGTCCCCAGCCCTGGAGGTGCCCAAGGAAGGCCTGGCCGTGGCACTCAGTGCTCTGGGCTGGGGCCCAAGGTGGGGATGGGGCACAGGGTGGATCCATGGGCTGGGAGGGCTTTTCCAGCCTCAGGGATCCTGGGATCCTGAACTCACCAGTCAACGCCTTCCATGCCTAGGCTGGAGCATCTCCCTCTTCCTGGCCAACCCATCAGGCACTGTCTATTTGGTAATTTAATTCCTAAAATATTCCTAAACTGGGATCATCCTGCGAGCAGGGGGTGTTACAGCTCCCTCAGAGCCTGCTCCTCACATGATGTCTCCAAAACCGTTCTGCCCATTCCCAGGCAGAGCAATATCATTCCCAGGGCAGTCAGTGCCTGATGGCATCTGCTTGTGGTGGGTTTTTGTGGGAGCAGAGGCACAGGGAGCACCTGACTTGGGAATTCATGCTCTAAGGAAGGAGTAGATCCCATCCCTGGAAGTGTCCAAGGGCAGGTTGGACAGGGCTTGGAGCAACCCGGGCCAGTGGAAGGTGTCCCTGCCCATGGCACTGGATGGGCTTTAAGGTCCCTTTCAAACCAAATCATTGTGGAATTCTGTGATTTTATGGATAACAAGGATGCCACCATTAATACAAACAATGTATTAAAGAAAGGAAAAGGAAATGGCTCCAAGGCTTTGCTTGAGGGCAGAGCTTTTGTCTGTCTGGGGAGAACCACATTATTCCCAAAGTTCCAAGGTGATTTCATCTTGTGGTTTGTGTGTCTCCTGAAGCAGCTGATCCCATGGGAAGGAGTCTCCATGCTGATCCACTGCAGGGCTCAGTTTGCTGCTGATACTTCCCAAAACATCAATCTTTCATCACCCACCTCTCCCCAGGCGGCTGCTTCACCTGCATCTGCCTCAACACAGGATCCAGGTTTACCCTCACCACAGCTCCCAGATCCTGCTGCTCATGGAGCAAGTGCCTGCCCTGGTGCCATGGGCTCCCCACGGCCCTGAGACCCCCAATATTCTCCTCTGCTCCTCAGTGCCCCTCCTGTGCCCAGTGTTGGTCCCACCTCGGAGCACAATTCCAAAGAGGGAGCTGGGAAGGGGCTGGAGCAGCAGGAGCGGCTGAGGGAGCTGGGGGGGCTGAGCCTGGAGCAAAGGAGGCTCAGGGGGGACCTTGTGGCTCTGCAAGTCCCTGACAGGAGGGGGGAGCCGGGGGGGGGTCGGGCTCTGCTGCCAGGGAACAGGGACAGGACAAGGGGAAACGGCCTCAGGCTGTGCCAGGGGAGGCTCAGGCTGGATATTGGGGAAATTCCTTCCTGGAAAGGGCTGTCCAGCCCTGGCACAGCTGCCAGGCAGGGATGGAGTCCCCCCTTCCCTGGAGCTTTCCAAGCCCTGTGGATGTGGCACTTGGGGACAGGGGTCAAGGGTGGCCTTGGGGGAACGGTTGGACTTGATGTCTTGGAGGCTTTTCCAACCTTGGTGATTCCATGATTCCCTGAGTCCTCCTGGTTTTGCCACGTTTCCTCACAGGAAGGTTCCAATTTGCTGTTCAGCCTCAGGTGTTGGGTTTTCATCCCTGTGTAAGGACCAGCCAGAGCCACTGGGATCACAGACACTTGGATCCCTCAGGGAATTCCATAAGGGCTTGGCACGTGCCGGGATCTGTGGGATTAGTGGATCCTTTGAGGGTGGCTTAGTTCTTTCCTGTCCTGTGAGAACTGCTGGAGCACCTTCCCAACCCTGGGAGGATGTTGAAGGAAGTACAGTCAGAGCTCAAGGATCTTCCTTTTGGTCTGGGAAGTGGGAATGTTGTCCCCAAGCCCTGCAGCAAGATTTTGGGATACAACACTGGGATCATCATGGAAATGAAGAGCTCACTGATGGTTTCCAGACCTTGGCTCTAGAGCAGAGGAGTTCTGGGACACTTGGTGACCCTCGGGAAGGACGGGAATTGGGACTGGGGGTGTTGGGTCATCTCTGTTAAGGGTGGTGTGATCCTTGTGCAGGTCCAATGGAAAAACTGGGAGCAAGGCCCAGCAGAGTCTGGAATTTGGATTATGACACTCTTTTATAGGAACTTTGGGAATTTGAACACTCAGGAGCTGATTTTAATTACCTACCCCAAGGAATGGGGGTGAGGGGCAGAAAAAGCCTCGACTGTACAGACCCTGCTCAGGAATAATTAAAACATCCATGTTATCCACTCTGTTCCCAACAGGGGGATTGGTGCCTCCAGGATGGGGCTTGATGCCTCCAAGAGGAGGTTTGGTTCCCCTAGGGTGGGATTTTGTGCCCCCAGGATGAGGTTTGGTGCCTCCAGGATGGATTTTGGTGCCTCCAGGATGGGATTTGTTTTCCCCGGGTCCTCCTGGTGATCCAGCTCTGCCAGGTCTTCTCCCACAGCTGGAGCTGGAATTCCTCCTGTGGGACAGCCCAGACTGAGGGGTTTTTAAGGCCAGGAAGTGTCCAAATTGCACAACCAGAGCTGTGGTGGCTCCTCAAGAGGTACAAATCCTGCTTCCTGAGATTTAAAGTCATTGGCTTTGGCAAAAATCTTTGGGTGGCACTGGATGGCCTTTAAGGTCCCTTCCAACCCAAACCATTCCATGATTCCATGATTCTGGGTCCCAGTTCCTCCATCCACTGCCGTGGATGTTGGGGACACCAGGAGCACTCAGCCCTCCTGCTCTCCATGGGAAAGGAGTTTAGTTCATTTTGAGTCCCTGTGACCAAGTTCTGTGACTCCAGGCGGTGTCACTTCCTCTGTGTCCGCGTGTCCCCGTCCTGGATTAAATGATGCTCCTGGAATTGGTTCCACCAGGATACAGCTCTTAATTCAGGATTCATTTTCTTGTTTGCTGAGCCTTTGAGGCCCTGGTGACACTTCCCAGCTCGTGTCTCACGACGTGCACTCGCTGCAGGTTCCAGGCTCCCAGCCCACGGGAAGTGCCGTGCCTGGAGCGACACGTGGATAGCGCTGACAGAACAGGCTGGGAGCTGGGATTTGCTCCCTTAACTTCATCTGAATTCCCTGTCAGTTGATATCTTGGTTATATCCTTGCCCAGAGAAGCTGTGGCTGCCCCTGAATCTGGTTGTGGTGGGTTTTTGTGGGAGCAGAGGCACAGGGAGCACCTGACTTGGGAATTCACGCTCTAAGGAAGGAGTAGATCCCATCCCTGGAAGTGTCCAAGGGCAGGTTGGACGGGGCTTGGAACAACCTGGGCCAGTGGAAGGTGTCCCTGCCCATGGCAGGGGTGACACTGGATGGGCTTTAAGGTCCCTTCCCACCCAACCCATTCCATGATTCCATGGTTGCACCTAAACCAGGAGGTGAACTGGTGGAGGTTTCTGGTGATCAACAGCAGGAGGACGTGGAGCTGCTGGAGAGAGTCCAGAGGAGGCCCCGGAGCTGCTGCCAGGGCTGGAGCCCCTCTGACATGGAGCCAGGCTGGGAGAGCTGGGGGGGTTCCCTGGAGAAGAGAAGGCTCCAGGGACACCTGAGAGCCCCTTGCAGGGCCTAAAGGGGCTCCAGGAGAGCTGGAGAGGGACTGGGGACAAGGGCTGGAGGGACAGGACACAGGGAATGGCTTCCCAGTGCCAGAGGGCAGGGAGAGATGGGAGATTGGGAAGGAATTGCTGGCTGGGAGGGGGGGGAGGGGCTGGAATGGATTTCCCAGAGAAGCTGTGGCTGCCCCTGGATCCCTGGAAGTGTCCAAGGGCAGGTTGGACGGGGCTTGGAGCAACCTGGTCCAGTGGAAGGTGTCCCTGCCCATGGCAGGGGTGGCACTGGATGGGCTTTAAGGTCCCTTCCAATCCAAACCATTCTGGGATTCTGTGATTCCCAAGATCATCCTTGAACTATCCCTCAGGTGACTGCTGTGGGATTTTGGGATTCTGATCTGATTTAGGATTTTTCCATTGGGAAATGCAGCAGGATGGGGGGAACAGCCACTGTGATAACACAGTTTGCTCACATCAGGCTCCTTCTCCTGGCTGGGAAGGCAATTAAATTGTCATCTGTCCAACTCCACCCTCCCCCGGGATCAGGACTTAACATTTCCGTGGCTTCACCGGGGCGCGTGTGATCGGGAGGGCAGAGCTCGGGTCCCGCCTCGTGCTGCTTTTCCACAGAGACCATCTGGCTCGTTAGCATTATGTAAATAATTGACTTTCACAGCGTTTGAGTCTCCCCTTTTCTCGTTTTCAACCCTCCTGGTCTTTCTCACCTCACACCTCACACCGTTCTCCACTTAGGTCTGGCCTAATAGGCACCTAATTCTGCACCAAATCTGGGAGGTGCTTTGAACTCCAGGGCATTCTGAGGACTTGCTGGTCACCACTGAACCAGAGGGTTGAATTTAGCACCGGGGAGGTCCTGAAGGAATCGAACATTCCATTGGCATTTCCAAAAATAGGGAGGGTGACTTGTCAGCTCTTTGCCGCTTGGCTCCCGTGGAAGGGAGAAGTCGTGGAAAGCTGTTGGTGAAAAGCATCTGAGATCATTCAGCACATTAACATCCTGTCAGGAGATGTTGGTCTTGGTGTGGTGCTGGTCCATGGGGTGGAAAAAATCTTGCCTAAAATATGTAAATAAAAAATAAAGGAGGAATTGTCTTTATCTGTAGGAAATCAGTGTCTACAGACACTGAAATGGAGGAGAATGTGGGTGACGTGGGCTGGAGTGACCTGACATCAAAGGAGATGCACTCCGAGGTCATCCATGGGCTCTGTGATTCATCAGGGGGTTGGCACAGCTCTTAAAATGCATTTTTGGGATAATTTAGGGTCATCAGAACTTGTCTAGGCCTGATGATCCAGCACAAAGCAGGCTCAGGGGGGACCTTGTGGCTCTGCAAGTCCCTGACAGGAGGGGGGAGCCGGGGGGGGTCGGGCTCTGCTGCCAGGGAACAGGGACAGGACAAGGGGAAACGGCCTCAGGCTGGGCCAGGGGAGGGGCAGGTTGGATATTGGGGAAATTCCTTCCTGGAAAGGGCTGTCCAGCCCTGGCACAGCTGCCAAGGGCAGGGTGGAGTCCCTGCCCCTGGAGGGATTTCCAAGCCCTGTGGATGTGGCACTTGGGGACATGGCCAGTGGCGGCCTTGGCAGTGCTGGGGACAGTTGGACTCCGTGGGCTCCAAGGGCTTTTCCAGCCCAGCTGGTTCCCTGGCTGTGACTGCCGTGGACAGGCTCTGCTGCCGCGCTGAGCCCCGAGCAGGAGATGTGTCTGAACCAACACAGGAACCTCCTTGGCCACCCCCTCAACCCCTCCCTCCCTTTGTGTCTTGCAGCTGAAACCCCGATCGAGGAGTTCACCCCAACCCCGGCCTTCCCAGCGCTCCAGTACCTGGAATCAGTGGACGTGGAGGGAGTCGCTTGGAGAGCGGGGCTGCGCACGGGGGACTTTCTGATCGAGGTGAGTTCCTCCAGGGCCGAGCTGGCCATGAAGCTCTGGTCTCTGCTGAGGTGTTCTGGGAGATGTGGGCTGTGCCGGGCGGCTGGTGGCAGCTCTGTCACTCTGGGTGGGGACACTGCACGGAGCAGCTGCTCCTCCAACTGAGGCCCGATTTTAGGAGTGGTTCTGAAGAGAGAACGTTAATAAGTCGATGCTCTGGGGACAGCGCTTGGGGGAACGTGTAGGAAATGTTGCTGTGGGACCTGCAGGCGACAAGGGTGTCCTGAGCCAGGTGGGTCTGGTGTGAACAGGCCAAGTCTGGGTTCCTGAAAGCCGGAGAAGAGGCTCTTCCAGTGAGGCTGCCAAAAAAAGGTGCAGGTGTTGGTCACTCAGTTGGTCTGGTCCATGTCTTGGTTCCAAAGGATCCCAGAGAGCTGCTTTCCAACAAAGACATGCAGTGTTGGGGCAGGAAGGGGTGTGGGACAGATCCTGCCCCTTCCAAGGGAGCACTGCTGGCAGGAGGGGTGCGATGAGGCCGTGCCCTGGGCTGATCCCACAGGGATCGTGGGCAGCAGGGGAGGGGGGATTCTGCCCCTCTGCCCCCTGAGGGGAGACCCCCCTGCAGAGCTGCTCCAGCCCTGGGAACAACAGCAGGAGGACGTGGAGCTGCTGGAGAGAGTCCAGAGGAGGCCCCGGAGCTGCTGCCAGGGCTGGAGCCCCTCTGACATGGAGCCAGGCTGGGAGAGCTGGGGGGGTTCCCTGGAGAAGAGAAGGCTCCAGGGACACCTGAGAGCCCCTTGCAGGGCCTGAAGGGGCTCCAGGAGAGCTGGAGAGGGACTGGGGACAAGGCCTGGAGGGACACGACACAGGGAATGGCTTCCCACTGGAAAAGGGGAGATGTGGGATATTGGAAATAAGGCTGAACTGGGGTTACTGGCAGTGCTGGGACTGGTGGACATCAGTGCTTGGTCAGCCCAGCTCCAGTGATTTGCTTGAAGGTTGTGCTGAAAACTGGATATTGGGAAAATTCCTTCCTGGGAAGGGCTGTCCAGCCCTGGCACAGCTGCCCAGGACAGGGTTGGACTCCCCATCCCTGAGGGATTTCCAAGCCCTGTGGATGTGGCACTTGGGGACGTGGGTCAGTGGTGGCCTTGGCAGTGCTGGGATGGTTGGACTCGATTGCCTCAGAGGAATTTTCCAGCCTAAATATATATATTTTTAAAAGGCTTTTTTCCATGGATATTTATCAGCCCTGTGCCCGGGAGGTGGCTGAGGAGCCCCCAGCTCCCATCAGGGCTCTGTAGGATCTTCCTGGCAATCGCTTTTCCTCGCACATGGAATGTGTAGTTGATGGGAAGGCTGCAGGATCAGTGATCCCCCATTGATCCCAAACCCTTCCAGAGCCGATCCTTTTCCTGCTCAGACATTTTGGAAATATCAGAGAGCAGGGAATTCAGGGATGTCAGACGCACACGAAGCCACGTGGGGTGTGGGGAGCAGGTCGGTGGGAGAACCTCGCCCCTCGCCCCTCTCCCCTCATTCCCGGTTGGATGTTCAGCTGCAGAATAACTGTGTTTCCTGGTTCTCATTCCCTCTGGAGCAGCAAGAGGAGCTGACCACCCCCGTGGCTGCCAAGCGTGAGTGGTTTCCCGGGAAGGGAAGCTGGAGGTGGCTTTCGAATGAGCACGGCAGCTCTGCCGCAGTGGAGAGCCGCGTTCCAGGGGGGATATTCCAAAAAGGAGATGTCGGGATAGAGCTTGAAACCTCGTGCAGGTCTCTGGGAACACCCTCACTGGCCTTTCCAGGTGTTTGGATTAGGGAGATGTTCCATTTAGGCGGAAAGTGTGTGGGAGTTGGAAGTTTGAGGCCTCATTTCTAACCTGAGACCGTCCTTTAGAGATGAAATGAAAGAATTAATTAAGTAACAATTAAACGAAGGTTTATTCTTCTTTAATCTTTATTCTTTTAGCTCTAAGGGTTTCTTAGTCCTGGAGGTCAGTGCTGGACAGGGAGGAAGGTGTAAAGTGCTTCCACATTGGAGTGGGCAAATCCCAGTAAAGAAGTGGGTCAGCCCCCTGCTCAGCATTCCAGACCCTTGGGATGAGTCAGTGGGAGAGGATCTCTCCAGGTCACCCCTCGTCTGCATTCCAGACCGGGGGGAAGCCCTGAGAGGCGCTTCCAGGTTTGCTGACAGAGACAGTCTCCATGGGAGAGCTGCTGGAGCAGCTCTGGAACCACAAATGGCTCCTTCCTGCAGGGACCAGTGGCAGGACACTGCTGGGATCCTGGAGCACAGCTGGTGGGGACAGGAAAGGGGCAGGATGGACCACCTGGAGCGGGATCTGACCCACACATGGATCCCCCAGGCCACAGACCCTCGGGCTGTCCAGTCCTGTCTCCAGTTCCCAGATCTCTCTGGCACCAACACAAACCAGTTCCCTGCTGGCTGCTCCAGCCTTTCCAGCAGCCAACTCTCAAACCAGTCTGGTCACTCCAGTAACAAGATCCCAGTGCTCCCAGTCTCTCCAGTAACAAGTTCCCAACACTCCCAGTCTCTCCAGTAACAAGTTCCCAACACTCCCAGTCTCTCCAGTAGCTGCCCAAGGTCTTCCTGCATGGTCTGGCACCACCCCAGGGTGCTGTCCCTGGCATTCCAGATGAGTCCCACACCCCTGCAGGCAGCAGTTCCTGTTGGACCACAGGCTCACACGGAGAGATCTCCCCAAGGACTCATCCCAGGGGTCTGGAATGCAGAGCAGGGGTTACCTGGAGAGATTCCCCCCACACTGCTCCGAGGTCTCCCTGGAGCCTTCTCTTCTCCAGGGGAACCCCCCCAGCTCTCCCAGCCTGGCTCCAGAGCAGAGGGGCTCCAGCCCTGGCAGCAGCTCCGGGGCCTCCTCTGGACTCCTCCAATGGAGGCAGCAGCTCTTCCAAGAATTCCCTGACCTGTTGTTTCCCCACTGGCTCATGTTACATTGTCCGCTCCTCTCCGAGCTCTGGGAACTCACTTTGTCCATGAACACTGAGACAAAAAGCCAAGTTAAGCCTGACTTTGGTCCTGTCTAACTTCTCCATGGTTGATTTTTCATCTGCAGAGTCGCATTTTCCCTGAACTTCCTTTTGGTGCCACTGTGCCACTAAAAATATCCCTGTTCTGCCTAAAGTCTGTTCATAGTCTGCTCCAGCCGGGCTTTGCCCTTCCTGACGCTGTCCCGAGTGCTGGAGCTGTTCCCACGTGCAGAATCCCAGAACCCCAGAGGTTGGAAAAGCCCTCCCAGCCCATGGATTCACCCTGTGCCCCATCCCCACCTTGGCCCCCAGCCCAGAGCACTGAGTGCCACGGCCAGGCCTTCCTTGGGCACCTCCAGGGCTGGGCACTCCAAACCTCCCTGGGCAGCCCCTGCCAAGGCCTCACCACCCTTTCCAGCAACAAATTCCTTCCTGCTCAGGGCCAACCTGAGCCTCCCCTGGCACAGCCTGAGGCCGTTTCCCCTTGTCCTGTCCCTGTTCCCTGGCAGCAGAGCCCGACCCCCCCCGGCTCCCCCCTCCTGTCAGGGACTTGCAGAGCCACAAGGTCCCCCCTGAGCCTCCTTTGCTCCAGGCTCAGCCCCCCCAGCTCCCTCAGCCGCTCCTGCTGCTCCAGCCCCTTCCCAGCTCCCTTCCCTTCCCTGCACACGCTCCAGCCCCTCCATGGCTCTGCTGTCTGAGGGCCCAGAACTGCCCCCAGGATTCCAGGGGGGCCTCCCCAGTCCTCCAGGTGTGGATCAGCAGGGATCAAATGTCCCCCCAGGGGATGGAGCTGCCAGCAGCTCTCCAGGTGTGGATCAGGAGAATTCCCACATTGCCTTTGGGATTCCCCATCCCTGGAGGGATTTCCAAGCCCTGTGGATGTGGCACTTGGGGACATGGTCACTGGTGGCTTTTGGCAGTGCTGGGGGTGGTTGGACTCGATCTCAGAGTGCTTTTCCAACCCTAACGATTCCATGATTCCATGAAAAACGTGCCAACAATTACAGTATGGAGCAATTCCTACTCACCTGCAGACAGCGGGAGGGCTCCAGGCTGGGGAGTTGCCCAGCTCAGGACCAGATCAGACTCATCAGTGTGTGGGATTTTTCAAAAATCCAGCCAGGATTCCAGAGCACAGCCCTCAGAGTCCAGCCTCGTGTCTTCCCTTGAGCCCGTCAGGGATCACATCCTGGGTTTTCTTCCTGGAGGAGCCAGTGATGAAACAACAGCCTTTGTGTGTTCACTCCCAGGTTGGACACGCGCTGATCACCTTGGAGTGTCACCCAGGCCTTTGGATAACACATGGACAGAAACCTGTGGATATGAATTTCAGCCGTATAGGTGTGCATGTATTCCCTGTTTAGGGCTGGATGACACAGCTCTGCAAAACCTTTTGTTAAAGGAAATGGAAATTAATATCGAGCAGTGAAATTAATGTCAGAGCAGTGAGAAGCTTCTGGGGCAACCCCAACACCACCAGGAGAGGGTTAGGTCGGATATTAGGAAATCTTTCTTCATGGAAAAGGGTTGGAAAGCATTGGAAGGGGCTGCCCAGGGCAGTGGTGGCATCACCGTCCCTGGAAATGTTCAAAAAACACGTGGATGTGGCACCTGGGGACATGGACTTGTGGTGGTTGGACTTGATGCTCTTAGAGGTCTTTTCCAACCTCAAGGTTTGTGTGATTCCATGGTTTTGTTGTTGTTTCCTTGTGGGTGAGGAGAAAACCTGCTCTGGCCACGGTCAGTCCCACAAGGAATGTGTCCTGGGAATCTCATCTGCTTCTCCTGAAGTGTTGCTGTGGCCGGATAATGGAATGTAATATTGGCTGGTATTGGAATTAATTTGAATATCTCCTCTGGAGCCAGGCTGGGAGAGCTGGGAATGTTCCCCTGGAGAAGAGAAGGCTCCAGGGACACCTGAGAGCCCCTTGCAGGGCCTAAAGGGGCTCCAGGAGAGCTGGAGAGGGACTGGGGACAAGGCCTGGAGGGACAGGACCCAGGGAATGGCTTCCCAGTGCCAGAGGGCAGGGAGAGATGGGAGATTGGGAAGGAATTGCTGTCTGGGAGGGGGGGGAGGGGCTGGAATGGATTTCCCAGAGAAGCTGTGGCTGCCCCTGGATCCCTGGAAGGGTCCAAGGCCAGGATGGAGCAACTTGGGATAAGTGGAAGGTGTCCCTGGGTTTGCAACTGGATGGTCTCCAAGGTCCCTCCCAACCCATCCCGTGATTCCGGGTGTCAAAATCTGACTGTTTTTTGAGGACATGCTGCTAAATGGAGTCCAAAAATCAGGGGGGGGAAATCTGCTGGGCAAGACTTCACCCACCGGAGTGCGGGAATGAAGGAGAAGTGAAGAATTCCAGATCCCTCCTTGCTGGAAAGGTTAGCAAGGGAAGGAGAAGGAAATGCAGATAATTTGAGCTCAAGTGTGTAGGAGGTTGGTAAGAGGAGCCAGAGGAAATATCAAAGGCCAATATGTAAAGATAATAAGAAATTTTAGAGCATTAGGAGATGAAAAAAAGGGGCTGGTCGAGCTCCATTTCCATATGCAAATGATAAAATTGTATATTCTGGTGCAAAAAAAAAAAAGGGGGGGGAAAAAAAAGGCAGAAATGTTCTGCTCTGAGTTTGGAACAAATCAGGAGGATGTATCTCTCCATATGATGTGCTTGGAACAGAAAGTTTCCCAGCTGTAACCAAGGAGAAAGTGAGATAGTATTTGCTAAAAATAAACAGCCCCAAATTAACAGGCTTGAATAACAGATCCCAAAGTATCTACAAGAGCCTCGCTGAGGGGCTGTCTGCTGGTGATGCCTGGGAATCGTGCTCATCCCTGACATTCCGAAGGCTTGGTGGAGGGATTGTGTTATCCTGATATTCTGGAGGGACTGAAATGGGTGATTGAGGAAATTGAAGTGTCAATAACGAGGCAATTAATTAAATCAGCGAAGAATTAGAGATGGAAAATACAATTAATATCCTGGGGGGTTCCGTGGAAGCTGGAGATGCACCTGCTGCTGGGCTCCATGGAATCGTGGGGCTTCATGGAGGAGGTTTTGGCTTCCTTGATAACTCTGGGATTGAGGTACAAATAAATGGAATTGAGGTTGGGAGATCTTTGCTCTCCACAAGTCCCTGACAGGAGGGGGGAGCCGGGGGGGGGTCGGGCTCTGCTGCCAGGGAACAGGGACAGGACAAGGGGAAACGGCCTCAGGCTGTGCCAGGGGAGGCTCAGGTTGGATATTGGGAAATTCCTTCCTGGAAAGGGTTGTAAAGCACTGGAATGGGCTGCCCAGGGCAGGGTGGAGTCCCCATCCCTGAGTGATTTCCAAGCTCTGTGGATGTGGCACTTGGGGACATGGGCAGTGGTGGCCTTGGCAGTGCTGGGGGAGGGTTGGACTCGATGTCCCAGAGGGATTTGCAACCCCAGTGATTCCGTGATTCCATGATTTCTCTCTGTGTTCCCAAACCCCGTGTCCATTTGGATCGTGGGTATCACAAACAGCAGAGGAGCTGCTCCAGGGTGATGGGGTTTTCCCATTCCAGCAGACCCTGCCAGGTGATGTAGCTGCAAGCAAGGAATGTAGGTTAGAGGGTTGGGAATTACCCTGGGAAAGGGGAATTCAGCAAGGGACATGGGTGTCTCCCGTGTTATCCGTGGTTGGCTGTGTGGGATGTGGCAGATCCTTCGTGTGTGTGAAGGACAAACTTCCAGAGCTCCATGAACTTCCCATCTGGTTGGAGCTCTGGAGGATGCTTCAACCCTCCCTTTGTGATCCAGCCCTGTGGGGTGGATCCAGCGTTGCCAGGCAGGATTCGGGAGGGCTCTTGGAATGACTCACGAGCTGCAAAATGGTTTGAGGGTCAAGGAATCCACCTTGGTCAGCCAGGGAGGGATGGAACTCCGGAGAGTGGGTATGGAATTCCGTCACCAGTCTGGAGGGAGGCAGCTCAGTGCAGGTCTCAGCACATGGACAGAGATTCCCTGGATAAGCACAGCCACGGATTGTAGTGAAATCCCCTTTCTGCACCAGTACATCCTGTGCCCAGGGAATGAGAGGGGCTGGGAAAGACAGTTCAGAGCTCGGGTTCTCAGCAGGAGCACCTTGGGATCTGGATAATCCTGCGGCCTCTCTCCAGGCTGGAAGGTTGAGGTTGGCATTCCAGAACACTCTGTTCTCTTCCTGTTGGTGCAGATTTACCCCCAAAGCCCCAAAGCTGTGCCACAGTCTGTGTTTGTCCTGGTTGGCGGCCCCGTCCTGGTGTTTGGCCAGAACGGAGCTCTGGGGCAGGACAAGCTTGATTCAGGCTTCAGAGCTTCTTTTCCTCCAAGGAACTTCTTATTCCTGGGAATGTGGCATTCAGGTGCGTCACTGTCAGGTCAGGTGTCTCTGTCCAGCCGTGGAATGAGGGTATGGACAAGGTGCCACATGGAATCACGGAATCCCAGGATGGTTTGGTTTGGAGGGACCTTAAAGCCCATCCAGTGCCACTCCCTGCCATGGGCAGGGACACCTTCCACTCTCCCAGGTTGCTCCAGCCTGGCCTTGGACACTTCCAGGGATCCAGGGGCAGCCACAGCTTCTCTGGGAAATCCATTCCAGCCCCTCCCCACCCTCCCAGCCAGCAATTCCTTCCCAATCTCCCATCTCTCCCTGCCCTCTGGCACTGGGAAGCCATTCCCTGTGTCCTGTCCCTCCGGCCCTTGTCCCCAGTCCCTCTCCAGCTCTCCTGGAGCCCCTTTAGGCCCTGCCAGGGGCTCTCAGCTCTCCCTGGAGCCTTCTCTTCTCCAGGGGAACCCCCCCAGCTCTGCCAGCCTGGCTCCAGAGCGGAGGGGCTCGTAGGACTCAGCATTCATAGAACTCATTCAGCACCTACAAATCTGAGCCATAAAAAAGAAGAGCTCAGGCTGGAAAAAGAGCACTGAAGGATTTCTCCCTGGAAAGGGTGGTGAGGCCTTGGCAGGGGCTGCCCAGGGAGGTTTGGAGTGCCCAGCCCTGGAGGTGTCCCAGGAAGGCCTGGCCGTGGCACTCAGTGCTCTGGGCTGGGGGCCAAGGTGGGGATGGGGCACAGGGTGGATCCATGGGCTGGGAGGGCTTTTCCAACCTCTGGGGTCCTGGGATTCTAGGATTGAAAAAAGCAACTGAACCATGGTCAGGAGAAGGGGGACTTTATCTGTCCTGACAGACTTCCAGGCTTCACAGCCTTGTCAGCTGGGAGGGATCAGACTGAGTGGGAAATGGCCCATGGGAGCAGATGATGGTCCATTAGCCCAGTTCCCCCTCCGTGACAGTGGCATTACAAGATTAATTGTAATTAATTAAGGAGATTACTTAAGGAGATCACATTTTCTGGCCATTCCAGGTGGTCCATTGCCTTGTCCCTTCCAGCTTCCAATGTCCTGGCACTGGTGACATCAGCAGGGATGTCCCTGCCTGGTCCCATTGCAGTCTGTGCATGGACCTGCTCTCTGGGAATTCATCCCATCCCTCTCTGAGTCTGCCAGTGCTGTTCCTCTCCGTGGCTCCCTTGGCCTCCAGCTCCTGTTGCTGTGGGATTTGGGGGTTACAGGACCACCCCCACTGCCTGGGTGGGGTTTGTAAACCTCGGCCGTGCACCTCCCTGAGCCTTCTCCGAACCGGAGAGTCATGGAATCACAGAGTCACTGAGGCCGGGAAAGATCCTTAGGACCATTGAGTACAATTGCCAAGGCCACCACTGACCCATGTCCCCAAGTGCCACATCTACAGAGCTTTTCAATGCCTCCGGGGCTGGTGAGACCCCCCTGCCCTGGGCAGCTTGTTCCAGTGTTTGCTATTTCCAGCCTGTCTCCGCAGGGAAGTTGCTCCATCCCCTTGACCATTTTAATTGCCCTTTTCTGGTCCTGCTGCAGTTCCCCCTCTTCCTCCCGGAGACCCTGAACCAGAGCAGCTCTCAGCACGTGCAGAGCCCCAGATGACATGTCCCACCTCCTTTCCACCTCTTCCCTGATAGCTTTTGTTGCCTTTTTTGGCTGCTCTTGTGCACCGAACCCACGATTTCGAGAGCTCAGTATCAACTCCAGGACCTGTCTGGAGCTGAACCCACCAGGTCCATGTCCAGCGTCGTGCTGGTGGCTCCTGCCTTCGCCTGTATCTGCCTCCCTTTCCTCTCAGTTTGGGATGCTCCTGGATCAGCGTTGATGCCTCGTTTGGCTGCTCAGTCTTTAATGCCCAGGCTGTGACACATTTCTCTCAGTAATGTTTTGAAGACCCTTTCTGCACAATTTGACTCGTGATTTGTTGTCTCCTTCCAAGCCTAAAGCACGAGCAGGGCATCTTCATTAGGCCCTGTGTCCAAGAAACTGGAACTTCTCCTTCTTGCTGTGCATTACCGGAGTCCTCCCGCCTGGCTCTGCTCAGGGAGCTGGAGTTGATTGTTTTGTTCATTTTCTGCCTCCTCTTTCATGTCAAAGTGCTTTTCTTCCTCCTGTGGGAGAGGGAGTTGTGCTCCCAGAGCTGACATTCCATACTGGAGAAGGGGGTGGCTGATCTCGAATCACCTGCACTCAGCAGCTCCTCTTCCCTCTCCATCTCCGTACACCGGGTCTCTTCTGGCTTCTCCAGGCTGGGATTGAGGCTCCTTCCCACCGGGAAGTGCCCAAGCAGGGTTTGGTGGGAGCTCCCCTCCCTGGGAGTGCAGATCCAGCCTCGGTTCCGGGTGATCTCAGCGCCGGTTTCTCATCCCAGACTGACTCAGCTCTGAGGCAGAAACGGAGCAGGGAATGTTCACACCATCTTCTGTGAGCTCAGCTCGCCTCCCTGGCAGACCCTTCCCTCAATTTGGGTTTGGAATTTTTCCAAAAACTTTGCTCCAAGGAGTTCTTTTTGTGGCTCAGATTCATCCAAGGCACCCCCAGGAACTGGGGCTGGATCAGCATTTGTGTTTGTCAGAAATTGGGGTTTTTTTCCCAGACTGGGGAGACCCCCCTGGAATCCCGGGGGCAGTTCTGGGCCCTCAGACAGCAGAGCCGTGGAGGGGCTGGAGCGTGTGCAGGGAAGGGAAGGGAGCTGGGAAGGGGCTGGAGCAGCAGGAGCGGCTGAGGGAGCTGGGGGGGCTGAGCCTGGAGCAAAGGAGGCTCAGGGGGGACCTTGTGGCTCTGCAAGTCCCTGACAGGAGGGGGGAGCCGGGGGGGGTCGGGCTCTGCTGCCAGGGAACAGGGACAGGACAAGGGGAAACGGCCTCAGGCTGTGCCAGGGGAGGCTCAGGTTGGCCCTGAGGAGGAAGGAATTTGTTGCTGGAAAGGGTGGTGAGGCCTTGGCAGGGGCTGCCCAGGGAGGTTTGGAGTGCCCAGCCGTGGAGGTGCCCAAGGAAGGCCTGGCCGTGGCACTCAGTGCTCTGGGCTGGGGGCCAAGGTGGGGATGGGGCACAGGGTGGATCCATGGGCTGGGAGGGCTTTTCCAACCTCAGGGATTCTGGTCAGACCAAACAGGTGCCTGATGGGTCTCCCCCATGATCAGCTTTCCTGCATAACACCCATTCCTGACCTCCTGTGTTATTCCATCTTCTTGGCTGCTTTTCTTCCCTGCTTTCTGCAAGGTGTCATTCCTGGGCCAGTGGAAGGTGTCCCTGCCCATGGCAGGGGTTGGAACTGGGTGGACTTCAAGGTCCCTTCACACCCAAACCATTCTGGAATTCCATGATAAAAGCTGGAAGCCCCGGGCTGTTCCATGGCTGTTCCCTGGGAAGGAGCAGGGTGATGTTCCAGTGTCCCAGGCAGGTGACCAAACCCTTCCCAGGCCATCAGTAACCAAAGCTCGGAGCATTTACCAGGTGGTGGTTTTCCAATATTTGCAGTTTTCAGCTGTGTGATGCTGGGGCAGTGCCAGGATTGGCAGAGCACTGGATTTGGGAAGAGGCAGAGGGATGATCCGGTTATTTCCCAACCTGTGAGGCTGAAATCATTTGCTGGCAAAAAAACTAAACAATGAGGTGCTGTAGGCAGTGGATAAAGGGTTAAAAAGCAGGATGTAATTGCCAGCAGAAAACTTCATAAAGGAAATCTGGGATCATTTGGGAGGAGGATATGCAGGATAACCATGCTCTGGGATTCAATCCATTCCACCCCATTTGTCCAAAAAAACCCCGAGATGAAGAGCTGATTTCACCAGCGCAGGTCAGTAATTTGATCCGAGTCAAATTTTCTGAGGAAAACACGTGTTTTTGTGAAAATTGAATCGTTATGGAATCAATTATGAACAAAATGGGATCGATGGGGTGATTGGATATTTGGGGTAAAAGGATTATTTCCAAAGCTTTGCAGCTCTCAGACCGGGGATGATCCATTTTGGAATTTACTTCAGCACCGAAATGTTGCCCAGAGTGAGGGTCTGTGAGACCCCTGTGTTCATGGAATCATGGAATCACTGAGGTTGGAAAAGCCCTCTGAGACCAAGTCCAGCTGTCCCCCAACACTGCCAAGGCCACCACTGCCCCATGTGCCCAAGTGCCACATCCACAGGGCTTGGAAATCCCTCCAGGGCTGGGGACTCCACCCAGCCCTGGGCAGCCCTTTCCAAGGAAGGAATTTTCCCAATATCCAACCTGAGCTTCCCCTGGCACAGCTTGGACCTGTGTCCTCTTGTCCTGTCCCTTGTTCCTTGGTTGCTCCCTGCTGAGGTTGCCTCTTCCAGGTTATTTTTGGGTTGGTGCCTCGAAGCTGTGGGATCAGTCACTCTTCCAGCACCTCTGGCACACCTGAGGCACAGCTCAAGTCCTGCAGATCCAGGAGCCTCATGGAATCATGGAATAGTTTGGGTTGGAAGGACCTCAAGCCCATCCAGGGCCACCACCTGCCATGGGCAGGGGCACCTTCCACCAGCCCAGGGTTGCTCCAAGCCCTGTCCAACCCGGCCTTGGACACTTCCAGGGATGTTGAACCCTTCCAGGGATGAACTAATGCCCAGGAAAAACTGGGCAACACCCATTGTTTAGTTGATCTGCCTTGGCAGCCCAGCTGCAAGGGGATGTCCATCTCCTCCAGAAGGTTGTGGTCGCTGGCAGGTGACTTCCAGGAGTCCTGGGTTGAAAAAAAGCACAGGAAGAGGTGCAAAATAACGCAATTTTGGGGATAACATCCCTCAGTTTTCCCAGCAGGCAGCTCTTATTGTGTCTCTGCTCTGCCCCAGGTGAATGGTGTGAACGTGGTGAAGGTGGGGCACAAGCAGGTGGTGTCCTTGATCCGGCAAGGGGGGAACCACCTGGTGATGAAGGTCGTGTCCGTCAGCCGCAAGCCCGAGTCGGAGGAAGTCGTTCGGAAGAAGGGTAGGTGTGAATCCGGGGGCTCCCGGGACTGGGGGGACGGGTCACCCAGGGGTGGGAGCCAGCAGAGGGTCCCCAGTGCCACCAGTGAGCAGGGAGGGCACTGGGAGGGCTGACCTGGCCGTGCCAACGGCTGCGGGTGGGGACGATGGTCCTGTGAGCAGAACAGACAGAGTGAAGCTCGGAGTAAAGCTCAGGGTAAAGCTCGGAGTAAAGCTCAGGGTAAAGCTCGGAGTAAAGCTCAGGGTAAAGCTCGGAGTAAAGCTCAGGGTAAAGCTCAGGGTAAAGCTCAGGGTCCCCTAAGCTACTGAGTCCTGCCTAACCAACCAGCCACTGAACAGGCTCTGTCCTAACAGCCCGTTAAAACCCAGTTTTCCAAAGCAAGGCACTGGAAAACCTACAGTTCAACACCAGAGATCCGAGTGGATTGGGAGGGGAAAAAATCATCAGGCTGCCTTTTAATTTTTACTGGTGCAGCTACTTCTGCCAAAGCTGAGCATTCTGCTGCCATTGCATTTTGAAGCCTTTGGGAGTTTTTTTATGAGGCTGAAGACAACAGAATTTAGTGTTATTGAGAAGTAGAAGCTGAAATCTGGGAAAATGATATTCCTCGAAAAGATGGAGGTTCCTGACCTAAGCTGGTTTTATCCAGGCAGGACACACAGTTCATTTTGAAAACAAAATTATTGTTATTAAAAAATGATGGAGGTGGTCAGGGGTGCTCTGGCAGGTCCCAACCACTGCTGGAATGCAGGACACCAGCTCTGTTTTCCCACCAGAGCCGTGTGTGCCCAAAGGTTGGAGCCAACTCCTTGGGATCAGCTGCTCCACACGGTACTGGAGAGCAGAGACCCCTTCCCTGAGGGGTGTCAGGATTGGGAACAGGCCCTGGGGGTGTTGGGAGCAGGATGGTGCCCACAGGAGCTCAGGGGGTGCCAGGATGGAGCCTGTGCTTCCTCAGGGATTTGAGTGCCTCCGGCTTTCACACGGAAACGTGGCACCAACACTGGGGCTGTTTTTCCTGGAGGCCTTAAACTGAAGGAGGGCAGGGTTAGGTGGGATGTTGGGAAGGAATTCCTGGCACAGGCTGCCCAGAAGCTGTGGCTGCCCCATCCTGGAATTGCTGCCATCCCTGGGGGCTCCTTTGGCATGGATGGTCCCGGGGCTGCTGGTCACCTGCTGGGACCCCTGGGGCTGGGGACATCCAGGTGGGGAAGGCAGGAACATCTGGATGGGAGACAGACACAGCTGTGCACAGGAGGGACACAGCCTGGAATGCAGCTGTGGCGGGCAGGGGCACATCTGGCAGGAGGGTTTTTGGAGGAATTGCGGCTGGGAACCCAACACTGGGAACAGGATGGAGGGGACAGGAGAAGGGGGGCGGGAACATGGAAGACAGGAGCAGGGAATGGGAATGGGAATGGGGGAGACAGGAGCATGGGAATGGGAGTGGGGTGACAGGAGCATGGGAATGGGAACGGTGGGGCCAGGAGCAGAGGCATGAGAGCATAGGGATGGGAACGGGGGGGCCGGGATCATGGGGATGGGAGTGCAGGGATGGGAGCGGGGGGCCGGGATCAGGGCGCTCCCAGCGCAGCACGAGGGGCGAGGGGGAGGGAGCAGCTCTGCTGGCACCGAGAGCTGCAATTATGTTGTCACGGCACAAAAGCGGAGCCGTGGGAAAGGCTGAGCTCGGGAATCAGCCCTGGGACCCCCGGGCGTGCCACTCTCCCCTTCTCCTGGTGCTTCCAGCCCCGCGGCCGGGGAGCAGCCGCCTGGCACTGCGCGGTGCCCGCTGCCCATTCCCGGAGCCCGGAGCCGGGTGGCCGCTCCTGAGTGCGGAGTGCGGGCACCGGAGCCGCGTCCGCCGTGCGGGACCCCCCGTCTGCAGCGGGGCCGGGGGGCTCGGACCCCCCTCGCCCCCTCGCCGGGGTGCCGGGGGGCCTGTGTGGGACTGGCTCGGGCTGAATCCGCCCCGTTGGGTCCCCGATGCAGCAGCAGAGCCTGGAGCTGCAGTTGCCATGGCAATGCCTGAGCGTTGAATCCAGCATTGTCAGCCAGCGAGGAGGAGGAGGAGGCACCAAGTGAAGAGGAAGAGCCTTCAACTCATCCCCGTGCCGGTGGGCTCACGGCTCATGGCAGCCCGGGATAGGGAGCCCTCGGGGCCGTTCCCGCGGCCCGGCCCGGCCATGTGTCCCGGCTGTCCCGAGCCGAGCCGGCTGCCAGCGCTGCCGTAGGGCCGGAGCGAGCGGAGCATCATCCCGGCCCGGGCACGGCGGAGGAGGGTGGGTGGGCCGCGCTCCGGGGGCTGCGCCGAGGCGGGAAGGACAGACCAGGCGGGAAGGACAGACGAGGCGGGGAGGAAGGAANNNNCCCGCCGGCCGCGTTCCTCCCTCCCAGCGCCGGCCATGGCGGGAGCGGAGGGGCCGTGACCGCCGAGCCCCGCGGGCAGGCGCTGCCCGAGCCGGGCTCGACTCGCGGGGGGCTCCCGTAGCCGGAGCCTCTCCGGCGGCTGCAGGGGGGAAGGCGCAGCCCAGGGATATGACTTGGACTCTGCTCCTCGGCTGAGGGCTCCACGTTCCTGCGGGAGCTCCGGGGCCTCGCCCCGTGCCCGGGACTGTGGCACCGAGACCATGAAGAAGTTCGCTTCCACGCGCAGCCTCAATAAGATCCTGCAGCAGTGCGACTCCTCTTCCCGCGAGTACGAGGAGATCCAGGCTGTGGAGAAGAAGTGGCACCTGCATCTGGCCACTCCTCGTAAGTTCCTGGACAAGAAATGCAAAATGCCGTCTCTCTTCCTTTCAGCTCCGCCGCCTCCCAAGAGAGCGCCCAGCACCACCCTGACGCTGCGGTCCAAGTCCATGACGGCCGAGCTGGAGGAGCTGGGTAAGGGCGGGGGGCTCCGCCGGGCACGGGGGGCACGAGGGGCCGGGGCTGGAGCGCTCTCCCGGTGCCCGTTTGCCCGGAGACCCGCATGGGCAGGAGCGCCGGGCGATGTTCTCCCGCTGCGCCGGAGGTCCCGTTGTGCTCAGAGGGCTGTGGGGGGCTCAGAGCCCGTGACTGCAGGATTAGGGGTGCAGGACACCCCCCCAGAGCCACCCACCCCTCTGGTGTCGCATCCCCTCGGAGGCGGCCGGGGGGAGGACGTTGGGTGTCTCCATGTGCTCGTGGAGGGCTCGCCGCCCACGGGCCCCGGCCAGCAGGAACCCTGTTCCTCACCCTGTTTCTCTGCCTGCTCCTCTCCTGTTCCTCTCCTTGCTCCTCTCCCTGCTCCCTCTCTCTCTTCCTCATCCTGCTCATCTCCGGGCTCCTCTCCCTGTTCCTGTTCACTCTGCTCCTCTCTTTGTTCCTCTCCCTGCTCCTCTCTTTGTTTCTCTCCCTGCTCCTCTCTCCGTTCCTAACCCGACTCACCCAACCCTTCTCCCTGCTCTTCGCCTTCCTCACCCCTCTCCTCATCCTGCTCCTCTCTGTTCCTCTCCCTGCTCCTCACCCTGCTC
>VXAY01000771.1:25782-39708 GCA_013399855.1 Oxyruncus cristatus | reverse complement strand
CCCTGCTCCTCACCCTGCTCACCCCACTCCTCTCGTGCTCCTCGCCTTCCTCGCTCCTCTCCCTGCTCCTCACCCTGCTCCTCACCCTGCTCACCCCACTCCTCTCGTGCTCCTCGCCTTCCTCGCTCCTCTCTCTGCTCCTCACCCTGCTCCTCACCCTGCTCACCCCACTCCTCTCGTACTCCTCGCCTTCCTCGCTCCTCTCTCTGCTCCTCACCGTATTCCTCACGCACTCCTTACCTTTCTCTCCCTGCTCCTCACCCATTTCGTCACCCCTTTCCTTTCCCTGCTCCTCACCCATTTCCTCACCCCTCTCCTTTCCCTGCTCCTCACCTTCCTCACCCTGCTGTTATCCCTGCTCCTCATCCCTCTCCGTCTTCATCCCTCTCCTCACCCTCTCTCCTCACCCATTCCTCATCTCTCTCCTCTTCCATCCCTGTTCCTACACACCCGGCAGCCCCAGGGTTTTATTCCCCCCTCTCCAGGCAGGTGCCTCCCTGTGCCAGGTGAGCTCCGGGTGAGCTCCAGGTGTGGTGCCATCCCCACTCCGCCCTCCCCCCGTGCCCACGCCCGTGCCCACCCGCTCACACTCCACAACCTGCCCACGTTTCCAGCTGCTTTGCTCTCCAGCTGGAGCTCCATGTTCCAGTATTCCCTGAAAGCCTCTCCACCCCCAGCCCTTCCTCGCTTCCCTGGGCCGGAGCCCCTCGGTTCTCCCAGCCCTTGTGGCCACCCCGGGGTGCCACCATGTCACCCGCCGGTGTGGGGGTGGCTGTTCATCCCCCTCGGTCCCTTCCCTCTCCTTGGCGTTGTCCCCAAGGCTGGCAGAGGTGCCACTGGAGGGGGTGGCAAGTGGGACAGTGGCCACGTGGCCCTTGTGGCTGGCTGGGCAGTGGGAGATGTGGAGTGACCCCCTTGGGGTGGCCACGGAGGGACCCCCATCCCGGGGAGACTTTGGGGCATCCGTGTGCCCTGGCACAGGTTGGCTTCGCCAGGAGAGGTGCCAGGGCTGGCACAGGAGGGGGGACAGGCTGCCACCCCTCCGAGGGCACCGGCAGAGCCAGAGGAGCTGTTGCCATGGAGACTTAGGGATTTTCCCTGTGGAAATGTGCCCTCCTCTGCCAGGAGGATTTAGGGATTTTCCTTGTGGAAATGTGCCCTCCGGCCCTGATTGCTGTGGGGATTTAGGGATTTTTCCTGTGGAAATGTGGCAGTGTGGCCAGATGTGGCCATGGCACAGGGTCCAGTGGGAGGGACCCTCTGGAGCACAGGAGCCTTGGCAGGACCCCACATCCCTCTGTTTTTCCATGTCCTTCCTTTCTCCCCACCCTCGGTGCATGACCAGGATTCCCAGCCCCATGGGCTCCTCAGATCCAGTGCAGTTGGGACAGAGCTCGGCATTCCAGGGTTGGAATCAGCCGTGGTTTATTTTATACTGCTCTCTCCTGCCCTTATTCCCGCCCTGGTCTGCTCCCTGCGTCTCCAGACCTTTATTCCCAAGCCAAAGGCTGTGTCTTTACCAGGATCCATTTGGAACAGCCCCTTTCTTCCACTTCTTGCCCTTCCCTGTGCCCAGCCCCAGCCCAGACTCCTGGGTTCCCACTCCCACCCTTGGTTGTGACCCAGAGAGCCGTTCCCAGCCATGTGCTGTGTCCCACCTGGAAAGGGATTGGGAGCATCGGCCCCATGTCTCCCAGGGGAGGGATTTGGAGGCAGTGACTGGTGTCAGCCCACGTGTTCTCCAGGAATTGCAGTGGTCAGTCCCTTCCTCAGCCCTGTGGATCAGGGAATGTCCCACCTTGTATCCCACAGGGAAAATGGGGAACCATCCCCCCTCCCACACTTCGGATGGTGGTTGACCCCCCCCAGAGGGAGTTTCCATCTGGATCAGCACCTCATGCCTTGTCTTAGAGCCCTCTCTTCTTCCCAAGGGACCCTGGAGGCAGTGAAGGGACATTCCCACCCGCAGTTTCCCAAGGGGAGCTCTGTCAGGTGCTCCTTGCCCTGTTTTCCTTGGATCCCATCCCTCCCATCAGCTCCCAGAACATCCCGTGTACCCACAGCCCCACTGAATATTCCCTTGCTGCCTGTCATGCCAGTCCCCTTGGAAGAGCAGATTCCCAGCAAGCCACAAACAAAGCCCTCCTATCCCAGAATCCCGGCCATGCTGGATGCAGGGAAGGGCTTTGGGAAACGTGAGGCTGCCGTGGAGAGCAGGGAGGCACTGAAAGCTTTGGAAGAGCTGCCTGGGCTTCAAACCCACCCAGCTCTGCTCCCGGCCTGGCTTCCCTCTGCTTCCCTGCTCCCATGAGGAGGGGGAGGGATGGGTGGAGGGCTGATCCCAGTGGATCCCAGGGCTGGGACCAACAAGGTGCTGCACCCTCCACCCTGCCAAGCCTTTGTCCCGGCAGAGGCTCCACATCCCGGGCCGGACCCGGCTCCCGCCCGCATGCCAGAGGCAGGGAAGCGCGGGGAGGAGGCAGGGCAGGCAGCCAGGCTGGAGCTGGGCTGGAAGCAGGAACTGTGCATGCCATTCATGTTGTCTTTTGTCTCTTGCTTCCAAGCCTCCATGCGGAGAAGGAAAGGGGGTGAGTGAAATTGCACATCCTGGGGCTCCCCCCTTCCCTGCCAGCACCCCCCAGCACCCCGACAGGGGGCACCCCAGCACCCCGAGGGGCTGGATGGGGGCACTGTCCCCGTGGTGTCCGGGGGGATCATCCCGGTGGCAGCCGGAGCTCAGGGTTGGCACCGGTGCCATGGTGGGGTGCCAGGAGCTGGGGTGGCCGTGTGGGGCTCTCCCTGGCATGGGCAGGTGCCCGTTGGTCCCCGAATTCCAAGGGCTGCCGTTCCCAGAGGTGATCCCGGCCCCGTGTTTGCTCCACGGTGAAAATTCACGCCGGAATGTCCCCAGGTGGGGTCCCCTCCGAGGGGAAGGGACTGTGCCATGTCCAGCATTGCCCCAGGTGCCTGAAGTCTCTGCTCCTGGCATTCCCACTGCTCCCACATTGAGGGTGTGCCGGGGATTTCACAGGAGGGACACGACAAAATCAGGAGGGTTTCGATGGAAGATGTCCCTGCCCATGGCAGGGGTTGGAATGGGATGGGCTTTAAGGTCCCTTCCAAACCAAGCCATTCTGGAATTCTTGCCAGGGCTCAGAGCCAGGAATGGGCAATCTGGAGGGAGCCAGAGGCTCATCCAGCTCTGGTGTTCCTGCAGCACAGCCCTGGGGCAGAGGGAGGGAGCCTGGAGGCCTGAGCTCAGCCCTCAGCCTTTCAGAGGCAAAACTGGCCTGGTGGCCCCTGCTCCCTGTTCCTGCTCCCCAGGGAGCTGGGAATGTGAGGAAGCAGCTCTTCCACTGCGGTGGTGGCAGGACAGGGAGGCAGCGGAGGCTGACACGTGGGAGGACTCAGAGGGACCCCCGACCCTCCCCTGTGCTGGGCACACCCCTCAGGACCCAGAGCGGGCCACACAAGGGTCCCCTGGGTGAGGACAATCAGCTGGAGGCCACCAGGGGTGTCCTGGCATCAGAGATGGCTCCAGGATGCTCCTTGGAGTGGAAGAGAAGGATCTGGGGAGACCTTGGACCCCCTTCCAGTGCCTGAAGGGGCTCCAGGAGAGCTGGAGAGGCTCAGGATGTTACAGCCCCATTTGTCCCAAACAGACACCGGAGTGACACTGGTTGTGCTGGGGACACGGAATGTCGGGGCCGTTCAGGCACCTGGATCCGCTCGGGCTGGACACATCCCAGTTTTTCCCAGACACTGGAGTGACACTGGTTGTGCTGGATCCCATGGATCCCACGGACATCCACGTGTCCCGTGGTCCCTGTGGCACCCGGGTTTCCCATCACCTCCCACTCCTCCTTTGCCCGCCTGGGGGGGCTCAGCTCGCCTTGAGTATCAAAAATAAATCTGGGGAAAATCTGCTCTTTGGTGCGAGGTGGAGGATTCCTTGGAATGCGGCACAGCCAGGAACGGCCCCTCGGGTCCTGGCAGGTCAGAGCCCGGCCCAGGCACTGCCAGGATGGGGTGGGAAGGTGGCCCAGCATGGCATGGCATGGCACAGTGCCACCCTGAGCCGACTGGGATCAACCCCCCCCAAATCCTTGGAAAGCTGCTGGCTGGGGAGGAGAGGACGAGCTCCCTGCACTCCCACAGGGATTGTCGCTCCCTGCTCGGGGCTGTCGGAGGGGAGGTGTCCCATGGCCCTCCCTGACCTGTGGCCTTTCCCGCTTGGATTCCAGAGAAGCTGGATGAGATCCTGGCGGCCGCAGAGCCGGCGCTGAGGGCGGATATCGTGGAAGCGGATTCCAGGGCAGCCACTGTGAAACAGAGACCAACCAGCCGGAGGATCACACCCGCGGGTGCCTGAAGGAGGGACGGGAACAGGGACGGGAACCGGGACGGGAACCGGGACGGAGAGGGGAGGGCAGGGAGGGAGAGGGAAGGGAATGGGAAGGCCTGGAGGGAAAGGGATGGAGGGGCACAGAGGGAGAGGGAGGAGAGGACACAGTGAGAGAGGCATGGGAGGACACGGAGGAAAAGGGATAGGAGGGTGTGGAGAGAGAGGGGTGGGAGAGCACAGAGGGAGAGGAATGGGAGGAAATGGTGGGAGAGGGATGGGAGAGCAGGGAGGGAAAAGGATGGGAAAACATGGAGAGGGAGAGGGAAGGGTGGGCGCAGAGAGAGAGGGAGGAGAGGACACGGTGGGAGAGGGAGGAGGGGGCATGGAGGGAGAGGGAGGGGAGAACACGTGGTGCCAAGTGGAGCTGCTGATGGGCTTGTGCTGGGAGTGGGATTGCCCAGGAATTGGGAGGGAGAGAGTCCGGAGGACTCTGGAGGCACAGGGCAGGAGCTGGGGCTGAGTGGGGGGTTCAGCTCCCTGGAACCCCATCCAGGCCTGGGAACCTGGATGGGTTTCCCAAGAAGGGTGTAAGAGCAGGTCTGAAGGAGTGTGGAAAGCTGAGCCGGAGCGCTGAGCACTCGGGATGGAGGCTGGAATTGGGATGGAGGCTGGAATTTGGATGGAGGCTGGAATTGGGATGGAGGCTGGAATTGGGATGGAGGCTGGAATTGGGATGGAGGCTGGAATTGGGATGGAGGCTGGAATCGGGCTGGAATCAGGCGAGCAAAGCACCGCCTCCGAGGGGAACAGGCAGGGAACGGGAGGGGCTGTGCCAGCTCCAGCAGGGCTGGCTTGTCCCAGGGTTGCAGGGGGTGGGAAACAGCACCTGGAGCGGGAGGGAAGGTGGGACAGGCAGCTCCTGACCGGAGCGGGGGCTGCCCAAGGGAGTCCCCCTCACTGTGCCACCCTGGCATGGAGTGGGCAGGGAGAGGGGATGGGAGGGACAACCCTGCCAAGGGCAATATCCCAGGGTTTGGAGACCAGGGGTGGGGCAGGAGCAAGGACAGGGAGGTGCAGATCTCAGCAGAGGTGGATTCTTGACATTGTCCCCAAAGGTTCGTGGTGCCACCAAGCCCCAAAGCGGCTGTGGTGGGTCCTTGGCCCTGTGGCACCAGGTTCCCGGTGCTGGGGGAGGTGCAGGTGGGGTGGTCCGTCCCTCCCTGGGGCACAGGACAGGGGCTGTGAGGGCAGATCCCATTTCCCGGCAGTCGGAGGGAACGCAGGGCTGAGGTGACCTGTGGGGTCTGGTGACCTCCTGGCTGGGTCTGGCTGATACCTGGAATGGGCATTCCCTGTTTTTCCCTTACAGTCCCTCTTTGAACGCCAGGGCATGGCAGCACACTCGGGGGTCCTGGCGGGAGCTGAGAAGCCCCACGTTTCCCTGCGCAAAGGAATTCCACGGACAAAATCCGTCGGTAAGACAACCTGGGGGGAATCCCTTTGGGAAGAGGAGGGATGGGCCCAGTGGGCAGGAAAGGCTCAGCCCTTCCAGCTCTGTGAGGTGGGAGCGTCCCATGGAATTCCTACTTCAAGGGCTGCCTGGTCCTGCTCCGAGTGGGAGGTGGGGTTGGAGCAATCCGGGGGTTCCCTGCTCGGCTCTGCCGGGGCCAGGGGGGCTCTACCACCCTCCTTGTTGGCACGTGGCAGGGAGGGTTGGAGTGTCACCCCTGGGCTGGCACAGGCTGAGCCATGGGGCAGGAACCAGCTGAGCTGTGACTTAGGAGAAGCAGGACGAGGTCTGGAGCAGGCACCTGGCAGTGGTGGGTCCTTGGTGGTGGGTCCAAAGGGTTCATGTGCCCCCAAACCCAAAACCCGGCTGTGGTGGGTCCTTGACCCGGATGCAGCGAATTGATGGTGACACCAAACCCAAAAACCAGCTGTGGTGGGTCCTTGACCCTGTTCCAACAGGTTTCTTGTGCCACCAAACCCAAAATTGCCTGTGATGGGTCCTTGATTCTGTCCCAAAGGGTTTCTGGTGCCACCAAACCCAAAAACTGGCTGTGGTGTGTCCTTGACCCTGTTCCAAGAGGTTTATGGTGCCACCAAAGCCAAACCCACCCTCCACTGGCCCAGGTTACTCCAAGCCCCGTCCAACCTGCCCTTGGACACTCCCAGGGATCCAGGGGCAGCCACAGCTTCTCTGGGCAACCTGTGCCAGCCCCTCCCCACCCTCCCAGCCAGCAATTCTTCCCTAGTGATGTGCTCCATGGAAAGGGATAATTTGAAGTGACCCCCCCCAGCATCATTTGGTTGTGAGGGTGATGCCAAATCAAACTGTGTGTTTAACACACCAAGTAAGTGTGTTCAAAGTGTGCTTTGCAATGTTCAGTGTCCCAGGATTTCTCTGGATACACACCTGGGACAGGTTGGGATGGGAGCAGCCGGTTCCACTGGAGATGGAGCTGAGATAATCAAATCTATGGGATTAACTTGAGAAAGAAAATAGGAGAGGGAATCTTGAAAAAATATAGGAAAATTGGGTATTTCAGGGGCTACCCCGTGTTGGTGAAGCTCCTGCCATGACTTCCATGGGCAGAAAGTGCCCAAGGCTCTGGAGGGTTGAACTGGAAATCGGATAAAATGGGGTAAAATGGTGCAGGATGTGCGGGATTGGATCCATCTCCTGGGAACATGGAAAAACCCCATCCAAGCCTGGTGTCCCAAACCTTCCACAGTGACCAGAGAGGAACTGGGACTTTTAATCTGTTTTATATCATGCCTTGATCGTGGAGGTGGATCCTGCCCCAGTGCCATTGACTGCGAGGAGGATCCAGGGATTGTGGGCGACAGGGCTGGGTTCCCAAACTGGGTCCTGGGTGGTTGGTTCAGGTGTGAGAATGGAAATGCTTCGAGAGCAGAGGTTGTTGAAGGTTCAGTCCAACCCCAAAGAGCTGGAAATTGTGTTAAAAGGGATCTGTTGTGTGGAATGCAGGGATTGTCACTCAGGGGTGGATCACGGGCTGGGAAAGCATTCATGGAGCTGCTGCCAGGGCTGGAGCCCCTCTGCTCTGGAGCCAGGCTGGAAGAGCTGGGAATGTTCCCCTGGAGAAGAGAAGGCTCCAGGGACACCTGAGAGCCCCTGGCAGGGCCTAAAGGGGCTCCAGGAGAGCTGGAGAGGGACTGGGGACAAGGCCTGGAGGGACAGGACATAGGGAATGGCTTCCCAGTGCCAGAGGGCAGGGAGAGATGGGAGATTGGGAAGGAATTGCTGTCTGGGAGGATGGGGAGGCCCTGGCCCGGGTTGCCCAGAGAAGCTGTGGCTGCCCCTGGATCCCTGGAAGTGTCTTAGGCCAGGTTGGAGCAACCTGGGCCAGTGAAAGGTGTCCCTGCCCATGGCAGGGGGTGGAACTGGAAAGTTTAGGTTCCCTTCCCCCCAAATCGTTCCATAATTCTATGAAAATGGAATCCTTGCCCATGAGTTGCTCATGAGTGCAGTTGGTGCCTGAGGAAATCCTTCCAGGCCCTCACTGGGCTGTGCAGGTACTGCCAGGGATCTCTGCAAGCAGAGACAGTAAAAGGTGGGATCTGAAGCTGGGTTTGTGTGAGATTTGTTGGGATGTCTGTAGGGATCAGGAAGGTCCTCCTGGCTCTGCAAGTCCCTGACAGGAGGGGGGAGCCGGGGGGGGGTCGGGCTCTGCTGCCAGGGAACAGGGACAGGACAAGGGGAAACGGCCTCAGGCTGTGCCAGGGGAGGCTCAGGTTGGCCCTGAGGAGGAAGGAATTTGTTGCTGGAAAGCGTGGTGAGGCCTTGGCAGGGGCTGCCCAGGGAGGGTTGGAGTGCCCAGCCCTGGAGGGGCCCAAGGAAGGCCTGGCCGAGGCACTCAGTGCTCTGGGCTGGGGGCCGAGGTGGGGATGGGGCACAGGGTGGATCCATGGGCTGGGAGGGCTTTTCCAGCCTCGGGGGTTCTGGGATCACACTCTGTGAACAGAGTGCACTGTCCCCTGCACCTCTGGTTTGTTGGAGTCGTGACCTGGCTGCTGCAGCCACATCCCCCCTGCAACAAGAGATTAAAAAAAAACTCTCCTTTAATCTGCATCGGGAGAGATGAAATCCGAGTGGGAGATGCCCTGCTCAGAGCAGGAATAGCTGCAGCTGTCACAGCACATCCCAGCAAGAAATCCAAGGAAAAATCCCACGTCGCTCCAGTGATGTTCCAGCCGGGATTGCCGTGTCTGTCCCCACCAAGGGACAGTCCCTGCTGGGGAGGGGACGGGAAGCACACCCGAAGCAGCACCTCTGAGAAACCTGAGGCTAATTCCCGTGGAATTCCAGAGAAGCTAAAACAGCAAAGAGCCAAGCAGGAGAAATTGGGTTGCAATTGGCTCGTTTTAGAAGTCCTTGAGCTGTCATTCCCCACCCACGGCAGCGGCTCAGCCCTGCACAGGCAGTTGACTTCACGATAAAAATCACTACTGCGAGCGAGGAACGAGGAATGAGCTGGAAAATGAGCAGGGATTGGGTGGTTGGGTGGATTTTTGGGGAAGAAACAGCTCCGTGGCATTTGCATATTCCACAGCTGCTTTAGATTCCCGGGGACTCGTGAGGAAAGATCAAAAGATTTCGTGTTGGAGCTAAAAATTCCCAGAGATAAAGGTAGTTAACCCCCGCCTGGCTCCAAGGGAAGCGGGATGGGAGGAATATTTCGACCAAAACGGGAAGAAGTGCGTTGCAGTGGGGAGGCTGGGAGGGAAGATAATCCCTGTCAGACTTCCAAGAGAGCTGCCACACCATCTGCTCCGGCAGCAGGAGTTAAAAACACTGGAGAGGCTGCAGAGCCACCGAGTCTCTTCCCAGAGAGAATTCCAGAGGATGTAGATGGTGGTTTTGCAGGGATGGAAGCGGGGGTGTCCCCAGGGCAGTGGGGGGAAGATGCACCATCGTGCCCAAGTGCTGTCATGGTGTTCAGCTGACACTGAGGATCATCATGGAATGGTTTGGGTGGGAAGGGACCTTAAACTCATCCAGTGCCACCCCTGCCATGGGCAGGGACACCTTCCACTGGCCCAGGTTGCTCCAAGCCCCCTCCAAGCTGGCCTTGGACACTTCCAGGGATCCAGGGGCAGCCACAGCTTCTCTGCCCAATCTGGGCCAGGGCCTCCCCACCCTCAGTGAAAAACCTCCTTGGATGCCAAGTGCCTCCTGCTCAGCCAGACTGGGGGGGTGTGCCAGTCCCGGGCACCAGAGGATGGTGATGGTCATCCCTGGGCATCACAGGATGGAGATTCCTAACCCTGGGCACCAGAGGACCCTGATTCTCATTCCTTGGCACCAGAGGATGGTGATACTCTCCCACTTTCCAATTCTGGACACAAGGGAAGCTGTGAAACTTGGCACCCTCCTGTTCCCAGGGCTGGGATTGGGAGCTGCTCCTCCATCCCGGCGTTGGAAAGCAAGGCTGGGAGCAGAGGGGTGGGCCCTGGATGGAGCCACCCCATTAGCCAGCCCCAATTAATGCAGAGGCAGGTTCTCCCAGGGATTTAGGCTGTTATGGCAACAGGCCCAGAGGCATCATGGAAAGGCTTTGTGTTTTCCTGGGAGATTAGTAATGCATGGAGCTTGCTGGGAATGGCAGGGGGGGTTGCCAGGAGCCAGGCTGCACCTGGGAGCAGATTCCCAGTGCAGAGCAGGCACTCTGGGTGCTGGGGGGCAGGACTGCTCCTTTACTGGTCCTTACTGGTGGCTGGAGGCTCCATTGTGACTCCAGCTCTTCATTCCCGTGTGTGTTGACCTCCATTTTTGATCCCTGTTGCTCCCGAGGAACTCTGTGTGTCCCACTGCTCTGGGGACAGTGTGTGGTGTTTTAGGGAAGCTGAGAGCCCAGATTTCATGGAAAGCAGCCAAGGGATGAGTCTGTTCATTGGTCATTGAGGTTTAACCTTCCTGGGGATGGATCAAGAGCAGCGGGAGGATCCAGCGGCACATGGATTGTGCCGTTTGGGACAGAGAGGTGCTGCCTTTTCCCAGAGGTCATTCCCACCTCCCCCATCCTTCTGAGGGCCTGGAGTAGCTCACAAGGTTCCACATCCATGAGGTCTGGAGGAGCTGGGAGCACTTGGTGCCAGGAGGGGAAGGGCTCAGACACCGTGTGTCTTCCTGGGGCACAGGGAAGAGCAACAACTGGATTGGGATCCAGGAATGAACCACAGAACCCTGGAGTGGTGTGGGTGGGAAGAGAATTTAAAGCCCATCCAGCCCCACCCTTGCCATGGCAGGGACACCTTCCACTGGCCCAGGTTGCTCCAAGCCCCGTCCAGCCTGGCCTTGGACACTCCCAGGGATCCAGGGGCAGCCACAGCTTCTCTGGGCACCCTGGGCCAGAAGGTTCCTCTGGTGTTGTAGCTGCTCCCTCTTAGGGACCGTTCAGGAGGACATGTGTCCTGGGCACTGCTCCCCCCAGGGTTCCTTGTCCTCGCTGCCTCTGTGGGCTCTGGGCAGGGTCCACAATCCATGAATTCCATACATGATCCCGGCACCAGGCTTCCAACCTGCTCCCAGGGGATTGCTGGTGGCTGCTGTTCCACTCTGGAGGTTCCCAGGCAGAGCTCTGCCCTCCCCAGACGGTAAATAAAGCTCAGCAGTGATGAGTCCCACGCTGGGCATGAACAGATGCTTCTCCCTGGTCGGGAAGAGGCTTCATTTTGTCCCTGTGGTTGCATTTAAATATTGGTGAGGAATTTCCTTCTCTCCTGGAGACCATTCTGTACAAAACTGGGGTGGGTGGAGGATGTGAACAGGAGAATTCACATAATCCCGACAAAACCTTGTCTGGCATCTGGCAAGGCCCTGGCCCAGGTTGGGCAGAGGAGCTGTGGCTGCCCCTGGATCCCTGGAAGTGTCCAAGGCCAGGCTGGACGGGGCTTGGAGCAACCTGGGCCAGTGGAAGGTGTCCCTACCCATGGCAGGGGTGGCACTGGATGGGCTTTAAGGTCCCTTCCCCCTGGGATTCTCTAGGAAAGAACTTCTGTCCAGGTGCCACTGCCACAGGCTGCCCGGAGAGGCTGTGGAACCTCCTTCCCTGGAGATATTCCCAAGCCATCCGGACACATCCCTGAGTAACATGCTCTAGGGAACCTCACCTGAGCGGGGGGTTGGTCTAAATGACCTCCAGTGGTCCCTCCCAGCCTCCCCCGTTCTGTGATGGCTCTGAGCTCAGTGCTCCAGGGAAACCTGCCCAAATCCAAGGAGCACTGCCAAGGGTTTGGGAGAGCAACTGGTGCCAGGGTGAGGCACGAGGCCTGACTCAGCTGGTCCTCACTGGCAATGGCTGGAAACCAAGGGATGACTGGGAGGGATGAGCAGCACTACCCATGCCTGTGTCAGCCCTGCCTCCTCAGGCAGGAGCTGCTGCTCCAGGCTGGGCCCAGGGGGGCAGGAGGCCAATGGCCCCTGGGCTGTGGCAGCCCCAGGGTGGGCACAGGCCCAGGGCAGGGATTGTCCCTGTGCTGGGACCTGGGGAGACCCCCCTGGAATCCCGGGGGCAGTTCTGGGCCCTCAGACAGCAGAGCCGTGGAGGGGCTGGAGCGTGTGCAGGGAAGGGAAGGGAGCTGGGAAGGGGCTGGAGCAGCAGGAGCGGCTGAGGGAGCTGGGGGGGCTGAGCCTGGAGCAAAGGAGGCTCAGGGGGGACCTTGTGGCTCTGCAAGTCCCTGACAGGAGGGGGGAGCCGGGGGGGGTCGGGCTCTGCTGCCAGGGAACAGGGACAGGACAAGGGGAAACGGCCTCAGGCTGTGCCAGGGGAGGCTCAGGTTGGATATTGGGGAAAATTCCTTCTTGGAAAGGGCTGTCCAGCCCTGGCACAGCTGCCCAGGGCAGGGGTGGAGTCCCCACCCCTGGAGGGGTTTCCAAGCCCTGTGGATGTGGCACTTGTGGACAGGGGTCAGTGGTGGCCTTGGCAGTGCTGGGGACGGTTGGACTCGATGGGCTCACAGGGCTTTTCCAGCCTTAACAATTCCATGACTGTGGTATCTGTGAGAGCAGAGCTGGAGAAGGGGAGGCTGGAGAGAGTCATCAGCAGAGCGTGGGGGGTGAGGAGGCCCGGGGAGGAGGGAGGGGGATGAGTAAGGACCTGGTTGTTTACTCGGGCTCGGCGCAGGCTCAGGAGCTCGGCAGGACCAGCAGTTGCAGGTAGTGAAGGAAGAACCTGCCAAGGTTCTCTTCCCTCCCACCTCTGCCCTCGGTGAGCAATCCTGAGTGGTGGTGTTCTTGCTGAGGAGCAACAGGAGATGTTTGTTTTCCCAGGGAATAGAGAATATTCCTCTATTCCAAGGCACAGGGAGCTGTCAGCTGGGGAACCAGAGCTGGGGCAAAGTCAAAGGATAAGTCTCGTTGGAAGCAGGAGGTTTCCAGTCCAACCATCAGCTCTGAGCAGGGGCAGCTGTGACACAGATCATGTTCCTCAGGGTTTTATCCAAGTCTGGTCTCTCCCTCCAGGGACACGGATCAGGTGTGGGATTTGGTGCCTCTCCTTGTTGGGATTCATGGGGTTCCTGCTGGTCCATTCCTGTCAAGGCCCTTCTGAGATGTCTGGCTGGTCATTGCCCTTGGCAGTGCCCTGGATGTGCTTTTCCATCGTGTCCCCTGATGCAGCAGTTCCTTTTCATAGGCACTGACAGGTTTTCCATTGTGTCCCTCCTCACTGGAGGAGAGATGGGATCTGGTGGTGTCCCAGTCATGACCAGGACATTCCAGGAGGAAGATCCAGCTTCCCCACTGGATTTCCTGCAGTAGCTCCGTGCTTGGCACATCCGTGCCCGTCTGCAGCACATTCCCAGGATGAGTTCTCCTGGCACTGGGCCGTGTCCTGGGACAACCTGGGCACGGTGACCGAGCTCGGTGCTGCCCAAATATCCTTGTTTCAACTCCTGGCCGTTCCCAGAAATAACCAGGAAGGCAGGACTGGGGTTTTGGATCTTGATGCTGCCGAGACCATGACAACGTCTCTCCCAAATCAAACCATGGCTCCATCTAGTGCAGAATCCCATCCCAGGCGCTGCTGCCGAGCAGATTCCCGGGGGGGGGAGGGAAAACAGGGCACAGATGAGATAATTCTCCTGAATTCTCAGCACTCAGGGGGTTCAGGGCACAGAATAGCTCCAAAAAAGCTCCTCCGTGGCTTTGTCCAGGCTCCCTTTGAACCTGTTCCGTGCTGCCGGTTCATTATCCCGCCTCGGGATCGCAAATCCCCAAACTGTTCAACAAAAATAGCCCGGCTTTGAGCACGAACAACAGCATGGGGTGAAAGTCCAGTGCCAAAATCCTCCCTTTTGTCCCCATTGGACTCTGCGTTGGGTGGAATTGCTGACGGATTCCGGGCGCGGTTGCCGGAGCTCTTTGGTGCCGGTGGACGGTGCAGGAGGAGGATTTTCTGGAAAGGAAAAGCTTTAGAGGCAAAAAAATCCTCCCAGGAGCGGTTTGAGACCCTGAGAGCAGCGGAACAGGGACTGGGAAGGAGTTCTGGGAAGCGAGGGGTGAGCACAGGGAGTCGGGGGTTGGGATGGGGGGGGGTGAGGCCGAAGGCTGGAGG
>VXAY01000771.1:7045-17877 GCA_013399855.1 Oxyruncus cristatus | reverse complement strand
GCAGCGGGAGCCGCGCGAGGCCCCCGCGGTGCAGCCGCCCTGTCGTGTGCCATCCGTGTCCCCAATAAAGCTGACGCTGACGACTGAGCGGTGTGTGCGTGTGCTTGGGCAGCCGCTGAGTCCCGCGCCGGTGACTCCACGTGCCAGGTGACATCCCCGTCCCGTGTCCCCCGTCCTGTGCCCGGCCGTGCCCATCCAGCCTCGCCAGGCTCGTGTCATCCCTCATCCCGCGCAGCCCCCTCGGATCGGCCCTCCCAGCCGGCTCCCAGCGACTCCCCAGGAGCGTCCCGAGTGTCCCGGGGCTGTCTGGGGGCTCCCGAGCGGGGTCAGGGGGTGCTTTGCCGAGGGGTCGTGTGTGTGTTTGCTCGTTTGCTTGTCTGTTTATCTTTAAGCGACAGCCCGACACGCCAAAAGTGTCACGTGAAGCAGAATTTGAGCTGCCAAACGGAGCGTTTCAGGTGCTGTTCTGCAAACCCACCACTTGCTTTGTATTTCTACAGATCTGAGAGAGAGAGAGAAGAAAAATAAGCCCTTGGGGCATTTAGTTCCCAGGGTAAAGCTGCCTCTTTTTCCTCAACTCCTCAATTAATTCTGTTTCAGTGAACTGGTGTAACATCCCTGGCACAAGCTTTGAGCCGCTGCAGATACAACCCCCTGTTTCCTTGTAGGCTTCAGGTGTTTCCTGGTGGCCAAATTCCTGCGGGAAGCAGAGCTTTGCTCCAGAAGTCGAGGGAATTGGCCATGGAGAGCAGGTGGAAGGGATTGGAATCACAGAGGGCAGTGGAGAGACATGCACTCCACGCCTTTCCAGAGGGAGGGTGGGAATATGGGGGTTTTGTGTGGCAGTGAGGTTTGGAGAGGAGGTGGCCCCATGTGGGAAGAGGATGGTCAGGTTGGATGGGACACGGCCAAGTTCGAGGACTGAGGAGGAGAAGGTGGCCAGATTTGGAGAGGAGGTGGGCAGGTTTGGGAAGGAGGTGGGCAGGTTTGGAGGGAGGAGGCCGGGTTTGGGAAGAGGTGGGCAGATTTGGGAAGGAGGTGGGTGGGCAGATACGGAGAGGAGGTGGCAGGTTGGAGGAGGAGATACCCACCCTTGGCATGGCTCCATCCCGCTTCCTGCCACAGCCATTGAGCTTGGAGGTGCTCAGTCCACCTCTGCAGGTGCCTAAAAACATCCATGGCTCCATGGATTCCTCTTCCCATGGGAGGAGGTCTCTGCAGGGAGGACACAGACATGGACATGGACATGGTGGTGGGGCCTCAGCCTTGCAGGGGTGGCTCAGGGAAGCAGGAGCTCGCTCAGGGAGCCGTTGCTCTTCCCTCCAGGTTGCCATGGCATTTTCCCAGCATTCTCCAAGGATGTCAGGCTGAGGTTGGGGAGCTTTTCCATCAGCAGGGCCGTGGGGAGCACAGGGATGAGCTGCTGCAGGTTGGGCAGTGGAAAAGCCGGAGCTTTGGGGGGCTGTGACTGAGGGGGCACCCCCAGCCCGTGATCCCAGGGGATCCCGAGCTGCCACCAGCCCAGAGGCTCCTGCCACCGGATCCGGGAAGGGGTTTTGATGTTCCTGTGTGTTGCCTACAAGGAGACAGGGGCTCCGGGTCTCAGCACGTGTCCGTGTCACAGCTCCGCTGGCTTCACCCATCCCGTCACTGCCATCACTAACCACTCCCCCTCATCCTGCCAGAGCCACTGGGACTCTGCCTCGTGCTTGGCCAGGGCTTGGGAGATCTGGGAAGAGCAGTGAGGGGTGTCTGGGTCTCCCTGAGGTGAGCTCTGGGTCCCACCAGTGCCAAAGGAAAGAGGGAAGAGGGAAAGTCCGAAGGGTTGGTGGTGGATGAGTCCGGCTTGGGATGGTCCCACAGCAGGGATTTGGCACCTGCTCCTTCAGGGCTGTGGTGGACAGAGGTGGAAGTCGCAGGAAAAGGGCTTTTCCTCTCCATGGAGAAATCCAGAGGGACCATTCCAATCTGGGTTCAGCAGGAGGCAGAGGAGGGAGGAGGGAGCTCCATGTGCTGCCTCGGGGCGGCTCTGAGGGACCTCCCACAGGGAAGGGATTGGCTTGGAGAGTTCCAGGGGCAGCACACGAGGAGATGGGAGTTCTCATGTGGATCCCAGCTTTAAATTGTGTTGTCCTGCTGCGAAGAGGTCAGGGAAGGACAAAAGAGACACTTAGTTACGGCATAAGCAGCTCTGAGGCTGCCAGAGCTCCCTGTAGGAAACACTTCCTGACACCTGGGGTTGTTCCCAGTTGTCCCTGCTCCATGAGGGACCACAGGCAGGACAGAGCTCCTGGCTGAACCCCCATCCCCAGAACTGCTGCAGACAAACCACAGCTGGAGGCCGAGCCCCTCCTGGGTGGGGAAGCACGAGGGGGGAACAGCCCCAGCACCTGTAGCTCCTCTCCCTCTGCTCCATCACTGCCGCGGGTGGTCACCGGCACACGGCGGGACACGTTCCCCAGGGAATAACCGCCTGTTCCTCCCAAATCCCTCCACTGAGGCTGCTCCAACAGCAGCTCCTGGTGCTGCTCCCACCCACAGACCCCCCCTGGCCGAGGCGTCCGCACTCCCAGCACGGCTCCAGCCTTTCCTCCCTGTTCCACCTGTGGAAAAGGGATGGAATTTGGAACAAACCGGGGATCATGTGGCATTTGTAGCCACTGTGCCAAACGTGGGAGCCCCTGGCACAGGCAGGGGAGGGCAGGGGGACAGAGAGTCCTTGCCCGGGTGAGGTGGCCGTGCCATGCAGGAGGGAAGAGGCCACTGGCTCCCTCCTGCTGGCACAGCCGAGGGGTGGGAGAGCTCAGCAGAGCCCCCGGCAGGGATCCCAGCCAACTTCCACATGGAGGAGCCATGGTTATTCCCTCTGGGAAGCACCAACATACCTGCAAGGTGTAGCTGACCTTTAGGTGTAGCTGATGTTGTCACTAATCACAGGGGGGGACACGGGAAAAGTCGGGAATTGTATCGGCTGCTCGGTCTTGTTCTTACCGTGGGGCATTTTTTCTCATGCATATGTTGTTTCCTTCCTTTCCCTGCCCTTCCCCAATCCCTGTCCTGTCCCTTCCCTCTCTCCCTCTCTCCTCCCAGCCCGTCCAACAGCTCTGTCGCTGTCCAACCCTCCAGGCTTTGGCTGTCGAATCCATGCAATTACAACCGCCCCATTTCCCATACGGACATAACCTCGACCGGGGGGCCCCATCCCGCTATTCCCTGACCCCACAACTCCGACTCGGCCCCTGCCCAGCTCCCCTCAGCCCCCCGGGGGTCTCCCCATTCCCGGGACGCCGCCGCGCCGGGCGCAGGGAGCGCCCACGGCCGGGCCCCCGCCCCGCCCCTCGCCCCGTGCCCTCCCCGGGTCCCTCGGGGTGGAATCGGCCCCTCTCCGTGTGGAGCTGCCCGGACCGGAGCTAACAACATTCTCTCTCATTGCCTCTCTTCCTGCTCTCCATCTGCATGTCCGCGCTGCTCTGTCTAGAACCGCCTCTGGCCTCCGGAGGGTGGGCGAGTTGTGTAAGTGAGCATGTTCCCATTCCATAGCAATCACCTGTCTTCCCGCTCCCCCCTGCCCCCCCGGCATTCCCAGGGCTCCCCGGGGCCGGGAACGGGCAGTGGGCCCGCTCTGGAATGTGCGTGTTCCCGTCCCATCCCCGTGTGCCCCGGTAGCATGTCCGTGTCCCTGTGTCCCTGTGTCCCTGTGTCCCTGTGCTGTGGTGTCTGTGCTGCTCCTGCTGCTGCTGCTGCTGCTGCTGTGGTAAGGAAATTCCCTCGGGCTTCCCATGGGATTTGTGGATTGTGTGGGGAGGGATCCCAGGAAAAGCTGTGCAGGGGAAGGGAACCTTCAGTGCAGCTCAGCCCGTGGGAGAGACCCCAGAAATGGAGGGAGAGAGCCAGGAAGGGTAAGAGAGACACCAGGAAGTGGGAAAGGACCCCAGGAAGGGTGGAGGAGACCCCGGGAAAAGTAAAAGAGACCCCAGGAAGGGTGAGAGAGACCTTGGAAAGAGTGGGAGAGACCCCAGAAAGAGTGGGCAGAGGTCCTAGGAAAAGTGAAAGAGACCCCAGCAGGTGGGAAAGGATCACAGGAAGGGTGGGAAAGATCCCAAAAAGGGAGGGAAGGACCCCAGCAAGGGTGGGAGAGATCCCAGAAAGTGGGAGAGGACCCAGCAAGGATAGGGAAGTATCCCAGCAAGAGTGAGAGAGACCCCAGCAGTAGTGGGAGAGATTTAGGAAAGGTGGAAGACACCCAAGCAAGTGGGAAAGGACCACAGGAGGGATGGAAAAGGCCCCAGGAAGGGTGGGAGGGACCCCAGCAAGGGGGATCCGAGCCAGCTGCCCCCCAGGAAGCACATCCCTTGTCTGATCCGAGCGGTTTTCCCCATTCCATGGATGCACAAGGGTCCCTCCATGACTTCCCCCTGGTGGGGTGTCCCAGGGTCACCCTCTGGGGCCAAATCCCCATGAAATAGAGGTGGTAGCACCTTGCTGCCCTCAGATCCTGCTCCATCCCAGTGCAGGGTCCTGCAGGCAGGGGATGTCCCCAGGGAAGTCACCTGAGGCTGCAGCAGGAAAATCAGGATCCAGAAAACTACCCCCCCCTGCTCCCAGTGACCGGCACTGGAGGGATCCTGCTGACAGAGCTCCTTGGCCATGATTCCAGCAGGTCCCAGCTGCTTCCAGAGCTGCTGGAATCCCTTCCCCAGCCCGTGGCTGCTGAGCTGGGAGCGCTCACCAGGCTGGGACAGGTGGTGGGGTCCTGGGATTGGCCATTCCTGCCCATCCGTGGGACTGGGTGGGGATGATCCATGGGACTGTGGGGTCGAAGGGATCTCCCGTGGGAATTTCCCCAGCCCGCATGGCCAGCTGTGTGCTCTCGGTCGTGCTTCCTCCGTGTTGTCCGTGTGTGCCGTCGTGCCCGTGGAGCTCCATCCGTGTCGCTCCCTCGTGTGCCGCAGCCCCGGGGCCCCCAGAGCTCTGGGCTGGCTCCTGCCGGATCTTACCGCTCCTTCTCTGCCGAGTGCTGAATTCCCGAGGCTGCAGCCCCAGCCCGGGGCCCGCCTGGACGGGGCCCAGCCCGGGGGAGCAGAAGGGCAGCGCGGGCTCCCGACGCCCGGCGTGGCCCGGGCTGGGAAGGGCTGGTCCCGCTTTCCCGACGGCTCCCGGGAGCCGGCCCTGGGGCCCGCCCCGCTGCCGCCGGGGCGGAGGGCTGGGATGCTCGGAAGGGATGCTCGGAAGGCTGGGATGCTCGGAAGGGATGCTCGGAGGGCTGGGATGCTCGGAAGCCCCTGTCCCACGCCAGCCCGGGGGGCACCCGCGGGCCTGGAGCGCGGCGGGGCCGTGCCCGAGTCCCCGCTCCCATCCCGATGGATCCAGCGGTGGGGGGGCTCATCCCGCCGCATCCCCCCACGTTCCTCGTTCCTGCAGCGCTGTCGCTGCTGTCACGGAGCGTCCGCGTGTGCGGGGGGGGACCTGCCCCCGGTCGGTGCTGCGGGAGCTCGTCCCGGGGCTCTTCCCGCGGCTCTTCCCGCGGCTGCCGGAGCAGGACAGGCGGAGTTCAGCTGTGTCCTGCCCCCACTCCTGCTCCCCGAGCGTTTGGGGTGCTGGCAGGGCCGGTGTCCCACGGTGGCCGTGCCATCCCAGTCCCGTGTCACCCCTGAGACCGTCCCTGATGCTGCCACTGTGTGTGGGGAACCTTTGGATACCGTTTCATCCACGCCCAGTATCCCTGCCCAGCTCCCAGTATCCCTGCCCAGCTCCCAGCATGAGCCAGAGGCAGGCGCAAGGTCAGGGTCAGGAGTAGGATCAGGGTTAGGATTGGGGTCGGGATCAGGGCCAGAGTTAAGATCTGGGTTGCAGTTAAGTTTAGGGTCAGGGTTAAGGTTAGGGTCAGGATCAGGGTTGGGGTCAGGATCAGGGTTGGGGTTAAGTTTGGAGTCAAAGGTCGGGTTTACGGTTAGGGTCACTGTCAGGGTCGGGGTTAAGATCAGGGTTAAGGTTACATTTAGGGTCAGGTTTAAGGTTAGGATTGGAATCAGGATCAGGGTTAGGATCAGAGTCAGGGTTAGGGTTAGAATTAGGGTTAAATTTAAGGTCAGGTTTAGCATCAGGATTAGGGTTAACCTTAGGGTCAGGTTTAGGGTTGGGGTCAGGATCAGAGTCAAATTCAAGGTTTGGATTAGGATCAGGTTTAGACTTAGGGTCAGGGTTAGGATAAGGCTTATGGTTAAGTTTAGGATCAGGTTAGGGTCAGAGTTAAGTTTAGGATCAAAGACAGGGATTAGGTTTAGGGTTAAGATTAAGTTTAGGGTCAGGCTTACCTGCTGCCTTGATCCAGCAGGATCAACAACATCCCTGGCTGTGGGATCCCCACTGGCTCTCACTGCTCCCTGCTCAGCTGAGCCCCTTTAAACTCGTCCTTAGCCCGGGTGTTTGTGTTTAATCCCTGCCAGGCCGGGCTGCTGCAAACCCAGGATATTTTAGGGAGCAGAATCCAGGGTCCCCAGGCTCGGCTTTTGGCTGCTGGTGACATTCCCAAAGCTGGGTGTGAGGGAAGGGGATGACACGGCCCAACTGTCCCCTCCTGACACCCAGAGGTGTCCCTGCGGCTCAGCCAGGGCCAGCTGGACACAGGAAAAGTCCCCCATCCTTGTTTGCTGGGCATTTCTAGGAGTGCAGCAGAAGGAGGGACAGGCTGTTCTGTCCCCTGGGTCCTGCTGGAGTCTGTGGGGTGGTGAGGTGAGCGAGGCAGGTCCACAGGAAGGTTGGAGGAAGGTCCATGGGGAGGCTGGAAGAAGGTCTGTCAGCTCAAGCACTCGTTCCATGGCCCTTGTGGAGGGCTCTGCCACGGGGCAGCTCCAGCAAGAAGGAAGGAATCCCAGAATGGCTTGGATTGGATTGAAAGGGACCCAGTGGTCCTGGAACGTATGGAATGGGAATGACCTGGCGTAAGGGGCTCTGCACGTCGTTGCTGGCAGAGATGTTGAGGTCTGTGTGGATCCTCCACCGCTGGAACTCACGGACCCACAGGATGGAGGAGAAGGGAATTCCTGGCTCCAAGCTCAGCTTGGACGTGGTCACAGCACCGAGCTCTGGGAACCTCTGGCCCCCAGTTCAGCCTGGGTGTGGTCATGCTGAGCTCCACGTCACAATCTTTGGGAATTCCCATCCCTGAGCTCAGCCTGGATGTGTCACAGGTAGCACCGAGCTCCGTGTGGGAGCCATGGGGAACACTTTGGGAATCACAGGAGCCATCTCGTGCCTTGCTCCTCATTAGCAAGAATTGTCACCCAGGAGCCGAGTCCTCCAGGCAGGTCTGAGGATTTGAGGGCCATCCTGGGCCACCGAAGCCTTGCCGAGGAAGAGGGAAGCATTTCCCTTGGGAGCAGTTGGAGCACGGTACTCCCGGTGCTGAGCCTGCCCTCACCTCTGGAACTCTTGGAGATGCTCAGACTGAGATGTGGAGTTCAAAGGAAGACTCTTCATCCCTTAATGACTCATTGGAGAGATCAGCTCCTTAACACCTCCAGGAACAGCATTCCCAGAAGGCCTAATTATCCATCCTGCAAGTGCATAATCCCTTTTGCTTCGGATAGAACTTCCCTCTCCATCAGCCAGGGTTTCTCTGGTTGTGATCTGCTTCCTGTGAGACCTGAGCTCCCTTTTTTGTGATTCTGCTGCCTTTCCAGGGAGGCTCCTTTTCCCGGTTGCACCAAAGGAGCAATCCCAGGAATGATCCGCTGCTGCCAAGCTTGGGAGCTGCCAGGACTGGGCTTTGCCACATCCCAGCCCATGGAGGAACCTGGAGCACCAGCCATGCCACTCCCTCATGGCTGCCACCTTTCTGAGGGCCTGGAAAAGACACCGGGAATGGGAAGTGGAGGAAGAGCTCCGTTGTGTCGTTGAGCTCCGTTGCACGGACTCGTTGCCTCGAGGAGAAGCGGATGATTCCATAGGGCTCATGAAGCCTGGAAAAGCTGAGGGCTGGGATAGCAGCACCCCAGAAAGTGAGCCAATAATTTGTCTGATGGTCCCTGAGGAGGCAACTCCGGATCTGGAAAGGCTATTGGAGCCAGGGACTATCCAGCTGCCTGATCCCAGGCTGGAGAGCAGCACTGCCGACGGGGCCGGGAGCCAGGGACACGCTTCCACAGGGCATGGCCAGGACCCAGCCGGTGCTCCATGGATGGACCTGCAGGTGACACCTGACCAGCCACATCTGCTGCCCCTTCCATTCACCTTCCTGGCACTGAGTGTGCCCGGAATTCCAAACGGGAGTGCAGCAATGTCAGTGCATCCATGGGTCTGGGAGAAACACCGGCCTTGGAGCCTGCAGTGCTTCTTCGGCCTGTCCGTGGCTGGTGCCTTCGGGTCTTCCAGCAGATCCAGAACTTCCTCTCCATCACTTCCCACAGAGCCAAGGTCCTTGGATGGGCTCCGGATGGGACATGGCCACATTCTGTCCTGGCACTTCTCATTCCGTGTCTGCGCTCGAGCCCTCAAGGACGCTCAGCTCTTCTTTGTTGGAGCTTCCCAAAGGTGATTCATCGCCCTGCTGCCTCACAACCCTCCTCCGCTGTGCCAGGGAGGCAGGGAAACGGGAATTAGAGGGAATGTGCCTCAGCCTATGGACCTGCAGTCGTGTTCAGCTCATCTCCCCAGGGCCATCATTGTAAGGAATCGCTGGAGCTCAGTAACGTCCCCAAAATGAGGATCTGGCACCGTGTGGCATTGGTGGCACCGGTTGATGCCATGGACCGAAGCCCTCAGACTCCTGTTTGCCACCAGCAGAATTCCAGAGTGTCCATCTGTTCCGGGAGGGATGTGAGATGAGTGGCAGAGCATGGAGACGGCAGGGAAACTGAGGCACCCCATCACACCAGTGTGCAGGAATATTGTGGGTTGGTTTGGAGGACAAGTGAAGTGACAGTGCTTGGACAGGACTAAGGATAGGATAGGTTGGGATAGGTTGGGATGGGTTGGGATGGGTTGGAAGGGACCTTAAAGCCCATTCAGCCCCACCCTGCCATGGGCAGGGACACCTTCCACTGGCCCAGGTTGCTCCAAGCCCCGTCCAACCTGGCCTTGGACACTTCCAGGGATCCAGGGGCAGCCACAGCTTCTCTGCCCAACCTGGGCCAGCCCCTCCCCACCCTCCCAGCCAGCAATTCCTTCCCAATCTCCCCTCTCTCCCTGCCCTCTGGCACTGGGAAGCCATTCCCTGTGTCCTGTCCCTCCAGGCCTTGTCCCCAGTCCCTCTCCAGCTCTCCTGGAGCCCCTTTAGGCCCTGCCAGGGGCTCTCAGGTGTCCCTGGAGCCTTCTCTTCTCCAGGGGAACCCCCCCAGCTCTCCCAGCCTGGCTCCAGAGCAGAGGGGCTCATAGGACTCATGGTTCATAGGATTCATCCTCCAGCACCCAAGGCTGAGATCCGTTTCCTTTCACGTTCCCAGGGCACACGTTTCTGTCAGGGATGTGGTGGCAGAAGGGGACAATGGCAGGGGGACACCACATGGTGGGGAAGGGGGATTTGTCCCTGTCAGAGACTCTCAGAGCAGCAGAGCCCAGTGCCAGGGGGGTCCCTCTCCCCACTGGTGCCCCCCACGGTACGGGGCCATCAGCCGGGGGTCCGACATGGCACAGTGCCAGGGGGACACCGGCCCCGCCACCACTGAGCGCTCCCGGTGACCATCGCCCTGCCACCTCCTCCCGGGGGGTGTCCTGAGGGTCCTCCCATCCCGGGGGAGATGCCGGAAAGTTCCCTCCTGTCCTGGGAAGGGCTCTGCCTCGGTGCTGGGGAGCACTGGGCTGCTCCCAGTGCGTGTGGGCCTGGGGTCAGCCTGGGGGGCTGGGGGTCCCTGTCAGGACGAGGGGCAGGCTCTCCGTCCCCAGGGCTGGGGGTCTCGGGGGGTGCAGAGCCGCATTTTTAGGGCAAGTTTGGCCGGGAATCGCAATCCTGGACGTGGTGCTGGAACCTCCGGTGGCTCCTCCGGCCCAGCCCGGGCGGGATGTCCTGGCTGAGCGCTCCGAGCCGCGTCCCCGCGCTGTGACCCCCTCCCAGCCCTCCAGCAGCCCCTCCCCGTGTACTGTGTGTGTGCCCCCGTGCCCGGACCTGGCCTCACCCCTGCCCTCTGCTCTCTCTCCTCTCTCTCTCTCGCTGTTCCGCTCTCTCCGCAGACTTTTCAGTAGTTTAGGAGAACTCAGCACCATTTCCCAGCGGAGCTCCGGGACCACCTACACAGTCCGACCTGGCAGTCGCTACCCCGTCACCCGCCGCACCCCCAGCCCCGTGAAGCCGGCTCTGGACCGGACAGAGCCCCTCAGCACCGTCCGGCCCTACGGCCTGACGCCCCCCACCATCCTCAAATCTTCCAGCCTCTCCATCCCCCACGAGCCCAAGGAGGTGCGTTTCGTGGTGCGGAGCGTGAGCGCCCGGAGCCGCTCCCCGTCGCCGTCGCCGTCGCCGGGGCCGCCCCTGCACACCCTGCACCCGCCGCGGCCCTTCATGCAGAAACCCCTCCACCTGTGGAACAAGTACGACGTCGGGGACTGGCTGGAAAGCATCAACCTGGTGGAGCACCGCGACAAGTTTGAGGACCATGAGATCGAGGGCACTCACCTGCCCGCCCTCACCAAGGAGGACTTCGTGGAGTTGGGGGTGACCCGTGTGGGGCACCGGATGAACATTGAGCGGGCGCTCAAGCAGCTGGTGGACAGCTGACCGTCCCCGGCAGCACCGGCCTCGCCGGAGCCGCCGTGGGAAGGGGGGGCATTTCTACCAGGCCAATAAAACCCACTTGGATTCTCTTTCTACTCTGAGCACTGCACTGAGGGCGCGGAGC
>VXAY01000770.1:519073-732802 GCA_013399855.1 Oxyruncus cristatus | reverse complement strand
CTCTTTCTCTCCCTCTCTCTCTCCGCGCTGGTTAATCGCATTGCTGTAGCAGCGGCTGACCTCCCTCCCTCCCTTTTTTTGTTTGTTTGTTTTGTTTGTTTGTTTGTTTTTGTTTGTTTTGTTTTGTTTGGGTTTTTTTGTTTTGTTGTTCTTTATCTTCCTTCAAAGTATGTGCCATTCCTGAGCGAGTTTCCCCGCCGGCTCATCCAGGGGCTTCCCGGCCCCGCATGCCCCACCTGTAAGTGCCGGGGGCGGGTTTCTCTCCCCTATCCCTCTCTTCCTCCCTGTCTCTCTCTCTCCCCCCGCTCCTCCCGCCTATAAAAAAAATATTTTTCTTAAACTTTCTCTATCTTCCTGGGTCTTCAGCTCGAGCAAAACTCTCTCCCTTCATTCGTTGTGGAGAGGGAGGTTTAGCAGCTGGGATTTGCCATCACCAGCCTAAAAATGGTGACCAAACTTTTTCTTTTCCCCCTCCTTCTCCTTCTCCTCTCCCCCTTGAAGAAATAAAAAAAAAAAAATAAATTCCAGCCGTGTTTTAACTTCGGTTATGGATGTTTCTGTGTTTCTTTTTGTCTTCCTTTCTCTTCCTCCTCCCTTCCTCCCCTTTCTTTCCTTCCACTTCATTGGCTGGGATGATCTTTCCCTGTTGCTTCTGATGTTTCTTTCTTTTTCTCAGTGTGTGCCTACCTACCTGGACTAGGGGGAAGATAAGGTAATTTTGAAGGGCTTAAGGAAGTGGCTTACCTGTTCTGAAAACTTCTGGGGGTTTTGAGATTTCTTTTTAAGAGTCATGAAAATCAGTAATTGAAGAGAGTTTGGTAGCAGCTGGGCAGGTTGAAATTTAAGTGTTATGTGCTGAATGCCTTGGGAATTTGATCTGCTTTATACCAAAGAAGAACACAGAGAAAAGTATTTATTTATTGGGGAAAGGTGGGGAGCAGGGGGGGGAAGGAAAGAGGGTTAAGGGAGGGGGAGGGAAGTGGTTTTGGAGACAAGAAGTGAAGCTGCCTGTTTTCCAGTAAGTAATGGAGAAATTCCAGGAGCCAGGGCTAAATATACTTGGCGATCAATACAGAAATGGCTCATTGTGAATAATTTAGCTGCCTGGTGCAGTGAGAGTTTTGAAACTAAAGGCAAAAAAGAGGCTGTGGAGGGAGAGAGGAAATAAAATTCTCCTCTGGTCATGTCAGATTCTTAACTTTTCCACTTAAAAGAACATAGTTATTATTATTGATCCCTCTCTTATTTCCCCCCCCCCCCCAATATATATCAAATGATAGCCAGAGGGTGTCATTCTATACAGTTACTTGGGTTTCGGGAAAGTAATAGCTGGTTCTGTGTCAGCAAAGTGCTTCCAGAAACTTTAAGATTGTTTCACACCACAAAATGTATGATCTGGGAGTTTTAAGTGTGATGTTTGGCCCCGTGCTGTGGTAGATAAATACGGTTGGAATGAACAGGTGTGTGTACAGGTGTGTGTGTGTGCACAGAGGTGTGAGACAAAGAGCTGGAACAGCTCTGTTGGAGGGGAATAGACACAGGAGGGTTTATTTTGTTTAGATCAGGATAGAGTCTCTTGTAGTGTGTGTGAAAAGAGCAATTGTTAAAGGTATCCGTCTCCTCAAAGTCTGTTCTGGCTGCAAGAGCAGATAAAGTGTTACCATCCCAGCTTGAACAAAACATGTAGAAAGTCAGAGAAAAAACTCTCAAATCAGGCAAAAATGCGAGCGGGACACAGAGAGAAGGGGATGGTCAGATCAGGATGATCCTGGTGCCACCTGCCCTAGAGGCAGCTGCATTGCTTTACTCACATACTTTACAGGAGGAGTTCAGTGATTTGTAAATGAGCACATGCAGTGCGCTTGTGTGTTTCTCTAGGCAGTGGTTGCAACAGCAGTAAAATGGGCAACTACTTAGGGCTTTAAGTTTAATCATTTAATGGTTGATACTGACAGGAGTCTCTGAGGGTGTACTTTTCTGCCTTGCAGCACTGCACTTTGACTATGGAAGCAGAGGCTGCTGATGGATATATAACATGTAAGTAGTCATTTCATTTGATTATTGTGAATTACTTTTCTTTTCCCGCTATCCTTTCTATAATGCAGTCACCTGAAACTTTCGGTTCCTTGTATGTATGGTTTTTGCATTGACACTGAATTAATAGCATTTAAATATAAGCTCTCTATATAACTGAGAAATGCATGGAGGTGGGTGCACGGGTGAGTATCTCTAGTTTTAAACGTTTGCTGAGGGTAAATGAACTTAGCAAATGAGAGAGAGTTTGTCTTCAGAAATTCAAATTGCAGCCAAAACCTTTTTATGCCTTTCCCTCTGCATTTCTCTTGGTTTCTTTGTGGGGGTTTCTGTAGGTGCTTTGTTTGACTGTCAGTTAACCCTGAGCTTTGGGGGGAAGGTCTGTATGGTGAAGTACTGTTCCAGTCTTCCCCTTCCCAGCCTGAATTGTCAGTGTCTGCTAATCGAAAAGTAATCCTAACTTACTTGAAACCAAGCAGCTGGGGCAAAGTTTGTCACAGGTGTGTGTGTGTAAAAGGCTGGTGACAGTGGGTTTGAGGGGGCTCTTAAAATTAGTCAAATGTGTATTTGTGTCCAGTGGAAGTCCAGATTTTACAGGCTCGGGAAGACCCCACCAGTAAAGGAGGGAAGGGCAGGGGTGAAGGGAGCGAGCGGGTTGTAGTTCTTGATCTTTGTGCAGCTCTGCTGAAGAAGGGGATGGAAACTCACGGGGAACTTGTTTTGTGCACACAGGTGACAATGACTATTCTCCTGAAAGGGAGCACTGCGGCATGGCCATTGACCTCACCTCCAGCACTCCCAATGGCCAGCACACCTCCCCCTGTCACATGGCAAGCAGTAAGTCTCCTCTTAAGCCTGTTTCTCTCTAGCAGAGGGTAGGGGTTGGTCTGGTCTTCAGGGTTCTCAGCTTGCTTACTGGGTCTTAACCACTGCTGTAGGCTTTGCTAATAACAGAGGAGGACAGGGGAGGTTTTTTTTGTTTTGTTTTTTTTTGTTTGTTTGTTTGTTGTGTTTTTTTGTTTGGTTGGTTTTGGGTTTTTTTTTTGTTTGGTTTGTTTTTTTTCTTTCTTGTTCATGCTGATGTCTCATCTAAACATGAACGGGATTACTAGTCTGAACTATCCTAAGGTGGCATTTGAGAGCTGGTCCTTACCTGTTCCAGGTAGGAAAATGCTAGGCTTGACATATGCTGGTTTTGTTTCCTTAGGCTTTGAAATCCAAATGGAAGTTAGTGTTATTATTATTACTTACTGTGCTTCCCGAAACAGCTTGAAGTAGCTTTATTTGAAAACAAACACATTTTATTTACAAAAAAGCTTCACTCTGGCAAAAGTATAAAGTTAAAATATCTGGGTTTGATGACAGGTTGTGTTTTACTGTTCCATACAGTAACTTCAGCATCCTATTCATTACTTCAGCTCTGCCTTGGCAAGTCCAAAAGTGGCTGGGATAATTGGGAGTTTATGGCACTTGGTTGTTGACTCTAACAAACTGAAAGGATTTTGGTTTAGAATGTCGGGGAGAAACTGAGAAAATGCAGAGTTTTGGGAGTCTACTGAGAGTGTCAAGTGCTGATAATATTTCTGTAATTATTCTCATGCTGTCTATCGGAGGTGGATAAATGTAGTTTATGTGCGTTTCATAAAAGCAGCATTCTCTCTTTTCTGTGTGTGAGTGCTGCAGGTTGTTTTACTGTTGGCTACAGGGTTACATCAAGATATTTACCTTAATGTAACCTCTCTACTTATATTCAAGAAACAATGTAACATACTTTGCTTCCAACATACTTAATTTTGTTTCTTGTTTGTGTGTGCCTTAGATACAAATCTATCTTTATAAATAGACTATTTGTATAATATCCCACCAAAAACTGTAGGGGGGAAAAAAAAGTGAGCTTTTAGAGTTGCTTGGTTGAAAATACACAGTGTATTGACTTCAGAGTCTTTCTGATTGAGAAAAAGATGTTACTTTCCTTTAAGAATTCTTTCCTCCTGCAAATTATGAGTAAAACACAGTTTTATGAGCCTTTAAAAATGAGGGTTATTATGAAGATATCCCAATTATATACATGTTTCTGGAGAATATGATTGGTAATACCGTGGACTGAACTTTATATGACAACTGCCCATAATTCAGCATCTTTAGACAATTCCAATTGTACTGCACTGGGAGTCTGGTATACTTTATTATGTTGTAAAAGTTTTACTACTCACTTTCTTCATTTTCTTTGTTTCCTTTTTATTAATGGGAAGGCTTCAATGGAAGGGAAAAAATCTCCGTGTTTTAAATCTTTATGATCTAGACTAAAAATCAGAGTCAAATTGGGGAATAAAAAGATCTGGGATGAAGTAATGCAAAAATTCTTTAACACATTCAATATTTTCATGTTCACTGTGTTAACATTTTCAACGGTTTTTTAGCTTTGTTAGTTCTTGCAACACACATGTATCTGCAGCCTTGGTGAACAACTTGTTTTTTTAGAGACGTTTTTTGGTCTCTCATAGGTGTCTCAAGTGCTTTCATCACTGCTGCTCTCTGTTAAGCATGTGCTGCTGTTGAAAAATTAAGGGCTCTGCCTGAGTTTCCCAAGCCAAGCAAAACTCAAGTTTCTCAAATTTGTTGTAATTTATTTACTCTTTGCAGGCTTAAGAATGTTGTTCAGAGAGGCGGTTTGTGCTGCCTTAAACATGAAAGGTATTGATCAGAGGTTGTCGGCTTTTATGGCAGCTGTTATGTTGGTTCATTTTAGGGTTTTGGCCAAATCTTGAATCTGGCATGTGTAGGCTAAATCTCCAGGCTGTGCTTTAGAGCTTTCCACCTGTTTTGCAGGGCATGGGAAATTGGGAAATCCTTTTAAAGGTTTGGTAACCCAGGGATCTGTGACCTTTTTTTTTTTTTTTTTTTTTTTTTTTTTTTTTTTTTTTTTTTTTTTTTTTTAAAAAAAAAAAAAAAGGAGTGGGATGGGCAGGTAAGGAGGAATAGCTGTTCAAAACATTTTGTATGAATTTAGTAGCTCCAAATGGATTGATCCATCACCCATTGTTTTAAGGGGAGGAAGTGGCAGTGTTATTTTTTAGTATGGTTTGATGTCTGGTGGGGCGCTGGAGACTGAGCAACGTTGGCTGCTGTTAAAATGAAGCCCAGAGCATAACATTCTGGCTGGGTAGGGCTTCCTAATGGAGGAGGTGATATGGGGGCATCAGACCCCAAATTCCAAAAATTTCACTTCTGGTTTGGTTGCTCATCATCGCCGGAAATGGATGGCCTTGTTTGGCTGTGTGCTCTGGATGTGCACCTACAAGGTAGAGATCTAAGTTTTCACCTTTTTTCTTGCATTCCATTAAATTGTTTTGAACCACAGCTCTTAATTTAGTCTGAATTTGGGTCTGGCTCAAAAGGAGAAACATCAGGAGAAGGAAATTTCTTGGATCTGCACCGAAATGACTGAGTAGTGCTCTCCCAGCAACAGCAAAATTATGTGCTGGGAAAAGAGTTTAGTTCATTAGCCCCTGGCAATCTATGTTACTGGTTCTGTCTAGGCTACTGATGTTTTCAGGTTTGATTCCAAAAGGTTTTGGGTTAAATGTTTTGGCTACTGCATCCTTTAACCTATTATCATTTTCAAGTATCTAGATGGTATTTGTAGGTTATGGATGGGGCTGACACTCAATTTTCCTTGTGAATGAAATGATCCTGAAAGATGAATCACTCTAAATCGCCTGTCATAGCTAACTGATGATCTTATATATACCTGCCTTTAGCAGAACACTGCATGTGTGTTGGCAGCTGATCTGTTCTAAAACACTCTATAGTAGTTTTATGTAAGCAAAGATTTCAAATATATGTAAATAGTCAAATCTAAAAGGTTGATAGATTGTCTCACTTTCTCTACAGCTAAAGACAAATTAGTGTTATACCTGCTGAGTACAGATGATATATTTACATAGCCCCAAATCTGGAAGTCCAGGTTTTCTTTTGATCTTCTGCAGAAAAACTCTTCCAAAGGCTGACACCCAGAGCTGGGCATCAAAGGCCTGCTCAATTAACTTCGTGTTGGTACTAGAGGGTTCCCTGCATGGCCCCAAGCCCTCCTGCAGACCCCACTGAGTTCAAGGGAGTCACTCTTGTTGCCTTCAGTGAGTGTTAAACTGGGCTATAAGTGATCAGAAACCTCCGAATGAGAGCTGGCATGCTAATTGAAAGCTAATGGGGAATCCTTATAAAAGAGGCTTTAAAAAGAAATAATTCCCAGTCACCTCCTCATAATACCACACTGAGCTCTCACTGCAGTTATTAGAGATATTTTTTTTCCCTGTACGTTAAAATGGACCTAGAGGAATGTCTGCTTTAGAGACTGCAGGGACACAGTCATTCAATTAGTTGACTCAATCAATTCTTTGTATAGGATGAAGGATACTTCTCTAAAATCACTTGCCTGGTATCATATGGAAAATAGTAACAGTAGCTATTAGCATCTGACAGTCAGTGACAGAGGCAATTTCCCCTTAAATTAGAGACTTGACAGTGGGTGTCCCAGTTAACTTTCTTATCTTTCCTTTCATAGACAAAGGAGCCCTTAAATGAAACAGAATCAGAACAATCATAAATATCAAACCCAACATCTGATGTTTGAAACTGATTAAAATTGTGGTACACTTTCAAGAGGTGTTTATGGTAGCTTGAAGTGTTACTAAGTTATGAGAATTAATTTATTAAGAAAATGAGCCATGTCGTCTGACTTTGAAGAAAATAATGAGGGGACTGCATTTTCTCTGTAGTGGGGAACAATCACTCTGTCTGACAAGATGGCTAATTTGGACAACAGTATTAAGTGTAAATGATTTCAGCAGCGATATTTAGAGTGAACTTGGGCAAGGTTTTATTATAATGTAACCAATACTGTATTCCCAGTGATCAGGGTGGGCTGTCAGTTGCACTGGTTTTCTGTAACGTCAAAGCCCCAAATCTTTCTGGATTACTTTTATTTTTCAACTCTGAATAGTCATACAACCCCTGTTTTGTCACAGTTGTGTTGCCCCTAGGAGAAAATTACGTGTACCTTAGCTGTATCAGCACATCTGTAGGGATAAAGAAACATAACTGTGGAGCCTGCCTTTTGGAATGAAACTGTGTAAAGTTAGAGATTGTTCCATGCCTCAGCCCCATGGCAAACAAGCCTTACCATCACCAGAGCTCCCCCCCCAGGCACATGAGGGTGGACCTTACACTGGGATTCTTTTTGGCTCAGTGTGTGTTGTGGGTTTTTTTGTAAGATGAGGTGATGAAGGCTGAACCTCTGCAGGAGGCTTTTCTTTAGGGAGGGTGGTTGAAGCTCGTTGGATTGGGCTGCAGAGGGGGACTGAATTAGTGCTTTGAGGCAGTCACTCCCCTGACACGTGCACTGGGGCATGTAGAATTCTGTCTCCAAAACTTCCGTACTCTGAACTAAGGATTTAGGTCTCCAGTTCTTCCAAGTATCTTGGAAAGTGTGAAACATGGCATATGGTGCTAAAAATTCAGACCAGATTACCTTGAGATGCTGAGGAATCTCCTCTCCTCAGCAGCTTTAAGGAGTAGGGTAGGCAGCATCTATTGGTCTGGGTATCTTTGATCCTGCCTCAGTGCAAGGAGGTGGACTTTTGACAGTCATGTAAGATGTCCTTTGGTCTTCTGTGTCTGACTTAGCAACCTTGACAGTTTGTTTAGAGAGCTCAGCTGTGGAATTGCACCATGATGCCCAATACAGACGTACCTGTGGTTTTGAAGGTTGAAGGACAGTGCAGATGGACTTTGCCAAGGCGAGCTCAGATGTGAGGGATGAGCTCAGTAAAGTCTGGCAGGGAACTGTAAGTAGTGAGGTCCTTTGTCACTCACAAGAGCACTATCTTTGAATCAGTCTTTTAACCTTAGACTCCCTGAGAATTTCCAGGGCAATAATAGTCATCAGAGTTTTAGCCAATGGATTTGGCTTTCTTGAAGCTTAAGGATGAAAATGAAAAGGTGATCGTCAGGCTTTAAACAGAAACAGAGGTTTTTGTCCACACCTAAGAAACCAAAGCTCTGCAGAGTAGTGTTACAATGTTTCTTGAGGCAGGACGGGGGGGGAAAAAGCCAAACAGAAAAATGGGTTACCTGGAAATCAAACACTCCTGGGATGTACCTTGAATTGTTGTAGCTCTGATTTTTCACACTGGTGTAGTTGAAATCATGAACTAGTTCCTCTGATACAAACTGTGTGTAAATGAACACAAGTAGTCACTGGAGCTAGTAGATGTTTGAGTAACTACTATCTGTAGCTTACACAGCGTTGGTGAAGGGCTCCCCTATGTATTTATCTTCTGTCACAGTCCTGGCATTCCCTATGGAGTCAGATACTCGGCTGCAAAAACATTCCTCCCTCTCAGTGAGTGTTATAATGAGGGTGGAGTGAAATGATCAGTTAATCTCATTAAATAGGTTTTTATTCATTCTGATGGAAGTCTCATGAGAGGTCATCTGCCAGGGCTTTGTTGCAGTACACACCTTTCTTTGGGATCTTCTGTTATTCTCTTGGACTGTCAGGTTGAGTTAACTTTCCCTGGTACACACCCTGTTACAACACTCAGTGTTCTTGCTAGCTTGGTAGTCAGCAAGTTTTCAGTGTTTGCTTCTGGAATTTCAGTTCCTTTTCAGACGTGCCAGTGAAAAGAGCAATCCTCATCTTCCATGAAATATGACACTTTGATAGCAGCTGGACAGCAAGATACCCATTGCAGAGAGTTCTCCTTTCCCATCACTGATTCTGGGGGAAGGTCCTGTTGAAATCAATGGGTATTTTCTCCCGGGAAAGCGAGGCTTGTCTCCGGTTCCTGTGGGCCACAGGCTTTGTCTAGTCCTCCAGCTAAGTGCCAGTTTGCAGGTTTGCAGGACCAAGTTTTACAGGCAGAAATGCAGCTGCCTGTGCCACCTTTGTGCAGTACTGAGGGTGAGCAGTGCTCACCGTCTTTGCCATGCCTTGAAGAAGTGAAGCTATTCAAGCTGGGAAGATCAGGCATAGCTCCCTTTCCTGCTTTTTCTTCAGTAATCCCAGTGAGTGAAACTCCTTGGGGGATCCACCTTGAGGCAGGTCTGTAGAAAATTTAAGAGAAGGCTGAGCCGCTGTAGTAACAAGACCTGTTGCCAACTCAGGTGAGGAGACTGTGTGTGTTGTCCCTTGCCTGAAGCAGTGGATGCTTGTTTAGAGTTCAGGCAGCTGACTGCTGCATCCCAATGGAAGGAAGCAGAGCTGTGATTATCCCCGAGAAGCGATGACCGTGACAGGTATGGCTCTGGAGTAGGTGACCAGAGGCCCAGTCCACCTCCCAAGTCTTGTCATTATAGGGGAGTCCTTTCATGTTTCCGTGCCTCTTTTTTTCCCCTTCCTTTTGTTTCTGAGTCACAGAGGCCAGAGATCGCGTAAAACAGAGGCTTGTATGGTACATGTTAGCCTTTGTCAAAAGTAGGAATTTTTTTTGCAGTATCTACTTTGCTTTGGAGTTATTTTACAGTTAATTTTTGCAGCCCTGCGGTGAGATGCATTCACAAGTACTTTAATACCAGTGCAGCTTATTTCCTGTCCCACACAGAAGTAACTGCAGTGATCCTAAAGCACCCTGTTCTGGTGTGATTACATCAGAGCAACCACAGGATTTTAACTCTTCCCATACGGCTGAGGGTTACTAGGTCTGTGTGCAGACAAACCCCTATTCACATTGCCCAGAAAAATGTGCCCTTGATCTGGAGCCAGGTCTACGTTACCGGCTTCAGCTGGCACTGCTGTGTCTGCCTGTGGCTTTGAAGAACTGTAATCCCTCCCAGGCGGAGAGATGCTGGCAGAAGCTCCTGCTCTGAGCAGAGCCCTGGCTGGCAGGGTCACCTGCGAGTGCTGTTACAGGTGTTACATTGGAGAGTACAGTAAAACAGCAGACACTGTTCCTGGAAAAGCATGGGGTTGATTGATCCCCCTCATTTCTGTGCTGATAGGTCATGTTGACTTCTGTAAACTAGAATATCTTCTTTGTTTTTTGTTTTGTTTTTAACTGACTTTTGCTTTCTCCCTCCCTCTCATTTTTGCTTTCCAGTTTCAGGGTTTATTCTTGTAATGCTGTGTCACTAAGGCATAGCACCACAGAGGTGGTGGGCTGTGTGTGCATTGTATCAGCTCCTTTAGCTCATGGTTGCTCTCTGTTTGTCCTGTCCAGAGACATCACTTCCCTTTGAAGCTGAGGTTGGTGGTCAGAACCCTGTGTCCTCTCAGGGATGGGAGGAGGTCAGCCCTAGGGCCAAACCATGCTCCCAGCCCCTGTGTGGAGGATGTGAATATCTGCACCTGCCAGCTGGTGTTGAATAAAAAAGACAGCAGAGTTTATGTGCATTGTTTCCTACACAGGTAGGAACCCCTCTTCTTAGAAGACTGTGGGTTTTACACAAGGCATGAGCCAAGGAATCTGATTCACTCCAGACCTGTCTCTGCTCTCCCCACCATGGTTTCATGTTACCCGGAGAAGCTGCACAGGCTGGTTTTCTCCACCCCCTTTTTCTGCTGTGGTATTGGTACCACCTGTGATGCTGTTCTGGGCACAGGTGTAGTCACTGCAACAGGAGAGAGAAGGGCAAGATTAGTGGGGGTATTAAAGTCCTTTCTGGCTTGGAGAAGGCCTCTGTGGGGCTCAGCTACTGTCCGCTCTGAAACTTAATGCAGTGGAGATGGAAGACCCATCTTGGTGCTGCTGTTTCCAGGCCCTATGTCCTTGGGATTGGAAGTCTGAAGCGTTTTTTGAAGAAGGTAGGACATGCTTAAGTACTGAAAATCCATTCACCTTGTCTGCCTCTCCCATCTACTACCTTTTTTCTCATGCAGCTTCTGCTTATGTGTGGAGTTAAGATGGCCTGTGTTTCCTCTCCAGGTAATGGAAGATCTGGGCAGGGCTTACGGCAGAGGTGCTCCATTGACGGTTAAACTGCATACGTGACAAAGCTTGCCATCCCGATGAGGGGGTATTTCTTGTTTATCCCCTCTGTTTCTCCACTTGAACAAAATAAGTGTTAGATTGAAGGTGTCAGTGCTGTGACCTTCAACAGTAGGCTGGAGTATTCTTGGCTCCTTTCTAGTGGTGTTTCCCTTGTATTGCCCTCAGCCTCCAAAAGCCCCTGATTCCATCAGAAGGAAGTGATGATGTCCTGGTTTTCCTTAGGGCGCATGTGTTCCCTCAGTCCATGAAAGTTATGTTGGTGAGTGGCACAGAAAGCTGGTGGAGAAGCCTATGATATGCTCCAGTCCATGCTAATTTTTCTCATGATTACTCTTTGATTTGGGAATGTATGTGTGCAGTTGTGTGAGTATTCACACCTAGTCTTTCTTAGACCTCAGCTCAGCTTTCAGACATTTTATGATTGCCTTTTCAAGATGATCTAGCCATAAAACACAAGCTGAGAGAATTTTTGGTAACTGTATCTGTGCATCTTTTAAACTTCAGCAGCATGAATAAAACACCCACTTTAGTCTGAGGAGCAGCAAACAGGATGGTGTGAATTCCCTTCTTTTGAAAATGAAAGAAGTTGCTTCTTTCTGTATGAAAACAGCAAGTCTTTTTACACAAAGAGGTACGAGGTCTATTCATTTGAAGATGAGTGGCTGTTCTCTTTAAGTTGTGGATGGTTTAAAAGTTTCCAGGAAAGCGTTGCAGTAGACTGAAGACCTTGTTCTGGTTGACAGCCATCTCTGTGATACAGGGAGACAGCTCAGGCAAAAGAAGAAAACGGCATTTGGTTTTTAATCTTATTTCTTGAGAAACTGATATCCTGCAGGGTTTGCCTTGTCCGGATAACAGCCCCTGAAGGAGAATAAATCTTATTAATTAGCGGTTTCGTATCATGCTTTTAATTGTCCGTTCCTAGGTACAGGCTTTGTATTGCATGTGCGCTGTCGTGGTGAGGGGCCTCTCTCCCTGCACCTCTGTAGAGTCTGCCTGAGTACAGAAATATATCACAATACACCACTGGGCCTTCAATTCACTCAGTGCCTTAATCCTCATCACCTTTCAGATTTAGGCATGTCCTAGACATAGTTGTGAGTAATAGTTTTACAGTTTAATCTCCCAAAATTGGGTCAACCTTACCAGTTGTTTTGACCTTGTTACTGGCACAGGTGGTTCCTGGGTGAGTTTAGTACATCTCTGTGCAGCTGTGTGGAACAATCTGGGGTATCAGCTTTGCTTGAAACTCCGTTTGAAATTTTTCCTCTGGCTTAAATACCCAGGCCTCTCTCTCCATCACTGTTGTGAATCATTCTTTGGATAAGCTGTTTTTCTATAGGGTAGTGTAACAATATCTCCTTGTTATATCATGCTTTTTCAATTTTAAGGTGCTTCACAAAGGATACCAGTTAGGACAATACAAATGAGTGAGTAAAATTATAGGCTGAAGAGGTGGAGAAAAAGTAGGGAAATCAGTGTTACTAGGAATTCAATTCCTATGGGTGGGAGGCAGCGAGCTTCATCCTTTGTGTATGTGACTTCAAATTGTCAGAGTATAGGTAGCTCTCAAGAGTTCAGAATGGTGTTCTAGTTGTGTATTTCAGGGTCAAGTAGCGTATGACATTGGCAGACCATGAGAGCTCTGTGAGTTTATTGTTGGCCTTTAAAATTTGTATTCTCTGAATTTCACAATTTATTTTACCAAGATCCTGTGTACTTACATGTGAATCCCAGAGTGTTCTCAGAGTATAAATGCTATGACCTGTCAACTACCCCCAAATTACCTAATATCAAGTAGAAAATATTGGTAGCTGAAGAAAAAAATAAGAGAATGTGTTCAGCCCTGGTTTCCTACAAGCCTGTACATGTGCGATGTAATAACAAAAGTGGAAGGCACTCAGAGTGTTTCAGTCACAGACGACAGAGAAGTACAGGCTTGAAAAAATATTAAAATCATGCAATTCTGCTGAAATTAGGAAGTCAGAAAGAGGAGAGGTATGTGAATTGTGCCTCAGCTGAAGGAAAAACTATTAAGCGCCACCCTTTGCAAATGTCAAATGCATGGGAAAAAGTTGCTGGACGCCAGTCTCCACTAAGTCTGCCACTCGCAGAACCTACTTTTTTGTTAGATGTGCAAAATCACCTTGCTGGTCTGCCTATGAGACCAGACATGACTCAGGAGTAAAATTAGTAACATGGTTTCAGGTTGCTGTCTTACTGCTTTTGCCCTAAAATGCTGTAAAGAACTGTTTGGGTTTTTTTCTCACTTTTTAAGTGCTTCATTTATTCAATGTCATTAGTGCTATTGTTACTTAAATTTAGCTTCTGACTGGTAACCATTAAATATTAACAGCAAAATCGATAGTAGTAAGATTTTTGCTCTAGTAAATATATATCATATATATACTGAAAACCAAAGCAAACTGCAGTGCATTCCAGGAAACAATCTGTAGTGCTGCTCTATAACACTCTTCCTCATCTTTGTGTCAGGGTGTTTGATCTGTGTCCCAACTGCAGCCATTTGTGCACTGGAACCGTGGCCATTCTTTTTGACAACCTAGAACAACAGAGCCTTAGGAAAATAGTTAAAGTAGTTTTTTCACTGTAGAAATGTGAATGATAATTCACGATTGCAGTATAATTATCCATGGTTCCTTCATGACTGTGTATGGGGAGATCCTTAGGTTTGCTGCTCTATTTGGTGGACAGCACCCCAGCAGGAGCCAGCTCTGCTGGAACAAGAGAATGGCCCTGTGGTATTGGTTCTATTGTGCTGAGGCTGCTCAGTCCTCCCCTGTGTTTTCTCAAACACAGTAATGTTGCTCAGTGCCGCAGCTTACCATGTCCTCCTCGCCTTTGCTGAGGTGTCTGAATGCCCTTATGAAACGAGTGGGGAGAGAGAGTCCCTTTGGGGAATTGCTGACATGTCTCCTGTTAGGAGGTCAGTGTTCAGGTTTAGGTGGAGACAAAACCAGCCCTGCATTCAGGAAGGGTTTTTGACAGAAGGTGGTGATGTGGCAACGGAAGATGATGGCTTAAAACCATTTAAAACTGATGCCTAATAAAGAAAATCTAAGACTGTGACCTTAAACTGGCTTTAAAGCCAGTCTGGTTTCATTGGAGGGGTATGGACAAAGGTATGAGATAAATAGCACACCTAGTATGCACAGGGCAGTCTATCCTTGAGTTTGGGTCTCTGCATCGTTTTCTTGTGCATCTATACATGGAATAGATCTTGGTAGACCATCGAAGAGATGACCTTAATTCCTTACTCTGGCCAGGTGTTTTGGAATGATGAAAATCTCCTTACGAATTAGCATTGAAATTTCCATCTATAATTAAGACCGTAGTTTATAATAATAATTCTAATTATATATATAAACAGTTTAACCTACTGTAATGTAATATGGTAACATTTGCTGAGCTTTGGCTGCTTTCAAATGGTGAAAATGTGCTGGTGGTTCTTGGCTGGGATTCAGAAGCTTTTGTCAAAATTTTGTGCACTATGTGAACAACAAAATTTTGTGTGGATTAAGCAATTATTAATTCTCTCCTATTATCTGTCAGATAAAACTACAACTAACTCATTAACGAAAATTAATTGTAAATAAAGCCGATCTGTTGTTGAGGAGGCTAATTAGAACGGTAATTGTAATGATGATGTGTTTAATTTCAAAGAAGCTACTGCTTTTAGCAGTGATAGAGCAAGGTGGTCTGAAATGAAGCAGGGTGCTTGTCACTGGCACTGCCCTCTTAATTAATGCCACCAGGACTGCCTGTGTTTTGAGCCTTATTAGTGTCCCCTATAGAGCACTCAGAAATGTCCTGATTCTCTTCACATGGAAGCCAATGGTTAAACTGGCTTTTTACCTCAGTGGGCAGAAGGTGCTGTGTGGAAGGGGTGATGTAGGATATTGCACATGCCTGGGTTTATTCCTGCAGCAGCACATCCTCAGGGCTGAGCTCTGGGAATAGTGGCTGTGCTTTGGGATTTGCTACTGACTTGCCATGGAGATAGATCTGGAGTTTCAGGCCAACAAAACTGGATTGTGACTCAACGTTTTAAAAATGATTGAGTAATTTTCCATGCAGTTTCATTACAGTATCTTTTGCCCCAAGGATTATTTACTGTAGAGTAGCTTTCAGCATTTTTTTGCTGCTATTTGTAATGTAGAATTTTAATAAGAAGGGAACTGTTCAAGTAGGATAATGTTTATATCCCAAATTACCTGGTTGTAATGGTAATCTTGGTATCACAAGTAAAATCAGCAGTTGTACCTGCTAGCCTCTATGCACAATTTCTTGATTATTTTTCTAATGTGTTAAATGCTATTGTGAGAGGAGCATAGTATGTTTTATTTTAGTCAACTACCATTTGAATTATTAACAAAGAAATGGGCACTGGGTACAGAACATATGGTTCACTGTACACAATACATGATTGAGAAGGGCCACCAAGTTCATCAGAGGGATGAAGCACCTCTCCTATGCAGAAAGGCTGAGAGAACTGAGAGTGTTCAGTGTGGAAAAGAGGAGGCTTTGGAGATAACCTAATTATGGCCTTCCAGTACCCAAAGAGAGCCTGCAAGAAGGATGGAGAAAAACTATTTACAAGAGCATGTAGTGACAGGACAAGGGGAAATGGCTTCAAACTGAAAGAAGGTGGGGTTAGATGAGATATTAGGAAGAAATCCTTCCCTGTGAGGGTGGTGAGACCCTGACACAGGTTGCCCAGAGAAGCTGTGCCTGCCCCATCCCCGGAAGTGTTCAAGGCCAGGTTGGACGGGGCTTGGAGCAAACTGGCCTAGTGGAAGGTGTCCCTGCCCATCAGGGAGTTGGAACGAGATGATCATTAAGATCCCTTCCAACCCACACCATTCTGTGATTTATGATTCACCTTGTCCCATCATTTTTAATCACTCTACTGATTTTTTTTTTTTTTCTCTGACTTGGTTTAGAAGGAATTACACAACTGAAGCCTTGACTTAATCTTGAGTGTTCCTGCTTATCAGACTTGAAGGGAATGTTGAACATAAATACATTTTACCTATTTTATTTTTAACTTTTCCTGTCTAAGGGTTTGTTGTTTTTTTTTTTTTCTTGTGCTTCCTGGTCCATGGGGAGAAAAACCCTTTGAGCATGTTTTAGTTACATCACTAATATTAGAACTGAGTAATCAGGTGGCTTTGGCAGCAGTCTCGTTTATAAATTGTTGGTGAGCAGATGGCTCACCAAGTTGGCATGCCAACTCCAGACTTTCACAACCATGAGTCAAGTTTTAAATCGCGAGATTGCCTTACATGCCATGAGATTTTTTTTTTAATGTGTGTTTGTTTAATAAATGTAATTTTCAATGTATCTTCTCATTCCTGAGCTGTGTTTTGCACTGAAGCATGGTTTTTCAGCAATCTCTGGGGTTAGGAATGCCTTTTTTTCTTAATTTAATGAAAGTGGAGACTTTTGTAGTCACTTACCTGAAAATCTTGCTGCTAAGAAACACCAGTAAATATGGGGCTAAGGGACACAAAAATGAGACTTGTCGGTATTGGCTAATGTCATCTAGTTCAAATGTTTGAGATCATGCACAATGAAACTTAAAACAACTTCTGGTTTGTATGCACAAATATTTGTTGGGAATAAATTGCAGATATCTGTTATCCTGGATATGCAAATCAGGGCCAATTTGTTTGTTTCCTGGACGCAGGGCTTAAGTCATTAGGCAGCATGGAGTACAAATGTTACATTTTGAAATGCAGGAGTGAATATTTTCTGTAAGCAAAATGTAGCAATAAGAAAACAGAGCCGAGCTGAAGTGCTCAGACATTCTCCCTGTGATCACAGTGAAGTTCCAAAAGAGTCAGATCTTGGTCCACTAGAGAATTTGGACAAATATTGTTGGAAGAATTTCTGCTTTTTTCTTTTTTCTCCTTTTTAAGCTATTCCTTCAAGTAAATTAACACAGTATATGTGGGTTATAATGCATTGTGGGACCTGTTATGGAATGGTAATTAGACCTTATTTCTAAATTATTTCACACAAAGTGTGCTGTTGTAAATGCTAAACAACTGTGTTTCATCCATAATCATGTAATTGGTGTGTGCAGCTAATTAGTGTGTGTTCAATTTAGGCCCAGATTTTTTGGAAATGTCTCCTGTTCTGGTCCTGATTTAGCAAAGCTCTTAAACAGGTGATTAACTTCCATTGGCTTTAATAGGACTTAAGCACATTCTTAATCAGGGCCATTGTGTCAAATCGTGTCTCTTGGTGACAATCAGAGCAACCTGCCAGAGCCGTAGTAAAAATATCTGTAGGTCCTCCTTAAATTTAGATTAATCATTTCTTTAACTTGTGAAACGTTTTGGTTTAGAATCTGAAACTCTGTGTAGATCTCTCTCTCTATCTCTCTCTCTCTGTTTTTAAGCAAATGGTTATTGTCACAGTCTAATTGAATGTATAAAGTTTAAGATTTTAACTAGCTTGGCAGGAGGCTGTTTATATCAAATCTGCTCAATTCACCTTTGAGATGCAGAAGAAGAAAATAGGCATCTGAGAGTGCCTCACTGGAATATAAATGTCACTGCTGATAGATATCTATGATAGAAAATTTGTGTGGGAGTAATAATTTAGTAATAAAATAGGTCAAATTAATTCTTATGCTGAAGGGGATACCATACAATAACCATTTTGTAATTTTATGTTTGACAGTTTGCTCTGCATTATGTGGATAGGTGGAGCTGAGATAATGTAATGCATTTCCAGTTGTAAACAAGATTTCTTTAAGAGCTGTGGTAGTAAGATGCATGTTGGCTGACTTTAAGCTGAAAGGTAATTGCCTCTGAATATTAATGTGCATGTGGGGATTTTGTTTTTGATTCTGGGATTTCATCTTTGCCCTATAGCAGCTCTGAAGAGGTCCTTGTTTTCCCAAACCCCACTTTACTGCTAATTGAAGCTGATGGCAAGTGTTGCGTTTTGGGCCCTTTGCTTTTATATTATGTGGCCTGTGTACCTTGGAGAATGCTGCTTTCTTTGGCTGCTGTCTTTTTTTGTTAACCACCTTTTGAGTAGAGGTTTTTTGGAGATGCTCTTACAGTCCTACAGCAGCTATGACTGGTTCCTGGAAGAGAGGAAGAATTATAGCTTATAAGAAAGGGGAGAAGTTGCCCCACTAATTTAATTGTAGCCTCTTGGAGAAGTGAGAGTTAAGGTGCTGATCCTGTGCTCTGTAGCTGGAGAGCTTCCTCTGGAGTAATTTAGGACCTATTCAAAGCTCCCTGCACTTTGTGGGAGGTTCACTTTGTAATTCCACACGCTCTTGGAGCAGACCCCTATTATCATAGGTAGTGACAAGCATAGTCTGGGAGAGCATCGACTGGCTGCATTTGTAATGAATTTGTTTTAGACATGGAAGGGAATAGCTAGATTATAATCAAGCTGTACCAGAGCTTTCCGTTTGAATTCCAGCCCTTGGCTTGTACGAGCTGTTCCTTTCCCCACTGTTCCAGTGAGGCTCGGCACTGGTAACAGTGGGATTGATGTTGAGCAGGGTGTAACTGCAGCTCTGCTCCAGAGCAAACTGCAGTTGAACAGTGCTTGCAGGAGCTTGAAAATCTGTTGTGTGCTGGGGTTTAACCTGTGTGTGTTTTGGTGGCACTGAATGTGTGGGCTGTCATTAGTTAGGACTGTTCAAAGATGTTGTAACTGGCAGGTGCCCCGGATGCTCTTCTAGCCGAGATGACTATTCCTAAGGCGAGCATTCAAAGCAGGGTTCAGCGTGCCTTGTTCCCTGCAGCAACGCCAGCAGTTTTTCTGATAAAGTAAAACCAAACAACAAAGTGGGATATTTTTAGCTTGGATCGATTTGCTGATCCAGTTTACTGCACAGTCTCACACAGTGAGAGGGTGCTGTCTGAGCAGGGCTGGGAGCTCCTGGAGCTGATGTTTCTGCAGAGGCAAAGGTACACGGAGCTGTGCTACTGCCTGGCACTGACTGTGTGGTCAAGAAGGCAGCCAGTTGGCTTTTCTGATGCCTCGGACCCAGTGCAAAGGGAGGTTGCCTCTTGCAGAGGGAAGATGAGTGGTGGTATGAGGGGGAACCACTACAGAGACATTCCTGCACCTTACACAAACTTTGGGGAATTGAGGATTTTTGGTTTAGAATGATTTTGAAGTTTCTGTAGTGCCCCATTTCCAGTGATTTGGTCTGACACTTCCTGAAGCCAAGGGGAGTCTTGGTGGTATTTCAGTAATTTTTGCAAGATGATGCTGCTTGTAGCAAAGCTGTTCTATGGATGCCTTTGCTAGAAAATTACTTAGCTACAGAAACATTTGACTGTAGGCTGATAAGCAGAAAAAGTGAGGGTGTGTGGGTTTGTGAATGTATGTTGCCCATTAAGGAGTCTCACTCAATGCTGGGTGCTTCATTACTATGATAAAAATAACATAAAAGGGTTCTAATAACTAATTAACTTGTTCACTAATGGCTCAAGCATTGTCTTAAGGGCAGTAGTTTAAAAGAGTCCGTTTAATGAAAATTGACTGGAGGTATGTCCTGTGGCTATTACGAACTTTGTTTTATAATAGACGTATTTTTCAGTAGCTCCTTTCCATGCTGTAATGTGGTTGGAGTGGGAGAAATTAGAAAACTGCCCATTTCCCGGCAGATAGCGATAAGTTTCTACTCAGTCAGAATGCTCTCTACACTGTGATAGGTTTATAATTATTATCCTAAGATTGATGGTTTTTGGGGGGAGTGTAAATTTGTGCAGCAGTAATCCATTAAGAAATCAATAATCATTCCATCCTGAAATGCAGTTTCTCTACAACATTATAAATACACACCAAAGACTTGAAACTCTGACTGTTTCCCCTTCTCTGCCCCCCTCCTCCTGCTTCCCTGAACTCCGAGTTCAATGTTCTTTGCTGTGTTGGAGAAGCAATTATGTGGTAGGACTTTTCTGATGGGAAAAACAAGAGTGGTAATATTAGTGTGATCCTGAGAGTCAGTGAAACTTTAGTGCAAACTTTGCTTTTCCCCAGTACCCTTTTTACCTCGGGGAAATTCCCGCTCTCCTCTGCCAGGGTTTCATCCCTGGTAGATGGGGATGATGAAGATGCAAGCCTTGTTCCTCTGTAGAGAGCTGTGGAGACGAAGTGTGAAGTCGTGGTATGTGTACATTTCCTTTTCCTCACTCCTCCTCGTTCAGACTTGGTTCTTCATGTAACAGTTCAGCGTTTTGACTATCAGACACCAGCACGGCCTGCAGGACTTCCTTTTTTGCTCTGAAATCTCCCTAGCTGGGCAAACACGGTTTTGAAATGCTGCTATAAGTTATCCCCTGATATAGGGAGCTGGAAACCTACTTTATCTTATCTGTTTGTAGATGATAAATAGTAGCTACATGAGGGAGAGTGAGAGTATTATTTATGTTTCTTCATGGAAGGCTAAATTACATGGCGTGAGGTGCTGGGTCAGTCTGATTTTGATCTTGCCAGGAAAATTGTGGATTGGGCTACTGTGGAGGTCCTATTACTGTAGCAAGAGCCACAAAACATGGAATACTTTTAATATTATACTTTCATGTCTTTTATGTTAATTCTTCCTCTACTTTCTTTTTTTCAGAGTTGGTTGAAAACTCAGTTCTAATGAAAAATATCTCCTGTTTGCATTTCTGTTTAAATTACTATCATTTTTAGCCTGCTCTTGGTTGAAAAATGAGGCATTCTTTAATGATAGAGTTGTGACTTACATCCATGGTAGTTCTTGTCCAGGCCTAATTTCTCTCTTTCTCATTTGCCCCAATAAAAAGCATGCTTGGCTTAGGGTGGCTGTGATAACTCAGACCTACCTTTTCCTCTTCTGAGAGCATTGTCACCTAGTGAGTGGATGATCACCAGCCTCTTCAGCTCTGATAGGTAGAGAAAGAGTGCTCATCAAAATTCTCCTTTCAAGAATTGAGAATCGCAGGGTATGTCCAGAGGTCTAACAAGTGTAAACTGTGAATTTTGGTTGTGGTTTGGCACGTGGATACCTTGACTTATCAGAGCAGACCGTGGGAATACCCACATGGGTAGAATTATACTTGTATTTCAGTGTTCGCAAGCAGGGAATGTGGAGGAGCTGGTGATGAGCATAACTGGACACTGAGAAGCCAAACACTGGTTCTCCTCTGTGTAGTTTCTTTAGAAAAATTCAAGGCTGCTGCCATGGTAAATTCCCTCACTGTGATCCTATGTGGGGAGAGCTTTCCCACAAGGTTTGACCACAGGGCAGCTTGAGTTTCCCTGGTTCACACTAGAAAGTGCAAAGTTGGATGCTAATAGGAAAAGGCCCAGCTATGAGCAAAAGAAAGAGCTTGTCAGTTGTGTTCAGTAGGTTTTCATTCAGCATTGACTTTTTGTCTAGTGAATTTGTTTTTCCTTCTCTAAGGCCACACACCCCATTGTGGGTGTTTTTCCATCCATAAAGAAGAGTTCTTCGTTTACCTAAAACTGTTCGTCTTGCTCAGGTGTTGGTAACACGTGAGTTTAGCAAGGGCTGATGCTTTGTGGCTTTTGACTCCTGTTAATTCAATACCTTGTAACTTACATCACTTCTTTGGCCTACATACTGATCAATGGCTTTTATACATTGCCACAAATTTTAATTTTGAAAATAATTTTTCCCCCTTCCCCCTCTCCTTGGTCAACTTGCAGTATAGAACCAGCAGCTGATTGACAGCTGATTTTTCTGCAATGATTTGCTCGAGAGTTCATGCAAATGATATGTGACTTTTAGGCAAAATAGGAAGACTTTATCACATCTTTTTGAGTTTTACCCATTACCTTTTTTTTTCCAGTGGTTTGCAGAACAGTGAGTACTAAAAGCCCAGTATCAGCTCACAGGATGCTGAGTTTAACAGATAGGACTTTATTAGCTCTCGGTTGCATTTGTCTTTACTTCACAAGTCTCTATTTAGAATTACCTGTAAGTGGTTATTTTCCAGTGCGGTTTTCTAAGACAAACCATTTTTTTTTTTCTTGTTGTTGCTGCTGCTGTTTTTTGAACTACTAACAGCTCATCACCATATATATAACTCTTATGTGTCCATTGATAGCTTGAGTGGCAAGTTACAGAAATTGGTGGAAGTGGCTCTTTGGGTTTTATTCTTCAGAGAGAAATATTTAACAAATTGAACAATTAAGAGATGCCATCTCAATCAATAAGTTGGAGTTAATTGACTGTGTACAAAGCATTTTTAAACAACTTCCCTGAAGATTCTGCATATTGGGCTTAGAGTGCCTTTCTAGTGCAGCTAGACTGTGAGGCTACTTTCAAAGAATGACTTCTTGTGAAAAGTGCTTATTTTCAATTTTTTTTTTTCTAGTTTCCAGACCCCCATACCATTGCCTGTGGGCAACGACAGTGCTGCAAACATACTCAGTGTCACCTCATTTTTCTATTTCTGTTGCTGTTAGCATTATCAAAGTCTCCCAAGTGCAACACGTTGACCACAAGCCACATGTTGGGGCCAGCAGTCCTAATCTGCTGTTTCAGCTTCATGCTTGTGGATGTCCGTTGGAATTAAAAGGGAAAAAGAACTCCAAACCCCATTAATTAGTGCTGGCAGGCTATGGATGAGTTTCTGAGAGGGTGTTTAGTCCAAAACCTTCCAAGCCCCCTGTAACGATGAACGAGCAGCATTCTCTGAACTTTCAGAGGCTGGAGGTGGAAGAAGAGCTTATTCTCTCTTTTAGCAAAAGCCACCTGTCTTTGAAATGCCTCCCTTGGGATATTGTAGGCCTGAGTTTCAGAGATGGCAAGTATTGCTGAACCATTTCAAAATGAGTCAGGGACACTTGAAGAGTTGATCTCAATGACTTGGTCGCTGCGGTGAGGCAGCGACCGAGCCGCAAACACGCTGAAACACCTGTCTTCCAGCTATGAGTTCACTACAGCAGACCAGTGTTTCTTGCTCTGTGGGTTGTATAGAAGAGTTAAATGTGTTTAAGGAAGCTACCTCCCTGGTTTTTTTTTTTTTGTTTTGTTTTTTTGTTTTGGTTTGGTTTGGTTTTTTTTCTTTTTCCCTTCACCCAAATGTCACCTCTAAAAGTCATGGTAAAGTGTAAGAAAGAAAGAAATCTCTAGCACAAAATCAGTAGAACTAAGTAGTTCAAAGCAAAATGCTTTCTCTTTCTGAATTCTTTTCTTGGAAATTGTTCTTTCCTTTTGGCCCACCAAAGGTCCTCACTTGTAAGCTGAAGGAGTGTGAGTTTGGGTAATAGTTCCCAAATAATTTGAGTAATGCTGCATTCAAATGGAGAAATGTTAACAGATTTTGTCCAGGCTGATTCTCCCTAGCTTGGTTGGGTACAGGAGCAGGGAGTAAATCATTGAGTAGGTATATCTTCCATTCAGCAGGAGCTGCACATGATGGGATTATTAGTATTTCTAAACTAAAGCCCCTGACAGATCCTTGGATGCTTAAAGCTGTTGTGATGCCTTACCAGATGGTTCAGAAACTCAGACTGGAATATCTCATTGGCTGGTGCTGAACAATGACATTTCAAACCCACACGTTTGTTTGGATTTTAATTTTCAGGAGGATTAAAGCTTTTTGGGATATGGACTGTCTCTTTCCATTTATATGCTCAGCACCTTATGTAGTTTAGATGCTTTTGCAATGTGGTTATAATTCATCATATACCTTATGAAAGAGCAGTTTGAACTGGTGCACATTTTTAGCCATGTGGTGCAGCACAGTGCAGCCAGGGCTAAGTGTGCAAATTGTAACAACCTGTTGTAATAACAAGTTGTTGGTAAGTGTTGTCTCGCTTAATGCAATTAGTGCATCGATGGCGGCTGCTTTGGCTTGTATCTGGTAACTGTGAGCAGGTGACTATGCTGAAACGTGCCACTTTTGATGCTGTTCCCCTCTGTTCTTTTCACTTCTTAAATCTTGCCTTTGAAGCCTCAGTCCTTTAAATACTAGTGTGTTTGCATAACTCGTATTCAGTGCAGTGTCGATGTTTATTCCTGCTGGATGTTGAAGTGTTCAGTCCAGACTCTGCTAAGTACACTGAATGAGACCCTGCTGCTCTGGGGAGATCAAAGGAAATTGGTGGAGTTTTATTCCCTTCCAGTCCCATGACATTTTGAAAACAGGATGGAGTGCCCCTCTGGCAAAATCTAAAAAATTTTTAGGGCCTTTAGGCAGTCCTCCCTGGCTGCCCATATATCTGTCCTGGTTAAAACTAGGACCTTCCTACTACTTCTAAACTGCCTTGGAACGGAGATGGGATTATTACCCATATGAAATTCCCCTCTAAATTCCTTAGGGCAAAGATTGCTATTTTGTTGTGTGCAGATATATGGGGTGGCTGTAGGTTACCATGTGAAAATGTGCACAGATGATTTTGGGATCAGGGGAAGGATTTGAGGTTAAGTGTTTGAGGAATGAAGAACTTGTTTATAATGCTTGTTTAAACAAAAGTGTTAATGTACATTCTAGAGAGCAGTGAACCAGGAGGCTTTGCTGACAATCTCGGCGGAGGGGACAGTGTTTCCTTTTTTTAGCCCTCTCTTACCCCTGGCAACTCTATTAAGAAAATAACATCAGTGCGAACAGAGTTTTATTATGTTGAGAAGAAAAAGGACATTTGACATAATTATTTTTATGTGTTAGACTGGTACATTCTATCCCACTGTTCTCCATATGATTCATTCTATTTGTGCATGACTGTTGCACAGTATAAAATAATGTGTGGGGTTTTTTCTGTTAAATAAGTATTCCCTTAGCTTGTCTCACAAAGCTGACACATGTTTGTTCTTCTCTTGGGGAGTTCTGCATCTGTCGACACTTCAGACATAATCAGTTTAGATTTCAGCAGCTGATTAGTGTTCACCTCTAACCAAAATGAGAAGCTGCTCCTCCAAATGGTAACAAATAATATCCTAATTAGTCCTCTGCATAACGATAGTGGGAGCCTTTAGCTGAAAGCTACTGATCTCGGAGGCCTCTCTGTTCTAGTCCACTGGCTTTACAGACTGTTGGATCAGCATTTATGCTGAGCTTTTATTCCCCCTGCCTCAAAATGCCTCTCAGAGCAATTAATTATGCACCTGAAGATAGGCATTAGCCACGCAACAGTATTCCACACACAGTTATGAACGTTTCATTAGTGCCAGTTAATTTATGTGTGATTATGAAAGCAAGAACAGGAATGCTGGGCAGGACTCCAGGATTATCCTACAGTGCCTGTAGACATTGCGTGTCCCTATGAAGCCATTTGACCTGGCCAGCTGAGTGCAGCTCACGCTGCCTTAAATACTGCCTTGCTCAAAGCAGGAACCACAGAGAGCATGGAGCAGCAAGTGAAGGGACGAGGACAATATGGAGAGTGACTCCTCTCTACTCTGGTGACTGGCTGGTTGTGACAGCCCCAGGTCTTACGAGGAAGTTTTAAATGAGTTTATGCTTTTCTGAGTCTGATTAGCTAGTTAACAAAACATGCCCATCCCTGTCTATTAAACTCTGTGTACTTCCTCCTAGCTAACAGTTATTTTGCACAAGCCTGGGGTTTTTCTAAGGAAATCAATGTCTACAGAGGCATAATTTAATAAATACCGCTCACAGCGATGGCACAGGAGCCACTGGCATCACTCAGTAAAAAAGTCATGTGGGCAAGTATAGCTGGATTAGCGTGACCTCAATAGTACAGAGAATTGAGGAAAGAAAAGAGAGAGGATGAGGGGGGAAAATGCCTTAAGATGCCTTCATGAAGTTGTGCAACCAAAGTTGTCTAAAGGCAGGCTGAGCAAGCTGAGGCAAGGTTCATAAATATCCATTAGTTTAAAAAGGAAGTTTTAAAATGTCAATTGGATTTTCAGGTTCAGTTCAATAACTTTTTAAAACCCTGCTCAAATTTGAAACCGAGAGGGTCTGTTTTAAAACATAAATCAACAGTAACAGAAAAATCACTTAAATAACAGCAAAAGTGCTGCTTAAATATTTGCTGCTGAAATGTTAAAGAGTGTCTAGCTGCTAAAATTGGGGATGTCAGAAAATCGGCGCCTAAAAGCAGAGCTTGTTGCTGAAAGTGCTTTATTACTGTAGTTGTTGCTTTTTTACTCTTGATACAGGGATTTTTTCTTTAGTTTATTTTGAGTTCAGTCAAGGGGGATAAGACGGCTAGTAGGTGGAGAAGCAGAAAGGTTTGTTCTCGTCTGCAAGCTGGTGAATAAAAGCTGGTTTGAGAGGTTGAGGCCAATTCCAGTTTGCATTCAGGATAAAGTGACATAAATAATGAATTTAAAAATCATTTACGAAATGAAGTCATTAATTATCTTTAATATATTAGCATGTGAAAACAAATGTGTGAATAAATGATTGTTAAGCTTTTTAAAAAAGTGTACAGTATATTCCCTGGGGTAATAAAAAGTGCCTAATCTACTATAAAGCTTTTATTTGCAAAATCACTGGTCTCTGTGGCTAAAAGTTTTTGTTTAGAAAATAGCTGAGAAGACCAAATACAAGATAAGATAAACTCCAGTATTTCAGCTGAAGTTTTCTGGTTGCTTTATTAAGCCCCAGATTTAAAAGATGATTGAATCACATGATTACTAATTGATTCCCTATGTCTTTCTCTTTAATAAAATATATTTGTCTGGGAAACAAGTAACAGAGTGTACCTAATCTATCTGCATTTTGGTACAGCAACCGGTGTGATTTACTGAACAAGTTGTTTGTTAGTTAGACTAAGAAGATAGAAATTGATACAGGTATTATCAAGGGCATGAAAATATGTCTAAATGGAAGCTCGTGGCAGGCTACAATAGATGGGAATTATCAGGCTACAAGAAGGTGGCAAACTCCTTCGGTTTGTTTCAAATGTTCATTAATTGAAATATTCATCAAGGAATTGCCATTAAACATGAGGAGGTACTGATGGCTCTTTTGAGTCAAATGAAAAGGCAATCTCAACATGATAAAGAATCAGAAAATTGTACTGAAAGAGTTGACACCCTTGGGCTGGAGCAACGAAAATGAGATGACACGTGATAATGTGCAGTGCGAGGCTGGACATGCAGGGACTAATGAGAATTTCTGTTGTGACGTCCATGCCTAAAAATGACAGAGTAGAAAAAACTGGGTTTAGGTCACACAGGATGTCTCTTGTGCACAAACATGATAAAGTTATGAAAAAGGCATGTGCCATGATGTGATCGTGCAGGTAAATTGTTTCCAGTGGAGAAGGGAAATGTGGATGTGGTTTTACCAGGCTGAGAACCAGGGCAGCTTAGCCTGCGCAGAGGTCTGTGCTCCAGCAATCAGACATCTTCTGTTTCCTGAACTCCCTTTTCAAACTAGCTTGGGAATCTCTCTGTCAAGAAATAAAGGTGTATTCTGCCATGTCCAGTCCACCTCATAAATTAAACCTTTTGAAAGGGTGTGGGATTGGCCCATTGAGAAGTACAGGCAGGGCTATTTAAACTTACAAAAGAGGAGCAGCAGACAAGGAATGAAACAAAGTCACCCTTTTGCTTCTGCCAGAATGTGGGCAGGAGTCTGACACATTTTGGAATGGGATCATATGGCACGATGGCCTGACGGCGCAGGGCTCAGAGTCGCGTAGGGCAATGAGGCACCTTTTCACTTCATGGGGGTCACCAATTGTATGCCTGTCTGAGCCTTAAGCAATGCCTTCCTCATCTTCTCAGATCCTCGCTCCAAGGCTGGTGGCAGTCCCTCTCTGCTCTGAAGTCCAAGCCAGGGTCTCCAGTGGCTGTGCACATACACAAACTCTCACCTTTCATGAGCCACAGTGCAGTTGTGCAGCAGCAGAAACATCTCTTCTGTATTCTTTCTGTGACTTTGTGCAACGCTATCTTGAGTTTGCTACCCTGTTGATTGTCATGAGCTCTAGTATGAAAACCAAGGTTTTGCTTGGCAAGACCTATACTATGACAAGGAAGCAGTTGCCTAAGGAAGCCCTGGAATGCATGGAGCCGTGGTTCTTAACTCCCTTTAGTTGGATGAGATGTTCCATATTTTGCTATAGAGTTGGGGGAGGTTGGAGTTAGTGAGGACTAAGAGCCTGTTTCTTTTCTCATCTGCTGTGCTGCAAGGCAATGCAAAACCGAAAGTCTTCAGACATTTGCATTTTAGATGAATGAGTAGCAGCAGAAATCAAGGCTTGGACTTGTGTCTGGACCACTGGAGATTTAACTGTCCTTTTGCTAATTGAAATTCTTGTGATTGTGAAAATTTTGGCTGAACCACATACATTTTTTTATTAAACCTACTGCAAGTTTTGTATAAATATTCTGGCAAATTTGCTTTGATTTTTATGGAAGGTATTTGTACAGAATGAAAATCCCCAGCTGGTGCCAAATTTTCATTTGGTGTAAAATGCCATAAGCACACATCTAATAAGGGTTCCTGATTGAGAGCATCTGATGTTCTAGTTTACTTACTGTTGTTTTTTTTGTTTTGTTTTTTAATGTGCAATCATTTTTATTTAATATAAAGCTCCATAACAAAACATGGTTTTGTTTCCTTTCCCATGTATTTATCATAAGAAGGCAACAAATGCCATTATTCATTAATATGGTTGAAATCATTAATTCACTCTAGTGATCAAAATTCAATTTTACCACCTATCTCTGCTCCACTGTGACACAGGATGGTGTAATGTCACTTCTGTCAGACAGACAAAGTATGTTGCCCAGGTGGAAAATGAGACAAGGGATTAATTGGAGCTGGCTAATTGGAATTTTTTGACAATGCATACCAGGCCACTGTTTGCTTACCAAGAATAACTTATAATGTCTTTGAAATCTGTAAATGTGTATGTTAATGAGAAGACAGTCTGGGATATATTTTCAAAGCACTATTCACTAATCCTGTTAACAAATAATGTGATTTATGTAGGTACCTCCCATGAGCTGCTTTGAAAACATAGCTTTAGGTGTCAAAAGTTTTCTGGATGCACACTTAATTGATTTACTGGTTTCTGAAAATGCTAAGAGTAGGAATTTGCCAATGCTCTTAGCTTTGATAATATCTGAAGTACATACTGGAAGAAACTACTACAAGTGACTACCTCTTTTGGTATATCACATCCTAGAAAAGCTTGGCTTTTTTTCTTTCTTTTTTTCCTTTTTTTCTAAAACCCTGTCTGTGATCTGCAGCATTTGAGGTTCTTAGCTCAGTGCAAATGAGCAAAATTGATGTTTTTGTCTGCTTGATGGTATTGAAACTAGGAAAACTAAAGGCACTTTAGGGAAAGTCCAGAATAATTTGGGTTTTCACTTTTCTTTCCTGAAAAAAGTATCAGATGGCCTATACTCACTGTCTTTTATTCTTTCTGAGTTCTTGGAGCTGAATATTTTACTATTGGCTGGCTTTTTAGCAAAGGCTGGTCCAGCACAAACCAGGAGATCCAGAAGCTTAGTGGGTTCATGCGGAACTGCTATTTAGTAAGTCTGCTCTAAGCTCAGTTAAAAACTTCAGTTTTCTTCTCCAAGTTACATTTGCCTGAGTGAACCAGGCATTGAAACAGATCTGTGTACTTCTGTTCTTCTTTTTACACTGCTGCTTCACTGCTGGACCTTTTACCACTGTGAAACAGTTGGCGTATGAACGATGTCTGTCCCTCCCATACTGATAAAAAATTTCAAAAAGGTCTTCTCAAAATTGTCTATTCTGCTGGGAATCAACCTGCCTGCTACAGCAGTTCTTGCAGTGTTTGGGATTTGGTATTTTGCATTTCCCTGATTGCTTTTCATTGGACTGTTTCTGGCATTGTAATAACATGTCCATGAGAAAGTGAACTGGGATTTATACAAGTTAATCAATATGGGTATTTGGCATATGTCTTGGATCTGATTTTGGTAGCACACTAAAAGCAGCGTGGGCAGCAGGGGAGGGGGGATTCTGCCCCTCTGCCCCACTCAGTTGAGACCCCCCCCTGCAGAGCTGCCTCCAGCTCTGGGGGCCCAGCACAGGAAGGACATGGAGCTGTTGGAGTGAGGCCAGAGTAGGCCACCAAGATGATCAGGGGCATGGAGGAACTCTCCTGTGTGGAAAGGCTGGGAGCACTGGGTTTATTCAGCACGGAAAAGAGAGGGTTTCAGGGTGACCTAATTGTGGCCTTCCAGGACCTTCAGGGAGCCTACAGGAAAGATGAGAGGGACTATTTACAAGGGCCTGGAGTGGCAGGACAAGGGGAAATGGCTTCAACTGAAAGTGGACAGGGTTAGACGAGATATTAAGAAGAAATTCTTCCCTGTGAGGGTGGAGAGGCCCTGGCACAGGTTGTCCAGAGAAGCTGTGGCTGCCCCATCCCTGGAAGTGTTCCAGGCCAGGTTGGACAAGGCTTGGATCAACCTGGTCTAATAGAAGGTGTCCCCACCCATGGCAGGGCATTGGAATGAGATGACCATAAAGTTCCTTCCAACCCAATGGTTCTATGAACATTTGTGTGCTTTTCACTGTTCCCATGTATGGTACTGGCATTTCTCTGCCACGCTTCTGCCATGATCCCTAGTTCAGAATGGAGGAGCCTCACTGACTTAAGCTGCGGAGGAGGAAACTGTCTCAGTTCCCTTAAGCTCCATCTTGAACTTGGCTAGACTTTTGTCCGACTCTCCTCCACAGCTTTTCTGTAACGTCTCTGTGACCCATGTAAATGCAGCCTCATGTGTTGTTTTTTTCCCCTTGTCTGCTGTGCTGAGTTGTGGTTTTGAGTACTTGTGCTTACTTACCCCCAAGTATGAGCAGCTTAGACACACATGCTGTGTACTGATGAAGCTATTTCAGGCTCACATCTATCAAACATCACTTGACGTATGATGGCTCCGTTCCTTCACTGATCTAGTCTTGTTTCAATTTAGTGTCGTTACTTTGCTCTTTAGCGACTGTAAAATGATGTGCAAATGTAATACACTGAAATGTGCAAGGGGAGAGTGAACCACAACCACATTTTGGACTTACTATACTTTTGTCAAACACATAATTAGGCAAGAAGAGCCTGTATAAATAAATAAGTACCTATGTATTTTTTAAAAGAGGTTTAAACTGATCTCTAGAGTGATCATTTGATTTTATTCCAACCTAAAATATTTTCACTTTTGATACTCTTTGGCTCCTGCCCTTATCTCTGTTTAATGTATAGGCTCCTACTTAGATCTTCTTCCAAAACTCTTCACCTTAGCTGTTGCTGTCTGGTGCAGAATCTTGTGAAATGCTTTTCAGCGCTCTGCATATACAACATCCCCCGAAATTCCTTCGTGTCACTGCAGTACAATCCCTGAGAATTCCAGAGGCTTTGCTAAGCATGACCTCTTGTGCCTCAGTCCAGCCGCCAGAGTCTTAAGCACATTGCTTCCCACATTTTCCAAACATTTCATTCTTGTGGCATGCAGTTTCCAAAACTTTCTCACCACAGTTCATTTTCAGCATTATGGCTAATGCTGTTGCCTCTCATCTCTTGACTTGATGTAAAGCAATACTAAACTAAAGGCCTTTCTAACAACTCACTGAAAATCGTGTTGTAGAAATTTTGGTATGGGGTCATTTGTGTGACAGCATCGTTCTTGTGATGGATTAGAGTTAAGCTCCTATTTCTTTTAAAAGAAGTTCAATGTGAATAAAAAGGGGTTTTGGCTTGTTATTTATGGGGCTGCAATTTTGTGGCCTTTTTTTTTTTTTTTTTTTGGTATGGTATTATCTGAAAACAACATAATATGCTTATTTCTGGTTTGCAGAGAAGGCATTTTTAGAGCAAGCTGATAGTGAGCCAAAGTCTCTGAAACCTTAAAGTTGTGGTTAGCAGACATCCAGTCTAGGAAATTAGGTCACCATTACCTCACTATTGTATGTTTTCTTTATATTTTATTTTTTAAAATTCTGTAGTATACTCTGCAGTTGACACCTTTGCTGTCTTAGCAGTGACAGGCAAGAAGGATTGGATCCCCAGCTGGAAGCAGGAAGGGGACTGAAGGAAGGGTCTGAGGCTTCAAGAGAGGTGAATTCCCAGTGTGAGATGGGTGCTAGGAGTGGAGAGCAGTGGAGGATGGCTGGCTTATTCAGCAAGGAATGTCTGAGCATAAACAGGTCTTTCACACTGTTAGGAGTAGGCTGGGTTTGGGGACCTGGGTGGTTTTCAGAGCTCATAGTTGAAGCTGCTTGCCTGAGGAGCGTGGCCCGGCAGGGCTGTGGTCCTCAGGGAGGCAGTTGCAGGTGCTCCTCCTGCCTGAGTGGGTATTTGCCCCAGCACTCTCAGCTGTCGCAGCCTCCATTGCAGCAGAATCATCCCTGTGTGGGTTGGTGGGATGAGGTGGGAGCCAAAGTAACTTGAAAACCCGTACCTATTTATATAGACATAAAAAAAAATTTGATTTTTCTTCTCTTGGAAATGCTATTAGCGGAGTCTGGGAGTAGCTGAAAGCTTTATTCCCATCTGTTACACTCTGCATGGCTCTTCTAAGGTGTGACCTTATCAAAGCTGGAATCAAAACACAAAGTAAAACTCAAGGCAGGCTTGATCTAGTTGAGATTCCCTTCAGTAGACCAAGTAAACGGGGAACAATGGATGTGCTACTGAAGTTCATTCTTTCCTTAAGTGTGGTTTTATCAGCAATTAGTGTGTAAAAATCGTGCTTACTGGCTTCAGGATCCTTCCCCTGCTTTCAGATTTGCATTTGCTCACTTTACCTAAAATTAAGGGAGATTTCTACTGCAACTGTGGTAGTGACTGAGCCAGTGAAGTCTTAACAGCCACCTTAAAAGAACAGGTATTTGTGCCTCATCAGTGGGATTATTTGTTAAGTTCCAGCTGCGGATCTTTTTTTGGTGAGTTTTCTTCCTGGGCCAGGAGCAGTTTAATCTTGGATTGTTCTTCCAGGCCCAGGAAAATAAATCTTCTCAGAGAAACCTAACATATTGTTACACAGAGCTGGATTTTTTTCGGTTACTTTTCAGGTGTGCTTTCTGTGCATTGTGAGGGCTTTCATGAGTCAGTGGGAATATTGGGACTAACTTTGTCTTGTGTTGTAGGGAGAAAAGGGACTGGAAGGGGAAAGGATGGATCCAGTGGGCAGACTTTGTACTTACTTGTCTGTGATCCCCTGACTTTGGCAGAGTAACAGACTACTTGAGCAGGTGAGGGCAAAATTGGCATCTCCCCCTTAACCTGAGTCTCTTGGCCTGCACATAGTGCCTGGGGAAAATGTTTGACCCTGGAGATTCAGTGTTTTGGAGGGGTGGTTGTTTTGGAGGAGTCAGTTCCTGATGCAAGTTGACAAATGGGAACTGTATTATGTATATTGTTGAATTAGCTCTTAGGATCTTAAATACCAAAGCATCAGTCTTCACTTTTTCTTTTTTCCTTTGTATTTTTTTAAATTTTTTTTCTTTTTTACTACTTCACCTGCAACAGCTTCAGTTTACAGGCTCTATTCTTCTTGTGGAAATTTTATTGTGTGACCGTTTCCTTGTTTAGTAATACGGTGGCTTGGGAGGAAGCAACTTTATACTTTTGATCTAATTTTAAAGCCTCAGAATAGGTCATTCACTCCTCCAAACAATTTCTGAAGATTTTCAAATAGGGCATAACTTGATTTAGAAGGTGAGGAGTAAAGTGTCAGGGCCAAAACTTTGAAGGAGCTTTTATGTGTAACCTTATTGGGATTTTTAATGGGCTAAATACAGCACTGTAGGCAGAAGCTGTAAGCTGAGAAGCTTTCCATCTCAGCAGATCCTTGGGGATATGCCCTTGGGAGGGTTTCAGACTGCAAGAAAATGTGGAAAAACAAGAAGATTGCTCTGCAGGGGTGGACATAATGTAGGGAGAGGTTGGGAAAGATAAATCCTTCTGGCCCCCTTCATTATGAGAGTAAAACGACACTTTTGGCTAGAGGCCAGTGAAACCTGGGAGATATAGGATGGTGCAGACCGGACTAGCAACAAGTTTTGTCAGGGAATGGATTGGATGAGTGCAGATCTGCCTCAGCACTGTGGTTTTTGTTCTGAATACAGAGCGTTAACCCCTCTGCTCCTGCTGCTTTCCAGAAGCAGAAAGAAGGCTGAGCTGCTCAACCCCTCAGAGCAGATGGGAAAAAAAATGCAGCGGATTTTAATTAAACTTGGAAAAACAAGCGGAGGTAGAGGAATGCTCTGACAGGAGGTGTAGGATTGCTGGAGGAGCATGTTGTTGTGATGTTGACCGACAATACAGAGGTTAACAGCCATCCCGGCTTCCCCACGCAATCAAAATTCAGCAGCATGGTGGAGAGGGAGGGAGGGAGGGGGCTGCCAAGCAGATTTACTCACAGGGAGCATTAAAACAACCAAACAAAAAAAAGTAGTGTGTTCATCAAAAGAAACAGAAAATTATTTTCATCAAGAAATGCTGCACTCCGTCATCCTGAGAGGTGGTGATTTTGATTTAAAAATTCGACGTGCCCTTTTCGTTTCACCTGTGTTGGCCCACCAGGATATGGCTGAGGTGGTGCTTTCAAGGAGACGGTAAAAATGCCTATGATCTTGAAAGCCTCAACTATTAAATAAGCTGAAGTGCAGCACCTTTCTTCTATCCGTGAAAACTCATGCTTCTGTAACTGTAAATTTGTCAGGCCTGTGGTAGGTGAAAAAGTTTGTCTTTGAAATTAGACTTTAAGGGCTAGTTTTTCGAAAGAATTTGTGGTTATTCTGCTCCCCTCAGTGCATTAGTCAGAGGTGGGAATGCAGCTTCTGGGCTGGCTCTAAAACCTCTGCTGTGTAGAGGTAGGAAGGGCAGCCCTGTGTCCCAACATCACAAGTTTTGGGTGCCCTCCCTGCCCAGGGCAGCCCACAGGCACTGCAGCCATGTCCTGGTGCTCCTGAGGGCAAGGGAGCAACAGATGCTGCTCAGAGGAACTGTTGCAGAGTTGCTCTGGCCAAGCTGAGCTTGCTTGGGAACCTGTGGGCACAATCCCATGATCTTCAGGGGATGGTATTTAATTTTTTTTATGGGAGTTGCATGTAAACATGAGAGGGTAGAATTTGGCCTGTAAATAGGATCTATTTGGGAATAAGCCTTTTTCAGAGCTATGTAATGATAGTTTTCATTTCTTCAGTTAGAAACAAATGAGGGCCACAGTCCTAAAAAGGCTTACATGGAGGCTTTATTTTAAGATTCACCAAATACTGAAATTAGCCTGTAACTTCAGGGCTCTTAAGTGTGCTTTTTTTCCAGAGCCTCTGCCCATAGAGCATTTCACCTGGGCATTTTTGTAGCAACTGCTGTAGGTCTAGGCATGGTATCTTTCTGTTTCCAGAGCCTGCAATTTATTTTCAAGTCCAACTTTTTACAATCAGCAGTTAGCAAGGGACTTTACTTTATAACGACATAAGGTACAGCTGTCAGGTTTATTAAAGTTTCCTATGTGTAACTAGGAGGAATTAGCAGTTGTGTTTTAGAATAGGAGATCAGAGTGATGAGAACACCCACAAAGGATAACTCTGAACAGCCTGATGTCATTGAAGCTTTCAGCAACCAAAACACCTAGAAAATACACTTTACAAGATTTAAGGACACCAGGCATTTAATTTTACATCCCTTGGGCTTTTGTACTGGCAGTGAGTGCCCTAAGGAATGATACCATTGATAAAGTTGGGCTTTTTCAAAGAGGAAAAATGAGGGAAAAGGCTGCTGAGATGTCAACTGGTGTAGTACCAGGGATTCATGAATGAAATCTGAATTGCCTTGAATCTGAAGGCTTCTGAGGGCACTGGAGAAGTGTGAAGGGAGTTGCTGATTGCAGTCAGGTTGTCATGCTTAGCACAGCACCTCAGCTTCAGTCCTGATTTTATGCTATTACTTGCTTGCTTTCAAATATTATCAACCTCCACCATTCCCATGGTGCTAGTTATAAATCACACCAAATCTTTGAATCCTTGAGTCCCTTTTGTCTGTGACTTTTCCTGCTCTGTGGTATGAAGGACATGTAAGTTATTTGCCCGGCTGGAGTACGCCTGAGAGGTGGTGTGGTGTGCAGGAGTGAGAGCTGCATTGGGAGGGAGGAGGTGGTGAAATCTAGTTCTGGCTCATGGGGACAGACTTAAGCAAGTCACTTCACCTTTCTGTTTCATTTTGCTTCCCTCGGCAAGGAAGGGGTGAGGATCTTTTGCTGCCTGCCTCCAGGGGTGGATAGTTAATTAAATCCCACCTGAATTAGGGACATGAATGCTTTTTAGTGGCTGTTAGCAGTGGTCTGGTGCAAATCACAGGGGCCCGTCCTGCCTTGCTGGGCTTGGTCTGCGTGGTGCATGTGTGTTCTGTGCTTTCTGCATTCCTGGTCACGTTTACTGGTGGCTCTGAAGAAGAAGATGTTGCAAAGGTTGGCTGAATGTGCATTTTAATACAGACCCACATGACCCCAGCTTTCTGTGTGGGGTGCCTTTGTCCTCTGATGTATCTTTGGTGGTTCAATGTGGTCAAAATGTGCATGTCCACCGAACACCAAAAAGTCACTTAGGGAAATCCTGGCTCTTGCTTTTTTGGCTTTCTTTCTGCAGTTTTATTTTATGAGCACCTTTCCTCTGGTTGGGAGAAAGGCTGGCAAACAAACATCCTCTCACCTACTGGCAAGGACCACACCTTGGCCTTCCTGAGAGTCATAGCAGTCAATAACTTATTGCAGGGAGTAGAAATCTGTTTTCCAGCTCTGCTCAGGCAGCAACCAAAGAACTCAAACCACTGGTGATAATGCCTATTAGAATAACCTCTAACCTGAGCACAGCCTTTCTTAATAAAAGCCAAATAGTCTTTTTTATTTTATTATTCCCTTAAATAGCACAGAAAACCTGTTGATCCTTTGCAGTTTCACTGCAGGAAGAAGTGATTATGTTCTCCATCCCTCAGATCAGGATCCAGGCTGGTATGGTGTTGCCGTGCTGTTGTTCCATTCCTGGCAGCAGGGAGAGGGCAGGACCCTCATCCCTTGCCTGCGTGTTCTCACATCCTTGCTACCACAGCTGTGCACTGCCTCTTCTTTTGGTTGAATTATGTGGGACCAGGCTGGACTTCAAAAATTGGAAGAAAGCCTGGAGCTGTGAAAAGCCAGAGTTTAAAAACCAAAAGACAGCATTTTCTGCAAGAGGTACTTTTCATTTTTCTAATCTTCAAGTTTGCTGATCTGGTTTAGAACATGGCCAGTACAGCTCTCTGACTAGCTTTTATAAAAATTACTTAATAAGAATCTTTTTAATTTAAAAAAAGGTGATTTTTCTCTATTTCCTAAGGAAAAAAAAAAAGATCCTAGAAAGTATCCAAACATGTTTCTTTAGGGTCTTTTTTCTATCTTTTTATTTATTTTGTTTTTCCCCCTCTCAGCAAACCCATAGGGATTCTTTTCTGTCTCAGCTTATAGGTCTCTTCACCAAGATAGCTTCGTTCAGGGAGGGTGGGGAACTGTGTGACTCAGCCTGCAGGACTTCTGCCCTAGCAATACTTGTGGAGTGAGGAGGAACTCCAGCTTCTATTAATCTGCTCTCTTCCAGCAGTGTGCTGTCATGCACACTCATAACCCGGGATTAAACCCGGCCTTGCTCAGTGTCCTGGCTAGAAGCTTGATGGGAATGAAGACTTCGCCTGATGGATGGCCAAGTGCAGCTGTGTGTCGTTGTATTTTCAGGGCAGATCACGACATGCCTGTAGTGAGTCCTGAGTTAATTACATTGGTCACACTGTCAGGGTTCAGGACTGTCCCCAGAAGAGCTGTTGTTCTAAATGTGCCTGTTGTTTACAAGGAGTGAAAGAAGTGGATCAGAAACCTTTAAACTACCTGCCCGTGGCCCTTGCGGAGAGAACATCAGTGCTTTAGGAAAGGAAACAGTCAAAAAGCTGTGACTTCTGTGCAGGCATTGATAGGAAAAGCTCTGTGGGTAGAGAGGTCAGACCAGGAGATCGTAATCTCTTCTGATCTTGATGTGTCCGAATCCTACTGTTCTCTGGGCTTCTCAAACCATCCCACCCCCTTAATTTTCCATTCGTTGTTTCACGGGGACTTAACAGTAGATTCTGTCTCGCTGTCCAATGCTTTGTGTGAGTGCTTGTAACCTCCTTGTAAAGTTCACCCATATGAAAGCTTCCATAGGTCAGTGTGACTCTCCTGCTCTTTCTCCCGTGGGAATAGGGGAAAGAAAAGGGTCTGGTTTTTTTATCACTGAAGAGCAAAAGAGTAAATCTTGGGCATTATTAAAACCATCATCAATGCAAGGATTTTGACTGTATGTGGAAGGCAAGTGCATGTTATCTGTCCTTCTTCCCAGTTTGAGTTTGTATTTCTTTTTCCTGGAATCAATAAAGTAATTAAGATAAGGACAGTATTTTTTTCTGCCATAAATTAATCTGTAAAAGGGAATTTGGTATAAGAAATTCTAGTGACATTAAATACTCTAAAACTTTATCAAATCCAGACAGGGCCTATAGTATTGTAAGAACTTGACTTGAACACCATGTGTAAAACATGGAAATGAAGGCATGGACAAATCATGTAATTTTAGGATTTTTGAAGAGACAAAACAGGCAGGAAAACAGAAAGGAAGGGGTAGTAGTCTGAGCATCCTCCCAAAGCCGGGAAGGAATAGCAAATGTGGTCCAGCTTTGCTTGTTGTCAAGTGAGTATGACTTGCTCTGAGGATGATTTAGGACTGTTCTTTTAGTAATAAATGGTTTCAGCTGAGATGGCTGGTAACAGATTTTCCAGCTTCTGTGAAAGGATCTATGAAGTTCTGCACTGAATAGCACTGTCCTCGTGGAGTTCATTTTGAGGAACCTGAGCCTTGCAGAGGAGAGATATCTAGTCCAAATTAGTTGTTTCATCTGTTCTGTAGGCGCCTCGAGAAAACATCATCTCACAAACAGGTGGGTTGAAATTATTTGCCCTCTGGAGATGCTTATTTATTTGGATTGACTTCACAGGGAACCTAGACAGTGCTAGCAGGGACTTGGATAAATAGCTGTTAGATGTGTAAAACTAGGTGGCGTAAATCTGCCCTCCCAGCAGTAAGTGGTGAGGTGATGGTTAAACTCACCATGGAGAAGGACCAAGACAGACGGGAATGCTTGAACAAAACCTTTCTGGAATTTGAGTATGGTGAGGACACCTCTCACGTTGGTTACTTTAATTGCAGTGGTTGTTTTGATATACTATATGCCCATAACAGTAATGATCTTTGTAGCAGCATCCAAAGTGCTGTCTGCTAGTGGAGCTGATGTGCTCTAGAATGAGGAGTTTGGTTAAATCCACACGCCACCAGATGATCATGTCTGAGACTAAACTGGGGATAAAAATGACAGACTTCTCCATTTGCTCCAATGGCAGAGATGCAGCAATGTTGATAATGCATTATTCCTTCTGCTTTAACTATGGTACCCAGAATCCTTACTGGGGAGCAAAGTCCTGAGAAGTATTTATGGACCTCTATAAATATGAAATGCTTTCACTTTCCTCTGCTTACTTTGCCAGTATGACAAACTAAACTAACTGACCCCTCTGAAACACTAACACTGCTTACACAGCACTTCACTCAGGCTTATTCCTCTTCCATCTCCCACTGCCCATCTCTATTCTGGTTCCCTAGTCTTTGGAATTGATGGAGTTTTCTGAGATTTTTAAGGAATGGGGAAAAGGGTTGCAGTCTGGAAAGGACATAGACTTACATCATGGTCAGAAATATGTCAGGGGTCAGTCTTCCTTGTTTTTACGCGGAACCTCCCTGAGTAGGACGTGTACCGGTTTTCATCTCCTCAAGGAAGTGACCAGACCAGCATCACACCCCACTGCCTTTGGTTCTGTCTCAGTTAAGGCAGATACTCATCTACAGCTCAGTTGCTTCACAGTGGCTTTAGGCTTTGAGGCTTCAGTGTGTGCCTCTGGATCTGTAGCTGAACAGCACAGCTGCTTTGCAAAGGGCTGCTTTCACTGCAGGAACCTGTGTGGATTAACATCCAATTTAGTGTTTGTGAGGTTGTCATGAGTGATAGCCCAGCCTGACAAACAGCATAGTGAATAAAATGATGCAGTCCCTCTGTGTACTGCAGTTTTCTGTCCTCGATGAGGTACAGAGCCAGATTTTGGAGTTACTAGATCTGAAACTTCTCTTGATCACTAACCTGTCAATAGAGAAACACTGAAGGTAGTTGGATGTAGCCGTATGTAAGACCTGCCACTGCCAAGCCTGGGCTTGTGAGTGCTGGTCCTGTGTGTGAATTGTAGAGAGCTTGCTTTATTTTATGTCATGATAGTGTCCTGCTCTCTGCTGCCCATAGCTACTGGTTTTTTTTAAAAGTGGAATTTCCACTGAAAACATGAAAAGTTTGAATAAATAATGGAATATGGGACCAGTCTGTTATCTTCAGTGCATTTCCTACTATCTCTGTTGCATCTCCAGATATGTATTTGTGCAGGCTGACTAGATCTTTCCTCCCCTCACACCCCCTAACCCATCAAACCACGTCCAGATTGCTACAATTCTGAGGTTTTCTGTTGTTGCTTCATTTGTTGAGTTTTGGGGTTTTTTGAAATTTGGACTAGTTCATATTCTCAGTAACAAATGCACCGACACCCACCAAAACAAGTATAGAGCCCTGGCTACTAATTATTTGTCATTTCTTTTAAACTGTTTTTTGTGAAGCTCCATCACAATATCCATAGTTCCTAAAGAAAGCTACTGGGTGTTAACCCAGCGAGCAGAAAGGGTGCAGAGAAGCTGCTGCAGCCTCTGACCGGCAGCTAGCAGTCCTGATAGCATCTGTTGTGTGAGGATCAGGATTGGAAATGGCAAGGCCAGTTTTGGAACAACGGTATCCTTGTTTCTCAACCCTTGAGGACGAGGGGGACAAGTGCCTACATGTGTTGGATTTTGTTAGCTGGATCCAGTTGCTGTGTTGAGTTAATGAAGGTCATGCTATTCTGTGGAATGCTGGGAAAGCAGGAGAGGCCGAAACTGAGCTGGCCCATCCCCAGGCAAACTGGTTTTAACCAGGAAAAAGTCAGAGAATGCGAAGAAACTTCTTGTACATCACCTCAGGCAGTTATGTATTCTGTTTCCTAGTTACATTTTTTTTTTCCTGGTATCAATTCCAAAACAAACAAATGGAGAGTGAGAGAGAGAGAAAAGCATTCCTTAAAATAACCCTTTAACATCTTGGGCCAAATTCTTTTCTCCTTAGGCCTGAAGATGCAGTCTGTCTGCACCCCAGATCTATGCTGCAATGATTGTAAAATGAAACTCTGATCGCTTTTTGTTCATTCAGAAATAGTGTCTATGACTGTGACATGTTTGAGGCAGTACAGTACCTAACAGGATAGATGAGTGGGCACTGCAGGTACAGACCTCCTGACTTCCTGCCCTCTCAGCTTTTCCTCATCCTGGGTAAAACAGTAGCTTGCAGGAAGGGACCCTGGCATTGTTTAGGATCTGTAGGCACAAGCTTTGATATTCAAGCAGTAACTTGGTTGTTTAGGAGTAGTCGTTCAGCGTGTTTCCTGTTGGGCTCACTGGGAGAAATGACATGGCCAAAGGCCAATCCCGAAGTGCTGCAGTTATCTTCCCTGCCTTGGGAATGCTGAAACCTCGGGTCTCCAGTACTGACTGCACATTTTCACTTCACTGGGGCATTTGCATTGCATGATTGTCATACTGCAGTGCTTGAATAAACCTTGTATTTTGTCTGTGGGCGAGCACATCCACTTTCCCCTCCTACTCTGTGTTATTCTAGTCTTTCAGCTAACTTTTGCCTCCAAAAATTTAGGGAGTTGATCATGCCCCGTTTTGGAACTGACCATTTGATCTGCTTGAGAGCAAAAGTAAAAGACATTTCTCAACTTCCCTGCACCACTGCCCTCTATGTCATTCTCTTTGGAGCTCCTCTATACAGCTCTCTAAGTGCTATATAAGGTTCTGAAAAGTATCACGTTGCTTGGCTGGGTGCTGAAGGCAGTAGGGCACACAGCCTCTTTGGAGTGCGCCAGCAGCCAGTGGAAACAAGGGTAAGCCAGCTCGTGTACATCTTAGCTTTGGCAAGGATGATCAGAGCTGTAGCTCAGCAAGAAATCAGCATTCCCTCTGCAAGGGAAAGGTCAGGAATGCAGAAAGCTCGCTGCCTTTTTAAGAAGGTTGAAAGTTTTGAAAGTTTGCCCTCCTTTTTACAAAAAGAGGACAAATAGCAGGATAACAATCCCATTTTCTGGTTTGTGTTTGGCTGGGAATGTGTCATCTAACCTCTTTAAGGAACAGTCACGTGAAATATTTTGAAAAATTGGTAACCTCTGAGTCAAATCTGTTCCATTTAGTCCTGCTGTTTGCTTGATCATTGACCAGTCACCGGTGTTGTTTGATATCCAGCTGACATCCCTGTTCTTTCCTGCACCTAAACTCTCCAACCAACAGTTAAAGATACAATAGAAACAAAAACCATCAGCGTACACATTTTGTCATTAAAACCTGTGCTGCTGGGCTCAGGGCGGCAAGTGTTCTGAGGAGTTCAGGCTGCTCTGATGTTTTTCAATCAAGGACATCCAAACCCAAGCAAAGAAGAGAGCGTTGCTTCACCAGCAGAAGCACATTTGTATATGTGTGTGTGCAACTCTTCTATCCAGAAGCACTGGCGCAAATGCGCTGTTGTCAGTCTTGCTGCAAGAGTGGGTGGGAAACTATTCAGAGCAACTTTTTTCCCATTGGAAGCCTTTGGTGTCTAGAAATCAAAGCTCTCTGCAGATGTGTGCAAATTTTGATGAGATCTAAATTGAGAATTCTGAAATCCAGATGGAATTTGTGATGAAAACAGATGCATGATCAACACCCTTGCCAACTTAGAAGGCAGAGGCTGTAGCAGTGCCACGGAGAGCTTGGACTCACTCAACCTGAGTAAGTGCTCCAAGCGTCTGGCAGACTCCAAAGGGAGGTAGAGGTTCTTCATTCTGTGTGAATCAGGGTCTGCTTCATCTTCGTAACTTTCACAATGTCAACCTTNCAAAGGGAGGTAGAGGTTCTTCATTCTGTGTGAATCAGGGTCTGCTTCATCTTCGTAACTTTCACAATGTCAACCTTGCTCTATAATGCAACCCCTCTTTTAAGACAGCACTAGTCCTGGACCGTGTTTATAGAGGGAGAGGATAAAACGTATTCAATATTATATAAGATTTTGTTCCCTATCTCTTCAAGTAGAGTCTGTTTTAGCAGATGTTTTTACTTTTTCTTTCCAAATTGCTATTAATGACCTATTCTGCTTTTAATTCACATCCAGATTCTGTGTTTTTTAATCAACGTATTTTGTTTGCAGTAAAAGAAAAAAATCACTGTAATGACACAAAATTTCCTTTCTTAGTATAGTATCCAACCATACTTTTAACATGGGAAATAGTGATTCATGGAATCAACAGCACATGATGTGGTCTTTGTGAAAGACATCTCAACTGACATGGGATCGTGTTATAAAACATTAGCGTTAAAAATTTCTTCCCACTCGCTTAAGCAGTTTCTCTTTTGTGCAAACTTACACTGAGACCTCCCTGCCTTTCTCTTCCTTGCAGCCTGTGTTATACTTCAGTTGTCGCTTAAATTTATGTTCCGACTTCTTCTGCATCAGATTCATTGAACCCAACACTAGGTAATTCAAAGGTTGTGCAGAGATATTTTTTTTGAAGGGCTCATAGAAGAGGCAGACTGCTACTTCTAGCCTGAGCCAAAATATATGGAGTGAAAATTGTGCAAGTTTCTTTGCAAGAAGATGTATCTTGTCCCTGATAGAGAAGGCACTGGCTGTACAAATGCCAGGGCTCTTGTAAGCAGTCTATGTCACGCTGAATTAGGATTTGTTTCTGCTTCCATTGTCTTCAGCACATGAACATTAATCTCCAATATTAATCAATTTATTGTCACTGAACCCCCATAAGATAAAGAATTACACCCTCTATTTTGTAGATGAGCTTGAGCTGCAGAGAGATTTAGATTCCTGTTTAAACATGTGTTTAGGCACCTAAGGATGCAACTAGATGCCAAGTAAGATTTATGAAAGTGCCTTAACTGATCTTCAGTGGAAGTTTAGGGCCCAGAGAAGTGAAGGGATTTATAAATTCAGCAAGGCACTGGAGTGTCTACAGCAGCTGTGTTTGGGAGCAGAGCTAGAGCTAAACCCAGACTTGGACCTGGTGGGCAGGAAGGGCCTGTAGGAGAGGAAAGCCAGGGCCTTGAGGAGCCTGTGCCTGGCCTTTGGGGACAGCGCTGCTCACACAGACATGTGTAGCCACTATTACCTCTTGCTGTTTATTCCCACCCTTGTAATTCCATCAGCAGCCCCTTTCCACCTCAGGGTAATTTTCAGGTGGATCAATTCCAGACACAGCAGAGGTACAGCTCCAGGATCCATGGAGGTGTAATGACTGCAAAGTTCCTTTGTCCCTGTTGTGGCTGTGTAACCAGGAACACGGGGAAGGATTTTGAATTAACCACCTGTGCTGAAGAAAGGGATAGGAGACTTAGCTGTATCACTCTCCAAAATATTATATAACTGCCATCATTCAGTTAAGCACATATAGAGGTTTCAAATGTCTGGGTTTTTATTTTTTTTTTCAATTTTTAAAAAACTGTGCATTTAAACAATGTCTGTTTCAGAAAATTGTTATTTAAATGAGTTCAATCCTTCCTTAGTTCCTGATTCAGAATACTGGCTTGAGACTGGTTTACTGGGAATGAGCTTGCTGTGGAAACCACTAGGTGGAAATGACAAGTAATAAATTTGTTGAAGAAGGCAGCTTGTAAGCAGGACCAGAATGAAATTTGAGTCAAGTTAGATGAAAATGTTGGGGCAGAAAACACTTCAGTGACACTGAAATGGCTTTTGATGTTTGAAAGCAGAAAACATTTCCATGTTTGTTTCAAAATCATGTATTGCAGCTCAAAAGGGCCAGCACTTAAAGGGGAACATTATACAACTTAGAAATGTTTTATTTTCTTTTTACTCAAATAAATGTCTTGAGTCAACTCAAATGATTTTTGTAGCAAAAGGAACATTTATGCTATTTTGACCCATATAATTATTTCTTTTTGTCTTTGGTAGTGACTGCAAAAACTCTGTTTTCCTTACGTCTCCCACCAGAACTGAAAATTGGAGACTGGAATATTCCACCTCCATGTGTGTGGGGTGCAGCTGCCTAAAATAAATCCCCAAGCTTTTAAGCATCTCAGGCTCTGCCTCATAGTAGATGCTTTATTCTTACCCTAGAGTGAGAATCCCATGTTGATGGTATCTTTAAGGAAGCAAATGATCACAAAGCCCCAGGCCAGAAACTTGGCAACAGAGTAGAAAACGAGGCATTGCTGTATGAACAAGTCGCTGTCTGCAAAGACTCTTTAGCATATATGCACAGATAAGGGTGGTTATGAATGTTCCAGAACATTAAAGGAAGTCAGTGGATCCACTGTGCACCTGAGAGTAGGGAAATGAAGCGTGGCACGTGATACATAAAATTATATGTTCTCCCTGAGAGTACTCACACCGCCTTCCTGACCCCCTCAGATCCAGTTTGGCACAGGGGTAGTTGAATCAAACACAGTTCTGACTGTAACCTTCACTACTAGAATTGTGCAGGTACATACACTTGATAAGAGTGTGACAAGGGAAAATTGAATGTAAAGTCTACCAGACAGCCAATAAATTTGCTTTATATCTTTATCTTTTCCTTGCTCAGCGATTATTTCAGCAGATGCTGAACTACTCTCTACATGCTGTAAGCAAGGGGACTCAAATGACCTACTGTAAGTTCTTGATATCTCCTGTACTTATGAGAAGACATAATCATCTAAGAAACCTGTATATTTACTGTGGATTAAGATGATTTTTTAAATAATACCTTTTTTTTTTCTAAGAGCCCAAGACTGGTCATAACTAGTGTTAGATTGCTCAGTACTAAATAACTGAAATGTGTTCATATTGTCACCAAATAGATAACAATCTATTTTTAAAATAGTGGGGTGGAGTTGCTGCTCAAGTCCTTCCACATTATTTGTTGTAATTCAGTGTAGACAGTTAATGATGGCATATCACCATTAGGTTATAGCCCTCCTAGGTTATAGTTTTTAGAACTGTGAAGCAGGAGTTGCAGGGTTTCATGGGTTGATTGCAGGGAGATTGATTGCTATTTCTTACACCTAAATCTGCTAGGTAAGTTAAAACAGCCAAGTAGGAGATCTGGAATAGCAATGATGTGCAGTTAAACACTGAAATATCCCTACCTCTTCTATAGAGTAGAGCTATTAAACTATTGCTTATTGTACATTAGTATTCTGCATTTGTTACCTGCAGAGCTACTACAGGCAGTAGTTTGAGCAGGCTTTTACTATTTCTGACTTCGTGCTACAGTGTTCTCGCTTGTCTGCACCGTTGACCCGATCCTGTATGTCATCAGGGAGGAGATGTTTAACTTGTGACACTACTAATCCTTTCCTGAAGGCTTTTCGTTCTTCCTGCACGTTGTCCTTTCGTTGCTTTTGTGAGCTGGAACATGCTTGCTCAGCCCAGTGATGAATTCATGTAATTACCTATGTATGTACGGAGGTCCTGTTGACTTTAACGTTAAAGATCAGCAATTGCTTAAGTATTGCACTGAATCAGGACCCCCAGGCGTTTTTATATGAACAGGCTGACTTGAGAATTGGTGCACCTTATTGTACTTCTGCACCGATGGGAATGGAGAGCAGGCAGGGGACACTCCTGCTACCCCTCTGGCACCCGGCTGCAAACAGGGATAGCCGGGAGCAGTGCAGGCCAGCAGGTCACTCCTCTGCCCCCAGGCCATTCTGCAGCCCACAGCTCACCCACCGGCCTTTGCGTTTGCACAGGTGGGATAGGTGGAAACAAGTCATGATGTTAGACTGAGTTCAGTGTGTGCATTTGGTTAATCCATTTCTGGGACGTTAGTCTGTGTGCAGATGTGACATAGGCAGAAGCATGTGTCCGTGTGAGCAATCTCCATCCCAGTACAGCTGTGTGTGTAGTTGTACCTCTGCGGAAACCCTGTGTGCAGGGGCTCCTGGTGCAGCATCCTTGCTTTCTCAGACAAGTTCTCATGCAATGGTCGGGATGATTTTCTGTGTGTCCCCTGTGCGTGTACTTGTCTCCATGTTTTTATTTTGCTGATATAAATGCAGGTAATGAATGCCTTGTGGTAGTCCCATGTTTTACAGGGAAGCTTTCAGTATTGTCAAGCCCAAAGAGTCTAGTTGGTCTTGGTATATGGAGGCATCAAGCCTTTACAGAACATGATTGCCCTCAGCTGGAGTGACTGACAGTCCTGGGGATCACATCTAAGTTACAAAAATCTTTGGGTATCCAGTTCATATGTTGTTACAATGCAGTAGCTACATTATCTCTTCCCTGTAGCGGCTCATTTGTGTTCCTTTCTAATACACTTTGCTCTCAGAGTAGAGTTAGCCCTTTGAAAGAAGGGATGTGTTGCTGTTAGAGCAGTTCCAGTCTGGGCTTCTGCCGGAGCTCTGTGGTATTGCTTTCCCAGGTTGGTGATGGAGGGGTGGACCTTTGCTTTCTCCATTCCTTCAGAAGCCATCCGTGCTGCTTCCTCAGTGCTTTGATATTCTGCCAGCTGAGGGAGGGAAGAGCCATTTATAAATATTTCTGGTAATACAGTAAGTACCCTCACATGTTTTGCTCACTCATTTTCCGTATCCAGAAATCTATCCGACTAGAATCAGTTCACTCTCTTTTATTAGCAGAAATAGAGCCACAACGATTAAAATTGATTAAAAAAAAAAAATGTAAAAAGGAAGAGAAGCAGCAGCAGCAGCAAGCACAACATCATATTGACTGACTGTGTGTATATTCACACTGGCTTCCAATCCATGGATAATTACCCCTCAGAAATTGTGTGCTGTGTACAGTATGGTGATGGAATTATGCGCTTTAAAGAGCTTTAGTGAGCCCCTTAGGATGCCAATTCCTTTCCCCTTTTTTTTTTTTCTTTCTTTTCACTGCAGTGTGTAATGATTTTTAAATGCACGTGAACCATCCTCAAAAACAAAGTAAGGCATGTCAGTGATGTTTTGTGTCTCTGGGTCTCACTTTTCTTGAACTGATGCAATAGAAGTGTACCCATGAGATGGTCAGAGGTTCTCTTGGGATTGCTGACCTTCATTAGTGAGGGGAAAGGTGAGTAGAACTTGGATGTTGCTCATTCTGTTTGGCAGCAGGTACCCCAATAGGAATTCCTGTAAGGAAAGAAGGTTTGGAAGAGATCGTGGGTGCAAATGCATAGGAAAGCAGGCCTTGTTATTTTGTCTGGTCGTGGATCACCTGACCTGAACACTAAGAACCAGTGGTGGTGGTTTCTCTGACCTCTTTTTGGAGTCAGTTCAACTGTTTTGATTTGCAGTTTCATGCAAAAAAAAAAAAAAAAAAAATTGCCTATACATTTCAGCCTAACTTGTTTTTGGCAAAGTGAAAAGCAAGTGAAAAACAGGGCCTCATCGTAGGAAGTGTCAAGCCATCTTAATTTTAGGCAGAAATACCAGCTCCTCCTAGAGGAAAAGAGCCAATCTGTAAATAGCTCCAACAGATCCTTTACCCAAGCAGACAAAGGGGTGACGTGCAGGAGTTGTTGCTACTGACAAATTTCATCTTTCCAATGGGAATGCATCACATACCTGGGTTTGAGTTTGTCAAAGGTGTGACTTGACATTCAGGGTGTTTCTTGATACTCAATCAACAGCTCTCCAGAGCCATTGGAGCTCTTGGGAGAACATCTCCAAAGACACTGTCACTGGAGTTGAAAAAGGAGGTACCTACAGGAACACAGTCATCAGGACTAATGTTGCGGGGCTGCTGTGGTCCTCTTGTTCTGGGACTGTGGCTGTGTTTATGGATTTTTATCTGTTGTTGACATCTTTAATGAATGTTTAGTAACAGCAAGAGGTGCTGCATCCTGTTCCAGCAGGCTCTTGTGTCAAAGGGAGGGCTCCCTAAGACAACTTGTTGACCAAAAAGAGACTTTTTAACTTGGACAGACTGTAGCAGTGGTAAGGTCCCCACAGCCGCCCTGTTCCTGCTCCAGGATGAATAAAGGTGGGCCTGGGAATGCTCCGAGAAGTATGTTTGTGTATACAGGCCAGGCTTCTCCTCCCAGCCTTCCCTCCCATCCCCTCAGGGCCCTGTGTCCCAGGGCGTGCAGTGTCCCCCCTCTCCCCACTAAGCTGGGCTGCAGAGGCCGGAACTAGTTCTACCATCCATCATTGCCTGTGTGCATGGCTCTACGTGGCGGTTGCACACTTGTTTTCCACAGAGTAGCTGAGTTTAAGGGGCACGTTTTGGGGAAAGGCTGCATGTATCTCCTGAGGAAGTATCAGATGCTCCAGTGTGTATATCTGTTATATCTCTAACTTCCTGACTCCTCTGGAAGAATGCTCAAAGCCACTTGCAACATCTTTTAGCTTGTTGGGGGCTGGTGTGAGCTCCTCAGCAGCCTGAGCTGTTTCAGCTCAGGGTTCAGTCCTGCAGTCCCCAGTCTGTGTGGGTGTAGTAGTCGATGGGGGGATCTGCTCAGTGCTTGTGGATACTCTGGTGAAAATGTGGTGGGTGCTTCTTATGTTTAAGGGGGTGATAGGAAAAAAATGTGTGCGTTTGTGTCCCTGTTGTTATTGTGTTAATCTAACTGGAGGAGGCATTCCTTACTCATTAGAGATGTAAATTTTTAAGTGCCTAATGATGTGTTTTACTTGCCAACTCCCTCCAGTCCTTTTCTTCCATGATACCACCACTCTCTTCCCTTCTCATTCCCTTAAATATGTGTAGATGATGAATAGCAAATCTTCTCATAGAATTCTTCAGGAATATTTAGTGTAGAGTGTTGCTTTTGTTTGCTTTTCTGATGACTTGGAGATGGCATGGTGAGAAAAGAAACATGTGAGCTAAACCTGTTGGTTTGAACATTGTGTCAGAAAATATCCATAAATTGCAAGTTACTACACAGATGTATAGATTTAATGAGACTGTGTAATGCCATTTATTTATGCTAAAGAATCTGACACATACAGTACTGAAAAAAGTTAATACTCTAAGAGTTATTTTATATTTTTCCATTGCCATCTGTCACTGCCTACATAATAATGATACAGGTGAAAGCCTAGTGCTGCTTTAAAAAAAAATCAGAATGAATAGTCATTTAAATGTCTTGCTGCTTTAATAGCTGGTGTGTTTTAAGTTGTGGGAAGGAGGCAACAGAGATACCCTCCCCTCATTTTTAGTACATTAAAATTTGGGCGTAAACAGATTTAGATTCTTGAAGTGACTTCTGTAAATGGAAAATGGTTATAAACTGTTCTGTCCTTTACAACTGGAAAAGTTAAGGGACTAAACCAGATTGTGCCATGCTTATAGTGTGCTGTCTGGCTCTTGGAGTAGTCCTTTCGTGTGCATGCTGAGGTCTGGATGAATTTTTGTGCTCTTAGTCCTGCCTTAATGGGCTGAGTCCCTGAACTGTGAGTGGGTCACTCCAGATCCCCAAATCCTCATCCCTATTGGCCATCTGAAATCAATTAAAACCCCCCCCAAAATTAGGGTAAATGCACTTTTTTAGCCATCTCAAATGAAAATACGTGTCTCAAAGCAAATACCATGCTAACAGAACTCAGCATTTAAGAGACACTGGCTTTTAAAAGTTTTCCTTCAGCATTACGTAGTCATAGTGTGGCTAGGCAACGCTGCCTTCCCTTTTATTTCTCTTAATCCCATAGGAGTCCTACACAGCAAGGACTGTGGAAGGGTGTGGGGAGAAGTCCCTGTGCTCAGACATTTGCATTGATCCAGGGCTCCAAATGGTCCCATACCTGGGGATCTGCACGTTGCTTTGTATCAGCCACCTGCCTCCGAGGGTGCAGGCAAGGCTTTGGCTCAAACAGGTATATGAAACAGGTTTTGTTGTTAATCTCCTTTTCACAATGTAGTGACAAAGTCAGAAAATATTTTTGTGGCAGGTGCTTATCCTATAATTTTTCATGGGTTGATGAGTCGGGGAGGTGCCTCTTTTGGAGGAGGACATGGGTAGGTCAGGTTGCATTAAGATGATTTAGAGTTTATATAATGAGAAATAAATAAAACTTTTCCTGAAAGCTGTGAATGATGATGTGGAACTTGGTAATGAAAGCCTTTCACTGATTTAAAATAATGTCTCTAGTGGTAAAAATGCCAGAAAATGAAACAAAGTACCTGGTCCAGACCCAGAGAAATGATTCTATTGGCTTCAAACAACTTTTTCAGGTGTCATCATCATCATGGCTAGGCTTCGCGAACGAAGATTTGGGAAGGGCTCTACCCACGTTTGTTGCAAGCGCGTTGGTGGCTAAAAAGGCCAATACGAGATAGGCAAGTCTGGTTGCAAAAGGCACAGCAGAAAGACTCCTTAGATGGTATGTTCTGCAAGGCACGATTCTTTCTGCGTTGTCTTTTCTCCTCAAGGGTGATCCTGCGTGCTTTCTCAAAAGCATCAGCAGCGTTATAGATGGTGTGTCTCCAGGCCTCCCGATTGGAGGCCAGAGTAGACCAGTTATGGTGGTCAATATGGCCAAGGCTGAGATGATGTTTCAGGGAGTCCTTGTATCTTTTCTTCGGGGCTCTTCTCTTGCGGCAGCCGGAGGCAAGTTCACCGTAAAGCAGGATCTTAGGGAGGCGGTGGTCCTTCATCCTGGAGACGTGCCCTGCCCAACGCAGCTGTGTTCCCAGTAACATGGCCTCAATGCTTGTGACTGCTGCTTGTTCCAGAACAGAAGTATTGGTCACATAATCTGACCAGTGGATGTTCAGGATTGTATGGAGGCAGCGTTGATGGAAGCGTTCTAGGAGACGCAGGTGGTGGCGGTAGATGACCCATGATTCAGAGCCGTATAAGAGAGTAGACAGCACGTGTATTTCCAAATATAAATGCAGATCCCTAATGTAAGTTCCTTATAAATGAAATAATCGTTGCTGTTACAATTACTACTCTATGTGTATGCTGGAAAGCATTTTAGGAAGTCCTGCACTTTTTAAGAAGCAGAGATGACAGTGAGTGAGCAATGAGGTTTTCCTCTCTTCAAATGGAGGTTATAAATCAGTTTATTTTTGTTTATAAGGGAAGATCCATATATAGCTGTAGTTTGTCAGCACTTTACATTACTAACTTCTAGTGTTGGTACCCTATAGAGCTCTCAGCATCCTCTTTTTAAATCCACTTTGGGATGAATGTTGTGTCATTGCTCAGTGAGCGTTTCTTCTGCTCTCTTATTAGAATCTAAATTGGTCTTAAAAAATAAAAAGGTGTTCATGGTTTGATGTTTTGAGAGACAGAGTATTTCACTACAGGACTGAGCCTGCTTTTATTTTCCCTCCTCTCTGTGCTTTTCAGTGTGCATCAGAAATAGCTCTCCTGAACTATAACTGAGCTGTGGTAGGAGAGGCGACTGACAGGATTTAATGTACATGTTGCAGACAATAAGAGACTTGCTTTAGGTCAGCAAGGGAAAGGGTTGTGTGAGACCCCCCCCAACACCAAACCTGCCTGCTGCGCTGCACAGTAACTGTGAAATGAGAGTTTACAAAGAAAAGGGGCCCTGGAGAACACCTGCTGAGCACCACAACCGCTCCCCCACCCCAGCCAGCCCCTCTGAAACAAGCCTTAAGTCATTAAAACAAAGGTGGAAAGTCCTATGGCTACAGGAGAGAGCCGGGGAGCACAAGGGCTGGGCAGGTATTGTGTAAAGGCAGAGAGTTGTCTAGATGACATTTGTCCAGAAAACCATGTTTCACACAACAGAAAAAAGAGAGGAAAAAGCAAAATCCTAATCCCTCTCACCCCATCAAAACAGCCAAAAAAGGGTAGCAGAATAAGGATATACCCAACAGTTGCTTCTAATTTGACCTTAGGGAAAAATCCCTGAGTCCAAGCCTAATAACTGGCTTAGCTCAAGCATCCACGGAGGGGGCAGCATCTAGGAGCAGAGTACCACTGTATTCATTCATCGTTCATGGCACTGCAAATGGATGGGGAGGATGGGAGAGGGAAGCTCCTCCTCACATCTGTAGGACATTGGCAGAAACCTTGTATTAAGTTAAGCACATATTTGTTGCACCATAATTGCTTTGTAAGTGCAGGCAAAAAGGGAGGGGGAGGCTGGGTCACCAGGAGTACTTTTCCTACCCTGGGATATGAATACATGACTCTCACTTGTGTAAGTACAAGTTGCGTAGATGCATTTGTGGGTGAAATTTGGCCTGAGGTCTTTGTGGAGAGGAATCTTGCGACACTGAGCAATCACATATATTCAATTGGGAGTTCGTGCTCTTGCCAGATGGGTGACCTATGGTGAGCACATGGTCATGCCTAAAGGCTGGGCATCTGGGGCAAATTCTGGGCTGGGTACTGCCATCCTCACACCAAGCTACTCCTTACAAGGTGTCCCAGCCTCTGGACTTCAGCAGGGGTCTCACTGAATGTCACTCAAAAATCATTGAAACCACAGAATTTGCTCCTGTGATAGAAAAGACATCTCAGCTCTTAATGCTGCTCTCATTGGGATACTGTCTGCTTAAATCAGAGCCCTTCTAGCTGTAGCTGTGGCCTTTTCAGCTTCATGTTTGTATAAGCTTGTATGGCCATTTGAGCATAAAAGTTGTTCCACAGGTTTCACTGCTGCAGTCTTCATTCCTTGTGTCTGGCCCTGGTCAGCTGGGCTGGGAGAAGCTGCCTGGTATTTTAGAACTATTGCTACTGAAAGCATGCAGCCACATCCAGGGTGCTGCTCCACATCAGCCAAAGCTGGTTGTTGTGATGGCACAGTATCCCTGGTCAGGGGCCTGATCCAGCTGAAAATAGTCAATCTTTCTCAGGAGGATCAGTTGTTAATCAGATTGGTATAGCACCCAGTTTCATGAGCCCTGGTGCCGGTATAAAAGATGGAAGGGGTGGGGATCGAGGGAGGATGGCAACCACAGTTTATGTCAGCTAAAACCTGACTGAAGCTTGGCTTAGCTATGCAACCACATCCCAATTTAAACTAAACTTGGGTGTAACAGACCCGTTAGTCTACACTTACTGCACACACCACCTCCAGAAGATATGAAATAAGTCTTCTGTTGCATTTAGTGAGAGTTTAAATTGACTTCAGAGGTAACAGGCTTAAACTGAGATTCTTCAATGTGAAAACTAAAAATTTCTAAGGATCCCTAAATAAGCTGATCAGTTCTCACTGAATTTCTGGCGCATTAACCACCTCCATGTGGGTTTGAAGAATCCCATTTGTGGCACGCAGAAAGCTTCTGAATCATTCCCTTCTCCTTTTTATTAGTTGTGAAATATTTGGTTTGATTTAACTGTTATGAATGGATGGAACCCTGCAGAGGTCACCATGGCAAGGCGGTGTCACCATCTAAGATTTGCACTGGCTCAGTGGCCAAAAGCTAAATCTTTGGTAGCTTGCAGTAAACAAATTTGACACTCAGCATCAGGGATGTCTGTGAGTAATGGAAGAGGCCCTGCTTAGGCTTTTGGCACTTGACTTGAGAAAGGAGTTGGGTAATTCCCCTGTCTTTGCAGGTGACATTCACCCTCATTTGTTCCATCCAGATACAGCTTTGTTTCTGTCTTAGCCTCCAGAAAGGAGCCTCAATCTACTGTGAAAGCAAACCCATCTCCCTTGAAATACACCTTTCTAACTCTGAACTGAAACATCTCCCATTTCAGTGTTGGTACAGCAGCGTTGCCCACAGGTGTCATTGAAGAGACATCTTCCTTTCTCCTGAGCATCTCTGTTGCCAACCCCAAAGCAAAGATGTGCTACTGATGCCCTGAGCAGGCCTGACTCTCCTTTTTCCTCAGCACCACCCCTGTGCAGCCTGGGAGCTATACCTGCTTTACACCAGTGCAGCACAAGGAGCAGGGGAGGCCTGCTCCTTTCTCAGGAACTAAACAGAATTTGCCTTTTAGCATCAACTTGTTCACTGACTACTTTGTGGCTGTGAGGTGACAACAGAGCTGATTCTGTGCCCAGCTCTGCCACCGCTTGCCTGGTATTCTCACCCCTTGTGCGTGTGCCTTTTTGAAAAGGGAAAGTTTGTGGATGCTCTCTCATTTACACATTTAATAGCTCAAAATTAAGCTGGAAAGAACTTGAAAAGCCTTGTTAAATAAGACCCAAATTCTACCAGCAACAAGAAACTCAAAGATGAAGTTTTCTTACAGCTAAGACCATTTTGTACTATCCCAGGAGGAAAGTATGTTTGAACACGTGTTAAAGTCTCAGTACACTTCTGGAGTGATGTAAACACCCTCTTTAAGGACCCTTTTTGCTACCAGAGTGCTCTTAGACTGAACAAGAGCCAGGGCTCATTGTTTCCAGCTTTTGGCATTCCTTACCTTGAGCTTTCAAAATCCATCAAGACAGGAGGATTCTCCCCCCTCTCCTTAAATTTTTATTTTACAAAACACTCATCAGTTTGCCATTCCAGATCTTAAAATTAACCATGTTACACTCAACACTGCTGACTGCTTTCAATAATATAGAAACAGGGAGTTTAATAGTATAGGAACACTCCACCTGTGAGGTTTGCCCTGTGAAAGAACTGGGTACCTGGGTTCAAAACCTGTGAGAAGCAGGGTCATTTTTCACTTGTCTCTAGCTGCCAGTTAGCAATGCCATTAATCCACTTTCTAGGAGAAGTGCATGATTAAAATAGACAATGTCACTGACCACTGATAACATGCAGAAGGCCGTGCTGTAGCTGCCTGTCATTGTGCTGCTGTACTTAGAGCTTGGTCTCATTTTCCAGGGGGAAATAAGAATTTCTTAGTTTCTTTGCATCCTGGTGTAAAGACAGACACGTCATCCAGGCTTTGAACATTGCATTGCATTGTGCCCTGGGCAGGAAGCCTGCAGGAGCCCCTGGCATTGCTGGTGCACCACCTGCCAGCCCTATCAGACAAGTTTGGTTAGAGAACACGCTGTGTCCGCAGTCACTGCAAATGTCCTTCGCTGTGTTTGCCCACAGAGTCATCCAAGGCTCCTTGGGGGTGGCAGATTTGAATTTTGCCTCCTCAAGGATGAGTATCTGAAGCTGGGCCAAAGCTTTGTTTCCTCCTGGTGAGAAAAGAGGAAATGGGGGAAGAGGCGTAGGAGGGCTTGAGGGGTCAGGCTTGATGTGCTGCTCCGGGGGCAGCAGGAAGGGGCTGGTGGTGCATGGCCACTGTCAGGAAAGGCTAACTTCTAGCTAGAGACCACAAACCCTTGGTGGCAGTGGCCAGCTTGGTTTTCCAAGGCCACAGATAAAATAAGCAATGACCTAGGACAGCAGACAGTGGAGGAGACAGAGGGGCACAGTCCTGCTGCCTGCTCCCTGGACTGTTGGACAGAAGGAATTTTGTTCTGTAGTGGGAATTGCACTCTTTTTTGCTTGCTTAAGAAAAAGATGACCAGTGCTTTAATTTATACCCCAGCTGGGGATCAAATCTCTCAGTAAGACCAAAGGGTTATTTTCCCCCAGATCTCACTTTTGAGGGAAGGAAATTTCCATTATGGGGAATGGAATACTGGTAATGCTTTTCTTGGGTGGATCTTCTAGCTTCTGGTGTGTAGCCACACTAATTTGTGGGTGAAGGAAATATTTTAGTACTGAAAACTTGCCAAAGAGCTGTTTAACAGGGAATTGCAGTTTAATTAGCGCTTACGAGACATTAAGAATAATTGTATTCAATTTGGCCACTCAGGATAAGCTGTGATTCAGGATCAACTGGTTAGTACTCTGAAAAAAAACAAAGAAAAAGGAAAAAGAAAGAAAAATTGCTGTGTGGACTGGTGAATATGTGCCATTAACTTTGTGTTCATAGGTAGAAGCTTTTGTGGTGGCTTTTCTTTTGTTTTTCCCCACAAGATGCTGTGCTGGACTCGGAAAAAGTGAAAGAGACTTGTATTAACTAGAGGGAAAAGGCTTGACTTCAAGTTCATTATTTTGTAGTGAGCTGGATTACGGTTTATCCCTGCTATCTCTTTCTCTGTGATTTTTTTTTTTTTTTTTATTTAGGAAATGTGCCAAAAACTTTAAAAAAATCCATTTACTTATTTATGTTTTGCACAGGAACGAGAAAGCCTGCCACTTTTAGCAAGCATGTGAACTAGAAAGGCAAGGAAACACAGGGTGAAATTTTATGTGGAGGCCTGTGTATAATGAAGGATAGCCATCAACATCCCTTGAATATTTCTTTTTTCTACGCAGCAGAGTTCACTGTGCTCCCTGAGTGCTGTAGGTGAAACAAAGGCAGTGCCACTACTAAATGAGTGCAGTTTCAAAGGCTGGCTGAGAAAAGAGAAAACAAACTATATGCAATTTAAATGCCTGTTTGTATGCAAGCTACCACACAGGCTAATACACACACCAGTATGATGTAAGGCAGTGGAGATGACTTGATTAGCAAAGCCCTTGCGACGAGGTGAGGAGATCCCTGCTGCACCGGTGCTCCCTCCTTGGAGACCTGCGACTACTCCCAGCTGAAGGAAACGTTTCCCCAGCTGCCAGAGGGTTTCTGAAAATGGCAGTGGCAGTGCTCTGTGTGTGCCTGGAGGTGAGGGAAGTGGGAAGAGCAAACAGCCAGCGCAGCTCCGTAGAATAGCTGGGCTGTTGTGAAGGATGCAGCATGAGTTGCTTGGGCTTTGTGAGCTCCGTTTGCAGGAGTCGCAGAGCACTGTGTGTTTGGGAGGTTGTGCTTCAGCAAGCAGCTCACACTGTTTGGTTGTGCTGTTCACCCTGTTGCGTAACGGCTGTCATTCAGTGCTAGGGCAAGATAAAGTAAGTGGTCTTCCAGTTTGAAGGCTCTTGCCGCCTTGTTCTCCTGTGTGCTGAGCAGACAGAGGTCCACAGCTGTGAATGTGAAGTTGTGGTGCTCAGCACTAACTGCAGTCAAGTGTTAATTATTCCAAGTCAGAGAAATAGAGACAGAAATCTATATGTGTAAGAAGACACGTAAGATCCATGACTTTCTCCCATGAGTACATATAAATATACACAATTGGTTTGTGGTTTTTGGTTATTTTGTGCATTCCTGTGCCAGGAGAGTGTGCAAGCTTGTGGCAGTGACCCAGGGTTTTGGGTGAGGAGCACAGGGCACTATTTCTGGCTCGGCTGTAGCTACTTGTGTGGCCGAGTGTATAGTCCTGCTCCTGAAGCCAGCAAACCATTTATTTGGGCTTCATTCTCAGACTTGCTGAATACCCCAAAAGGCTGCTTTTATTGGAGGGAACTGCCATTCCTTAGCTCTCAAAGTGGGCTTTCCATAAATCACCAGCACATGCTTTCCATTGGGAGGTGGGTCTGGGACCTCAGCTTTCTCCCTGCCAGCCCACGGAGCTGCCAGAGCTCCTTCCCTTCTGCTGTTCCTCCCTTCTGCTCAGCCCTTCCACCAAAGGTAGATCTTCCTGGTCAGGAGGCTGTTGGCTGTGCCAGCCGTCATACCTTCGGCTCAGCACCAGCATGGGGTGGCTTCCCATCGCTTCTCCTGCTGCCGTGGTGGGACAGGCCCCCTCATGCTTCTCATGGAAACAGGCTCCTCTTGACCTGTTTCTGCCCTTGGACTCCAACTGGGGCCAGATCGTGGTTGCGCTCTCAGTCTGGGCTGGTTTTTCCTTTTTTTAAAACAATAAATGCATCTTTGTGGTGACAAAAATATTAATTACCTCCTATAAATGATGCACTCAAATATTTAATTTTTGCAGACTGTTTGGATGACGGTGCCTGTGCTGACACAAGGCTGCTGTGATCTGATCCAGCAGTGTCCTTGCTCTGGATGGGCTTTGCTGTAATAGTACTTTCATTCCTTAGCCCCCATTAGTGCCTTGATGAATAGTGGAAGATGTTTCAACAATTTTGTGATTAAAAAGCAGCATCTTAGCGTTGCTTAGTCTCTGGTGCCTTTGTCCTGTTCATTATGCTTTGCCTGGGAGTAACAGCAGTGATTTAGAGTTGCAACATTAACATCAGTCTCTGAACCTTGTGTTTTCTGGGAAGGGGAAGAGAGAGGATGAAGGAGGAAGTCTGAGTAGTAGGGTTTTCTCTTCCAGCATTTCCATGCTGGCTATTTGAAACTGTGATGCCTCACAGTGATTAGACACATTTACTCATGACTCTGACACTGAGTTCCTGGGCAGGGACCCCCTGGCAGCTGCTCTGGAGCACACCTGGGCAGGGTTTGGAGACACCAGCCAGGCCCGGGGCACTCATTTGTGCTCCAGGTCTGCTGTCACTGGCACTCATGCTAATGGCCTTAGTACAGAGGTCAAAGACTGCTTAGATATGAAGGCTGAATCACCTCCTTGTTAAACCCCTCAGCAGGATCAAGGCTTAGGGAAGCAGACACGTGGGCTTGCCTTCTGGCTGACACTGTGGATGGAGTCTGTGACTCTGAGATGGACCTTTTGGCAGGTTCAACCAGCCATTGAGGCATCAAAAAGGGGGTGTCTGGTGACTAAAACACCCCTGCACTGACACCCCTCTGTGAAAAAGCCTGCTACGTTCGTTTCCTTTAAAGACTTGCTGATCCCACAAGCTCTGATGGTTAGAGGTTTATCCTGTCACCTGAGGATCACAGAAATCAGCAGTGAGCCAGTCAGTCATACCAGGCAGATGTGAAAGATCTTCAGCTGCACACATTTCACTTGCAAATATGAATAATCCAGCAGTGTAGGTCTCGCTGCAGCCCTGTTTGTGTTGGCAGTGTCCCACTGATGTGAATCAGAAGGTGGGAGCGAAAAGCACTGGAGGCTCATCCAGAGACTGGTCTCCCCTCCATCGGGGAACCTGCCCATGCAGGCAGGGTGATTTGGAGATTACTGGCACAGCCCGGCTTCACTGGGTCTCTGCCTTTTGAACAATCCTGCCTTGTTCCCGCATGTTGTGCCTTTGGGAACCCTGCCTCCTGGGGCACTGGGCAGGAGAGACCAGGAGGGAGCAGCTGTGGCTATGTCCTTCACTCCTGTGGCTTCACTTCCTTCAGAGGAGGGGAACTCCAGCTAAGAAGCGAGAGGTCAGTTCTTAAACCTGCTGCATCTCTGCAACGTTTGGTAGGTCTCTGGATCACGCCATGCCTGAGTTTCTAAGCTGTAAAATGGGGATAGAAATGAGGAGTTTCTTAACAAAAGTAAGGGCTTGAATAAATAAGCAGCTGTAACTTGTGATGTTGTCACCACCACAAGGCTCTCATGTTGGTTTGACCTTGGAGGCTTTCATTTAATATTGATAACAGTAAAAAAGTTTGTTATGATATTAGTGATTCGAAACATAGAAACTGTTTTTAATTTTAACATGTTTTTAATTTTTTTTTTTTAATTTCAGCAAATTCAGTAAAGCTAGAAATGCAAAGTGATGATGAATATGACAGGAAGCCCTTGAGTCATGAAGATGAGGTCAGAGCTCACGATGAAGGAAGCAGCCTGGAAGAGCCCTTCATTGAGAATAACGAGATGGTGGATAACAGAAAGATCCAGGAGCTAGCAAGCGAGGGAGGAATCCGGCTTCCGAATGGTAAACTGAAATGTGACGTCTGTGGCATGGTTTGCATTGGGCCCAATGTGCTAATGGTACATAAAAGGAGCCACACTGGTAAGCAGCTGAAAGAAAACCTGATGACTGCCTGTGGCGTCTGATGTTAATGTTACCTGACAACTGTTCTCTCTTCCCTTTTCATTCTTGGGGTTCCAGGAGGCTGGGGAGGGGAAAAATGGGCTTCATTGGCTTTGTTCTCTTCCTGCTCCCCAATTTCTGGTGATGCTCTGTCTCTGGCAAGCATGGTGCTTCCTTGACTTTGATTTCCAGCCTTTTGTTCTTAAAAGCAGCACTAAAGTCTGGAAATTGCATTTCTTACTGTTCTTGGCCAGGGGTAAGATGGTGAGAGTCATTCTCTGGCATGGAAGGGGTGTGTGTGCGTGTGAATGTGTGTGCATGTGCAAGACTTCTGAGCCTTTAAGGTGAGTCTTAGATGGCCTTCCCTTGGAGGTGTTCACGGGTGGGCAAGGCCAGCAGCTTCCTGGGGATCTCACACCTCTTTTGCAAGTGACTGGGCCTGGGATTAGCAAACCCTACAAGGGGCACTCATTACTCAGCCCTCCTGTTGCCAGGGTGGGCTTCCTGCTCACTGCATAGCAGCTCCATCAGGGAAACCTCACCTGAACCCCTCCTGGGCTCCTCCACACCATCCAGATACCATTCTGGGGGGCAGCTTTCACAGCTTGCTCTCTCCCAGCATTTATATTTTTACTACCATTAGTATTACTACCAAAACAACTGACCAGGCTTGTGGATTTGAGTTCAAGAGGCAGATGGAACCTTTGCAATGTGCTGGTTGAGTGGTCTTTGGGGCTTGAAAGATGAAGCCTTCAGCTTCAGGAAATTTTCAGGAAGTTGTGGCTAATATGATAAAATGGGGTGCCCAAGAGGCTGGTAATCACTCCCCTCTGCTGAGGAGTGACCTCAGGTGGGAATGACAGTCACCTCCAACAGGAGTACAGGTGATGCCAGAAGACAATGCTCTCTGGTAGTGCAGAGATCTACCTGGCAGGGCCTTGGATTCAAAAAAGCACTTAAGCTTGTGCTTAACTTTTATGAGATTTAAGCACATGTAAGTCACCTGAAGTGCTTCAATATAAGCTTAACTTAAGATACATACTTAAATCTTATTAAGTTTAAGCACAGGTTTTTGTGGTGGAGCCTCAGTGGGTGTTTGTTCTTCATATTCTTTGGACAAAGTGAAAGATGCTTTGCTTTTTATCTTTGTCTGCTATTATTTAATGAGGTCAGAGACTCACACTGACTGAGATATCTGCAAAGATATAAAAAGAAAAGTGGGGAAGCTAAGGTAGAGAAAGAAAGAGTTTGAGTAATTCCTTTGTAAACCTGGTAGATTGCAGTCAAGGGTGCTGTTGATGGGCAAGAAATCAATAGACTTTCTGTACAGAGAATTAATAAATATATATTACGCAGTTAATGCCTTGTATATAAGTTGTATTGATAATAACGTAAGTGTATAATGCAAAGCATGGCAGTATCATTTATGATGCAGTCCTGATTTTAGACAGGAGTTACGAGAGGGGAGAAGCATTAGCTGGAGAACCAAACCCTTGATTAAAAAGTTGACATGCTATTGCTAGGAAATGGAAAGAGAGAACGTAACAGACTGAGTCTCCAGCTTTCAACCTCCCGAAAAGTTTTCATTGGCGCTTGCATGTACCCAAGCATATGTATTGTAAGTGCATCAGAGTCCACGTATTTGAACTCCAGCAGCTAAACGACCCCTGCCAGATTTAGATTTAGGTACCTAATTAAATGGTCTACATTTTTTGAGTTACTGAATACCTAGTGACAAGCTGCCTTTTTCATGTTAAAGAAGATATGTAAATGCAAAGTGAATGGAACAAAATCCGTCTGCGTGCGGGGTGAGACAGTCATATGCGTGTGGATTGCATAACTGGTAGCTTTTTCCTTGGGGCTACTGCTGGTTCCTCGTAGAGCTCTGAGTCTTTTCTCATCAGAGCAGAGGAGCTGGGATGTGCTGTTCTATACAGATGATTTCAAGCATATAGAAATGGCATTTCTTTTAATGTGCAGCTCAGTGCTCTGCTCTCAGTAAACCAGTTGGCAGATTTTGCAGGGGATTTTTTTTCCCTCTGCTTTGTTCGGTTTTTAATACATGCTGCTGCTTCACTGTCCACAACAGAAGGAGAACTTTTCTTGGATTTCCACATCCTTGATTTTAAGGAGTATTTTTATCATACTGGTATATATCTTTTACGGTGCAGTATTTTAAAATATATTGCCACTTCCTCAGCAGCTGGGCTGGCCCTGGCTCTGGAATGAGCCCTGACCTGTGGGAAGGCTGGTTTTGCAGCCCAAGGGAGGATGGTGGAGGGAAGGGAGGTTGTTCCCAATGAGTGGAAACGGATGACATTCTTCATCAGCTAATGCAACTGGCATGTACATCCTTACCTCTCAAAGACAATTTAAGTATGTTTTGGGAGCCAAATCCTGCCTTACTCTCCTCTTTATTTGCACACAATCAAAGCATGGTCTGGCCAGTTGTTTGCATTGGCAAAAACTGAAGTCCTTTTCTCTTCCCCGAAAACCTGTCAGCATTCTATGTAAATCACCCAAAATCCTGTGGTCCATAGCGGAGGCTGTAATTTGCATGTGTGCTGGGATGAATGTGGCTTTCCTTGCACCAGGGATCCAGTCTTGGCAAGAAGCTGTGCCATATGGCTCTGGCTGCACTATGCACATAAAGGGGCACACTTCCCTCTAACCAATGCTCATCTGTTCTTGAAGAGCAGTTGTATTCCCTGCCACATAATGGTAGTTCAGTGAAACAGACATAGGGGTGGGGGAAATAATCTGTGCCATGGATGAGACCAGAGTAGAAGACCTCAGTGTCCTGTCTCTGATCGGCATGTGCAGTTGCCCCTTCCTGTGTATAGACCAAGCTGGGCATTTATCCTGCCTTGTGCACGTGGTGCAAGCAATGCTCTGGTCCGAGGCACTTCTGTCATGAAGCCCATGGCACTGCTCATCTGATTCTGCCAAACACAACATTCCTCTGAAAAACAGGTAACAGAGGTGAAGAGTTTTTATAACCTTCATGAGCATCAGGAGAAGGCCTTTCTATTTGTTTGTCGTTGTTGAGAGCAAATAAGTAAAATGCTCAGTGTGGGAATTAAGCGTTATGCACTCCCTGTGTTAGTGAGCAGGGTAACCCCCTGCCTCGTGTGCCATGTCCATGTGTCAGGGTTGATTTATTTTCCGCCTTTCCAATACTATGTTCTTTTGGTCCAAATTTCATATTCCACAGCACCTTCCCCAAGTTGCAGCATCTTTATCGGAGTTTTGTGTTGCAGGATGTGGTTGGTCACATAATGTTGCCACCGGATACTCCAAGGGTTTTTGCTTGGGGATGTAGATGGAAAGGCAGAAGAAGATAAGGTCAATAATCCAGATTTTCTGAAGTAACAAAAAGGAACTTGAGTGATTTCTCACCTCTCTATGCTTTCTGATAGTGGGCCAGAATTAAAATTTCTTTGCTCCTCATTTTTGGTAAAGCAGAAACAATTTGCTGGTATAGCTGAGCTGCTGCCTCTGTGATATGCGAGGTCCACACATTGTTCTCCCTTTTACTGTGAATTTCAATCTTCCTTTATACTTTTTTTTTCTCCACTGTAGTGTCCAGTCCTTTACCTAATCCACTGCTGGATTTTGAAATACTTTTTATTTTTAAGGGAGAACTGGGATCACAAAATCACAGTAAGGTTTGGATTGGAAGGACATTAAGCTCATCTCATTCTAACCCCCTGCCATGGGCAGGGACACCTTCCGCTAGACCAGGTACCTCCAAGCCCCATCCAACCTGGCCTTGAACATTTCTGGGGATGAGAGATAGACAACTTCTCATCTTCATTGTTTTAAAAGCACCCAGAGGTGAAATGTTTTCTCTGGGTGGATGCAGTGAGTAAGCGGCAGAGTCAAACCGGGTCCCTGGGTCCCAGGTACGGCACAGAGCCAGCGGGGAGGTCAGCCTTGCCCCACTCTCACCTTGGGCTGCTGGGAGGTTATTTTTAGGCTTTTTTTGGGGTGTTAACTGCAAGAGGGTCTCAAATATTTGCTTGGACTCAACATGCACTTTTAGTACCTAAGACAGTTAAATGAGTTATGTGCCCATGAGGGAAATCTTCAAGTTCCGTCATAACATCCATAGTGTTATAACAGAACACGTGCAACCCTGGAACTCTGAATGCAGTTTGTTTTTTCATGCAGAGTTCAAGTTTTTGGGACACAATTAATAAATGAGATAAAACCCAACTGTGCTGTCCAGCATTAAAGACTCGTATGCCTAAAGCAGCTAACCAGGAACAAATTTAAACAAATGGCCATATTAACACGTTGCAGTGAACTCCATTGGACTGCTTCTCTTCTTTTGTTCATAGAAAGGTTATATTTGGTTTATTTTCTAATTTGTCACCTCGTGCAGGCTTCCTGTCTCTTGCAGTGTGAATCGATTTGGCACTGAATCAAAAATCATGGGGCTAAATTTCTGAAAGTCATATTTTCTACTTGGGTTTTGAAATCTAACCCTTTGAAAAGCATCATTTTCTACTTAAGCATAAGGAAGGGGAGCCGAGATTTTTGGAATCACTCTCTGCATAAGACACTTTTTGCTTGCAGTACTCAGTAACTAAACTCTTCTGATATTTTTGCCAGTTCACTTACAAAGATTTTTCTGCCTTAAGAATGTGGTCATAAATTTGTGCAGAGGATACTTGGAAATCACCCAGGATTTCCTAGGAATTTTTCATAAGAGATTTTGTCACTACTGTTTTATAATAAATTGCCCTATCTGGCAGCAGGTTTTTCCCCAACAAAAAACCCTACTAAAATCACTGATTTCAAGCCATGTGCAGCCTGTTAAGTGAATCAGATAGAACAGTAAGTAGGTGTGCAGGCTAGCTGTGGTCCCTGGAATAATAAATACATGAATGGAGCAAAGTCTGCTGCTCTGTGTGTCACTTGGGTAAAGGCAAGTTGGAACTCGCTGCTGTCAGTGTGTTGGGAACACAGCTGATATTTCATTTGTGCTCCTGGAACAGAGCAGAACCAGAGCAGTTGCAGCATCTGATGGATCAGGAGAAATGTTTCCTTTTAAATGAATATTAACAAAAAGCGTGCTACAGAAAGGTGAAAATCAATATTATTAGTTAGAGCAAATACTTCCTGATGGCAGCATGGGCACAGTAATGCTACATTAAGAGACTGGAAAGAAAAAATCCTGTTTGAGGAGTACCTAACCTATACTTTGCATATCAAAAGCATGTGCCAAACAAAAAAGACTGAGATCTCAGATATACATTTAGCCAGGACAAATGCTGAAGTCCCACTGGACCTGGTTTTTATGTAGAAGGACTGCTGCTTTAGGAATAACTAGGCCTTGATGATAATGAGAACTAGTGCAGTAATTTGTGAGTCTCTCCGTTTAATTTCAAAGGGACAAAAGTTACCAGTCAAGGGTTATGAAAATCTAAGTCTCCTTTGTTGCCAGGTCTGTGGGCTGTCTGTCCTCAAATTTCTGTTTTGATACAGAAAATATTTTTGCTTTGCACTGAAAATATCAGTGTTTTGCACTGGTCTGAGGTTCGAAGAAGGATAACTCATACTGAAACTTCGCGCAGCACTTCCGTGCCGAGGCGGGAAAGGAGTTATTGTGCAGGGAAGCTTCCAATTAAGCAGAAAAAGGAGTTGGTTTGCTTTTCGAAATAACATTTGACATATGTGAAATCAGTTAGTAGGAATTTAAAAGTTCATTTGCCTGGTTTCAGGTCTTATCAGCCAGACAGTGCTCATAGCTTGTGCTGTGAAGTCTCTCACTAGATGCCATACATTTAAGATACTATGAAAGGCCCGTGTCTTGCTTGCCCTGACTTCATGGGTCCAACTCACCTTTTATCTCACAATTTGTTTGCACAACAGCAAGTTAACTGTGTACTTTAGATACTGGTGTAGCTCAAGAGTAGTAATATTTCCTTAATATTATTCATTATTATTTTTGCTGGAGGAGACAATGAACTGTGAGGTTTCAGCAATATTTTACTTAATTTAGAGGTAAATATTTGAAATCATACCTTTTAATTAGTATTTTGTTTAACTGTAAAATTATAAAACCCCATGGTTGTATTTATTTATTAATGTAAATATTCCCTGGCACAAACCCCTCTTGCAAAGCCTTGAGGAAAAGTAACACTTGGCAGCTCTTCTTTACCTTACCTTGCCCATTCCTGAGGTAACTTTAGATAATTAAATTCCCTGTGTTGGAGAGCAAGGCTTTTAAGGCATTCCTGGTTTTGTCCGGCTTTAGATTCTAAATCTGGAGTTGAAAAGAAACACCTTTTTTGTTTGGTTAGCTGTTCCTCCCCCTCTCACCACCCTGAAAGTCTTTTTTTTCCTCCCCCGCCTTTTTTTTCTTCCTTTTTTTTTTTTTAATCACTGAGGATGGAGGCTTTTCTGCCCTGGTTTAGCTCAATAATCAAGAAATGTTTAATACTTAAAGTAGACTAAAAATATTTACGTTGCAGTCACATAGTTTCTAGTGCTGGAAAGCAAAACACTCACCTGGTCACCTTTCAGTGGAGTTCTTATTTTAATAAATCGGTGTAAGTACATAGGGTAAATACAGTAAAAAAAAAAAAAAAAAGGCAGTAAATCCATAGCTATAAATGGTGGGAAATGCTCTGTGCTTATAATTGTCATTACCCTCTTGAAGTCATGTGTGCCACTTTTAATAGGTCTATCTTTTCTGGTATGTCTCTGCCACCGTCACCCCCAAAGAGAGGAAAGCATTTTAAACGCAGTCAGGGACTGTCACGTAGAGAAAAAAATGTGCTTAAAGACTTTTTGTGAGTGCATGTTTAGTTTGAAGTATGACTGATTTTAGCTTATAAACCCCTTTAGTTTTCACAGAAGAGTAAGAGAGGTAAGGACATCAGGGTTGTTATTTTGTAACTAAAAAGTAATAATAATGGTGAACAGCTTACAAAGTTACTAGGAAAAGGCAGCAGGAGAAATAATTGGAAGACAGTCTTCTCAAGGCATTGAAGTGATAAAGAAGGCTTATTTGCCAGTGTCTGGAGTGAGCATCAGACAGCACAGTTCTTGGAAAACCAACAAAATCTTCTTCCTACTCAGTCTTTGCTTCTCTTTGTGCACTCTTCTATTGGATAATGACCTCTCAGATTAGCTGTGCTAAATGTAAAAGCTGCTAATCAATAGCATGAAGATGTGAACAAAATTGCATGCCACAAGCCTACAGCTTAAACAAGGAGTTGGAATCGAATGATTGGACAAAAGTGTAACAAACAGATCAAAGCAGCTATTTACCCGGAATGAAGCCAGTAGGAAAAATGAATTCATGCTGGCTTTAAATAGATACAAAGGTTATCTAAGGTAAAATGTGCTATTGGAGTGTCTTGTGAGAGAGGAGCAGACTGTGGGTGATTTTGTGGTGAGTGTTTTCATGTCATCTTGGCCACTGAACTGTGTGGCAGTGACTACTGAATTCCAGACTGAAGGCTTTCAGCATCTCTTAAGCAGCCAATTTATTGAGGAGTAATACCCGCTCATGTGGGGCCTCCAGAATGTCAGAGATAAGTAGGTGATGTAGCGGGTAAAACACAGTAACTGCATAGTTTTACATACAGCAGGAGTAAAAGGAAAGACTTCAGACTTGATAAAAAACGTGCTACCTTCTTTCATGTTGTCATCCTGAAACTGAAGTTATCATTCCAGAACACTCAGAAACGTGTCAAAGGAAAGGGCTTTGCCTATTTTCTCAGACAGTGAAAGCAAAACAGAAAAGAAGAAAAAAAACGTGTATTTTTCTACTGCAGTATCTTTATATATCTCTGTTATGGACATTCTCAAGTGATATAAAAGAAGATAACGGCTAATCAGATCCTTTGAGTATAGTGTGGGAGTTTGAAAGGGAAACCACAAACTCTTTATCAATTCTAATGAGTTTGTGTTCAGTGTATTGGAAGAAGAGCTTTATACTGTGATTTATTTTTTTTTATCATTACTCTGTAATGTTCTTGGTGAGATCGTAGGAACCTTGCTATCTTCTTGAGTGCTTCTTCAATAGTCTTAGATGTGATTGCCAGCTCCTACACGTGAAGTAAAGTTGCAGAGGTATGGCACATATGTGTCACACCTACCTTCTGCTGCCCTCCTGGCAGTGATTTAAACCATTGAGGCAAGAATTGCTTGTGGACATCTGTAAAGAGCTCTTTTCCTTCCTCTCTTGCCATTTGAATCTCCAGACATATTTTGCACTTCACATTAGACACAAGAACTACTTTGATAAAAGCATTTTGTCCAGCAAGGGAGTAATCATTTTAAAGCAGTTGAAAAAGGCTTTGAAGAGATGTGAAAGATCACAGAATGTGTTTGTTTTTCACAAGATCTGTGCTTCAGACCATCGAATTCAACCTCAGAAGTCCTGCTGGGATTTGACCAAGGCTCCATAATAGGTGATATGCTGAAAAAGTGGACAAGGCTGCTTACATCCAAAATCTGATGTTCAAGATCTTGTTGAACTGGGGCCCTACTTGGTGTAAAGATGCTTCAAATAGAAGAGAATAGATTTAAATTAGATATTAGGAAACAATTCTTCCCTGTGAGGGCGGTGAGGCCCTGGGAGAGGTTGCTCAGAGAAGCTGTGGCTGCCCCATCCCTGGATGTGTCTCAGACCAGGTTGAACGGGGCTTGGAGTAACCTGGGCTACTGGAAGGTGTCCCTGCCCATGGCAGGGGATTGGAACAAGATGATCTCTGAGGTCTTTTCCAACCCCAACCATTCAGTGATTCTGTGTTCTAAAGCCCAGCTGCAGTAAAGCACTTGGACGAGTGGCAGCACAAGTATATTCTTGTGTTCAATTGATTTGCTCAAACAGAGCGTAAGCAGATGATTCAAGCTGCCCAAGAATGCTGGAACAGTCTGAGTGTCCTCAACAAATGTTGACATAGAGTATGGTTTTGAAAAGATTTCACAAAACCTATGTGAGTTTGTCAGGGGTTTTCCTCTAAAAAATAATTACAAAAAAAGAAGAAAAAGTGGTTTTTTTCAGCCCAATCCCCACTGTCTCGAGCAAACATGAAGGTTTAACATAAAAATAAGCTTTGGATGTGTGTGTGTGCGCATGTGTAAACACATGGGGTGAAGGGAGAGGGCAAGGTCTAGAGTTTGTTATTTTTTCATCAACTGAGTCTTTTTAATTTGTTTTATGTAGAGTGCAAACTTGCTTGTTTCACAGTTTAATGGTGATAGATTTTTCTCAATGTTTGCTTCTGCCCAAAGCTTGTGGGCCTGATCCTCACTTGTATCGATTCCCTTCATGCCACTCTAGCAGTGCAAAACAGCCTTTAAAAAGGACTTTCTATTAAAGTATAATGCAAGCAAGGGCTTTGTTTTGAAGCAAAGACCTTAACACCTTCGCTAAGGTCCAATTGTTATGATCGGTTCCAAATACTCATATGGATTGGACCTATACTGAAAGTAAGTGCAGAACCATAGAGATAAATACTACAAAATCACAATTACGGAACTAAATTTTCAGCAGAGCTCATCTTTTGTAAAGGATAGAACCTCTGAGGTGAGGAACTTTCAAGAAAATCAGGCTGCACTGATCACCTCAAGTAAAGATCCCCAAATCCCTATTGGAGGCTTTGCCCATTGTGCAAAAGAAATGGCCTCTGTAGCAAGTGCCGTGTGATGGTGGCAGTAGGGACTGTACCCATGTAAGAAGGCACTACTACGAAGAGCAGGATAATGGCCTCTGATGTGTCTTGACAGCTCTCTCCCTTCCCCTTCCCTTCCAGGTGAACGCCCCTTCCACTGTAACCAATGTGGCGCTTCTTTTACCCAGAAGGGGAACCTGCTGAGGCACATCAAGTTGCACTCTGGGGAGAAACCGTTCAAATGTCCCTTCTGCAGCTACGCCTGCCGGCGGAGGGACGCCCTCACAGGACACCTCAGGACGCACTCTGGTGAGCCCACCTTGGCTTCTCTTCCCAGTTCTTTCTTCCTTTGTCACTACCGTCCCAGTGAAGCAGGTAGTGAAAATAACTGTGTGTTCCTGGTGGCTCTGGGTCTGTACCATCCTCCTCAGTGCAGCTCTCCGCTTTGGGAAAGCCTTGATGTGAATCAGAAAAGTTGTGGTTCAGCCACACCTCTCCTTTTGTGTAACTGAGCTCCTCTGCTGATGCTATCACATTTCCCTCTGAATGTCTCCTTGGGTGTATCCAGGCTCTGCTGGCAGATTGTTTTGACACTCGAGGCCCCAAAGTGGCTGTGAAATTCCAAGGATCACAAAGGATAACTGTGGGCTCTTGGAAGCCTGCTTTGCAGTTCATACCCATTTCTTCATCTAATAAATGCCATATGCTTGTGGAGGTCAAACTTGTTCATCTTTCAAAAACCTCTGAATTGCATTTTTGATTCAGTTACATCTTGCTGTAGAGTCCTAATTCATGGCAGCTGCTGCCACTCACCCTAGAGCCGAAGGTGACCGAGAAAGATTCGGTTTCTCTTGCCTTGTTCAGTGATAGTATCTTGTCTATATCAAGTCTACTTGATATAGTTTCTTGCTATGTTGCAAAGAAATACCCGCCACATAACTGCACACTGGTAGTCACGTTGGAGCTCCGATGATCAGGATCAGATGTGGTTTTAGTCCCCGTACACTGCACCAGAGGGGCTGCAGTCTGCCCACTTACTCATCTGAGTAGGACTCCTGAGTAAGATCTTAACTTGCTGTTCGTTTTATCTCCTAGAATCTTCAACTTGTGTGTTCAGGCCATTTATAAGAAACTGTGTTTTTCATTGTTGAATGAGCAGAGATAATTGGACTGGTTACAAGTGACAGCATTACAGATGAACTTCTTTGAGGTGTTAGCAAACGTGTGACTGCTGAAACAGTGGTTGAAGTGCAGCTGCAGACAGAAATCCTGCACAATCTTCCTATGTATTTCTCCTGCAGGGTCAACCTCACTTCATTAGAAGTTTCTGTTTTATGAGCATTAAGTTGGACTTAGATACAGAGTTGCCTTGGCATTTCCAAGAGTAGGAAAGGATAAGGTAGTAAGCTTCTCCAGGTAAACTGGGGAGTATGCAGGAGGCCGTATTGATGAAAAATGCTGACAGAAAGCATGAGCATCCAAGGGAGTGCAGGTGTGGGAGAGAATTGCTTGAGTTGTCAGCTGTGGAAATGTGAGGTGCAACTTTCACACATTTGACCATAACTTTGGTTTCAACTTGAAATTTAATAAAAAACAAAACATGATAAAAATGTTCCCAATTAAAATGGAGCTGTGACAAACAGTGTCCTACATTACAAAATTACAAAACGTAAACATTGCAGTTGAAGATGTTTTCATAACATGAGTGTGGATTTTGTTACCTAGATAGTGCCATTAATAGAGATTGTTCTTCCTCTATGAAAAGCACATGGTTGGCTCTACTTTTTGCGTGAGGATGAAATGTAGAGGTGCAGGATTTTCTGAAGGCATCTAAGCTGCTTAGCACACGAGTTTCCCTGGAGCTCCTTCCCTAAGTGACTTAGCTCACTGACTTATCTGTGTTCAGCGCTGCTCAGTTTGTAATTTTATGCTTTGTTTTCTGTGGAGAAGGTGTCCCCCCCTAAGCACTCAGCTACAGCAGCTTTCAGCAGAGGGCCAGCAGGAACAGACAAGTGTTCCCAAAATATTCTCCAAGGCAGTTTTTAGAGTAGGGCTCACAGATGAAGAGTTAAAACTTGGATTATTGCCCTAAAACCTGAAGTCTACACGTAAGTGAAATGCCACTCTGGACATGGGCATGGTGCCTTTCTCTCCCTGCCATATAGACAAGCTGAGTTGGCTTATGCACACCTGTGTGAGCCTGGATCATGGAAAAGATGGGTAGATGTTCCCTAGAGACTTAAACCAGTTTCATATCGGTGTACTATACAGGCATCTCTGCTTTAATAAAGCACATATCAAGGTCTGTAAGTAGGCCTGGAAGGTACAGCAGATCTAGTAACTGCATCGAAGGTCTTCTCCAACCTAAATAATTCTATGATTCTGACAATGTTTACATCTTCTGCTACTTCTGATCAGAAAAGTAGATATCAGGTAAAGTATAGAAAGAAGAGGTTCAAAAGTGTTTTGAAATATGAGACTTCAATGTGTCTCAGTCTTAATGTCTAAATTGAGGTGTATGAATATATTTTTATATTTATAAGAGGAGAGCTCTATAGATCAGATCCTCAGCTGATATAGACTGGAATTATATCCCCTAAGCAGGAAAGTACTTCTGTTTTGGACCAGTAGAGAATCTGGCACATATCATCATAAACGCAAGACCAATTTCTCTTTTTTTTTTTTTTTATGTTGTAAGTATGTCCTTTTCCTCCTTAAATAGAGGGAGTGCTGTTAATAAAAAAAAATAAAACAAAGCCCAAAAAACCAAACAAAAACCCCACCAAAGCAAAACTCTTTTCTCTTTCCCAAGAAGGTCTTAAACTACTATGGAAGGCAAATTATGCAAGAAAGGAATTGAAGGAGTTGAAGAATTTTTTCTCCCAGCTAGTTTGATTTGTGGATTTTAGAACATTTTGTGTCACCACTTAAATCAGTAAGAGCCTCTCACTACTGCCAGTTAGTCAGTTTTTCCTGTTCTTAATGCAGAGTTTTCGTATAGTACAACAGGAAAGACGAGAAAATAAGGAAATGTAAATGTAATTGCAAACAGAAATTAGCAGGAGCATCTCTGAGATAGCTCAGATAGCTGATACTACCTGTTAATTTAAAAAAAAAAAGATAGCCTTTTGTTTTGTGTTGCTTTGGATGGATGTTTTGTTCATGCTTTTTAATATTAATTCCTATTTATTTGAAAATGTTTCTAAGCTTCACAATCTACATTTTGCCTCCCCTTCTCATGCAGAATAATATCTTACTGAGTGAGTGTTCCCAGGACGAATGGTTAACAAAATATTGCTCTGCATCTGTAATGCTGCTGCTGTTTAACCCTAAATAATTAAGGACTTATCTTGCAGTGATTTACTCCTGCGATTATTTACCTTTTACAGACATATGGAGTTCTGATGAACTTTGTGTCTGTATTTTCCTCCCACATGCAGCTGCTTTGATTTCAGGAGTATAATGATGCCTTCAGGACATAGTAGGATAATGCCTGGGGAGAGATTCATGCACAGAATTACACTAAGAGTGGGCATGAACCTCAAGGTACTTACAGGACTTTCAAATGTTGTTTTCAGAATTAACTCCATAGTTCCACAGCACAGATAACAAGGATAGGTGCCCCAGAGGGCTTCCAGGACGGGAATGTAAGGATAGGCTGTGGACAGCTGAGGCAGAAGTTGGTAGTCCCCTCCCACAGGATGCACTGGAAAAACCAGCCGGGATTGGCTTTGCCTTGCCTGGCTTTTGCTGGTTTTAAAGAGGAAAACATCCAGGCAAATCCAATCTGCTGATGGCAGTCACTGAGTACCTGCTATCTCCCCCTGAGATGTGCCCGTCTTCTCCATCCTCTCTGGAATTACAGAAGACAAAGGCAGATACAAACTAGATGAGACAAATTCTGCTGTAGGCAATTAATGAGCATACCCCACAAGTTTTAAGGAAGACAGTTGATCTGACAGGTCAGTCTGATGGTTAAAGCACCCACGTGTTGACCTCCATACTTTGAGAGATATGAAGTACAGCCTGATGCTGTTTTACCCCAAAAAGCCAGACATCTGCAAATGGGCACATAAAGTTAGCAGTGATGTTTTAACGTGGATTTCTCTTGTGTCTAAAGCGAAGCCAAGTCAGCTCTCCCCCCATAATGCTGTTGTAAACATAAATGCTTTGACAGGACCTGAAAAAGTCAAGGCTGCAGCGATGAGCAATCTGGAAGAGCCCAGAGCAAACATGAGTATGTTAGTTTTCAGAGCAGGGCTTGGGCAGTAAGTTGTAAATGAGGGATGGGGTCACTTGCTAAGGGGAAAAAACCTCCACAGAATAGGTTTTGATTAAGCAAGAACTATCCATCCATTGCACTGAGCAAGGATGGTCCTGTGGGCAAATTGCTTTGTCATTAAAAGACTGTCTTGTCATGTGTATGCATAAAATGGCCACATGAACCTTAATTCTGGAATTTCCTGGTTTTTCTTTATTACCTTGTAGCTTCAGTCGTGTTTCTTTACTGTGGGAATATATGTGTTATTCTTATATGAAAGCAGTTTTAGTGTTTCTTTCTTTCTAAAAAAATGGGTAGTCAGATCTTTTTTTTTTCCTGTCACAGAAACTTTTCCTCACAATACTTTTTAAAATTTACTTCCAAGCTACTTCTTTCCTGCTTAGAAAAAGCTTTTTTTTCTCCCCTCTTTTTTGCTTTTAACAAATATTTACTTTTTCCTCCCCCCTTCATCCTGCATTGCTGCTGCACATTGTTTGTTACTGCCCAGTTCTTCAACAGCACCGAGCTAATGGTACCACTTTATTGGCAAAAGAAAAGCAGAAAGCATTTGTTTGGAAAAGAAAGGCTTAGGCAAAAGTCCCAAAAAGCACAATCTTAGCAAACTATGTACAGCGTGCAAGATAAAAGGCAGGTCTAATTAAAAAGCAGAATGCCCTGTTCATGGAAACTCTTTCCATGTTCCTTGATTTGCAAGTCCATCTTTCTCATCTCTTCTTGTCCATAAGGACTTTCCTCCCAGCCCCTCCTGGGTGGCAATGAGCCATTTGAGGTGTCTCACACGCCTGCAGTTGTATGGTGGAGCTGCAGAGTGATATCTGTGTGTGCAGATGTTCTCAGAGCTCGAAGGAACCTGTTTCCTAACCCTGATGACATGCCTGCCTCAATACATTTTTGTGAGAGTCATCCCACCTGTGAGTGGCTTGGTCTGGCTGAAAAATTGGATGAACAAGTGTCAGAACACACAATGCTGTGTGTGAATTCCTGGCTGTAAAAAGCCAGTGAGAATTACTGAAACAGTGGCAAGGATGGCTATTAAGAATAATGAAGAGTCAGTGTTTTAAACTGCTTTTTTTCATCTCAAGGAGACTTTTACCACTATTAGCATCTCTACTCTCAAAAGGCCCAGTATCTCCTCTGTAAGGATGTCATAATTAGAAGAATCTTGGGACCTGAAATTCTCGTTGCACTCTGAACTGGCTGACTCAAATACATTGTGAATGGGGAAAAAAAATTGAAAAGTGTGAAAAATCAAGCATGTATATGAACAGGTGGGGGATATTTTGCCTACAAATCCCATCTCTCCAAATGGGTTAGCAAACAGCATCTTCCCTCGGTTTTGATGAGCCAGCAGGTATTTATTCTGTTGATCTGATACTTAGAGTTCTATTTAATCAGGCAGAACTGCTCTTCCTCTCAGGTTTTCTTGCACTGTTACAGTTAAACTCAGTGGAATTAACCTTGTCACAAAATCATTTTGAGTTTTTCTTATCGTTCTCTGGGTTCCAAACTACTATTAGCATATGCACAGTACTGCAGCAACTCTGCTTTCTCATTAATGCTTTCAGTACCCAGAGGCCTTCACTCTGTGCCATAGAGTGTCTAAAATCTCTGGTATTCTGCTTCCCATTTCTTTGTGTGTGAATTTTTACAAGGTAAGCTCCAAATGTGTACCAGGGTAGGAGTTTGTTATGCCAGGCCTTTATCCCCTGGGGATCCTTGTTTAAAATTTAATGCTCTGTAGAGCCAACTTGCTTTTGCTTAAGCCCCATCTGAACTTGATCCTTGAAGTGGGGGGATCCTCTTCACCACCAGAGCACTACTGTGATAAATATTGGTATCACGTATATGAAAAGATCATCTTTTATGGGCTCAGAATTATCTCAGTGTAGAAGCTTGGCATGCTATGCCTTTTTCTACAGAGCATAATTACTACTGAGAAATCTTGAATCAAAGAAATTTTTTATTTAAAGATGCTGTGGGATCATGATCATTCCAGCAAAAGTATATTTGGGCTTTGTTTTTGGAGGAACTTGTAGAAAAAAATTGTTCTGCCCAAAGACAGGAAGTGTTCTTGTTTTGCTTCTTGGACTTTTGAAAGTCCTGAAATTCCATAAAGATTCTTTCTCATCTGGGATAGTTAGGGATCAGGCTTTGACTGTTCAGCCCAGGAGGTCTGTTCCTGACAGATAAAAGGGAGGAGCAGGAGAAGTGGTCCTGGCAAGCAAAGGTAGATGGGCTCTGTATCAACCTGGTGAGCAACTCCCTCTCCTAGGACTGGGTATCAGCTTTTTTCTTTTCCCACCCCCTCCTCTCTGGCATGTGTGATTGAGATAAGGGGAACAGATGCCCTGCAGCTCCCTGTTTCTCGTGGTGCCTCAGGATAAGCAGGAAGTGGCCTGTTCCTTTAGTCCTTGGGGGGCTGCCTATACGTGGGCTGGTTAAGGAAAGACTCACTCTCCTGGAGATGAGAGACACCAGCTCCACGGGAGTATTCTCATTCTAAATACCGGTTCACAACAGGATTAGTAGGTGTAAGATTTGCTGTGGTGTCTGTGGGACAGATCTGGTCCCTCCTGCTGTCTGTGAGTGCACCATGGCCTTGCTTGTGTCTCTGCCACGTCTTCCAGCAAGTCCACCGTTCTTCAGCAGAGAGAAGGGCAGAGCAGGTCTCGAGGGAGGTTGCATTGTCTCCTTTTCCTGATCCAAATTTCCTCTCCTTAATGACACAGGGGGACAGAATTGGGTGTTTGGTGTCAGTTTAAGTCTCTGGACCCTTGGCAAGGGAGGGTTTTCTGTTAAAGCAGGAGATCCTGCACCCTGAAAGGGAGAACAGGGCTAATAATCCACTACTGCAGCTTCACCATGAGAGGGGGGATTTCCCAGGGCAGATTTCAGTTCTGCAGTGCAACAGGGTGGGGCCAGGGTGTCCTTTTCCCCTTTCTTCAGACCTCCTGAGCCTGCTCTCACCTCATCCTGAAGGTCAGACAGCACTGCAGTACCTGGAGGTAACAAGGTCCTTGTTTAGATAAGCATCATTATGGTGTAGGATTCACACAACATCCCTTGTTAATTTTGACGAGTTCTTTTCTTCCTTATGGAATACCTGTGCCAAGATGAAAGTGTGTGTGTTTGGGATGGAACTGCTTACATCAGTTTTTTTCATGTCTTCTTTCTCTCCTACACATTAGCAATTCACATCCTGGCATCATCAGCCAGATTGTGTCCCTCTTTGTCTCACTCAGGCCACCTACAACCAGAACAAAGCACCTGGGCCTGGCCTAATGGGCTGCAATTTGGAGAGCAGACAGATGCCTCTCCAGCACTGGGTGATACCAGTTCTTAGGCCAACCATCCTGCTCTGGAAGCAGATGAGTCAGTGACTTTCTTTTTCCTCTGGGTTTTTATTCTGCCACAGGGCTATATATGGGATTTCACTGGCATCAAAAAAGCGTGAATGTGGTAAGACTTCTGCATATAGAGCAGCAGTCCTTCTACACAGCATGCCTAATCTGTTTTTTAAACATCCAGAGACACTGTTTCTATCACCTCCCTAGGGAGACAATTCCACTTCCTATCTGCTTTTTATAGCTGTGACTCTCATCCTGATATTTAACCTTAGCTATCCTTTCTTTTGTCCTAACACTAGCTTCTGTGACTGTGAATAATTCCTGTGCTCAGTTTACACTGTGACAAGCTGTAGTCATAGGTCTGGCATTGATTCTGTTCTGTTCTGTCTTTATCTTCCAATCCTCTCATCTCTTTTTTATTACCAATTTTGAATTTTTTGCTACTCTTATTCACTTATTTATGAGGGACCTAAATTGCAAAGTCATCTTACACTTTGGAAGCACAGGCCAGTACAGGTGCCTTAACTTTATCTCTGCCTCAGTTGCCTGTCAGTAAAACAAAATAAAGAGCACTTCTGCACCTAGGTAAGATGGAGAAAGGGCAGCACACATGAGCCCTTGCAAGGTGCACACATATTGCTGCGGTGAAGGTCGTGTAAGCACATCATGGCGTATTCAGTGCTGCTGGTGCCCCTGCTGCACAGCCTTGCACGTGATCTCCTTAGTTTTACTTAACCTTTGTGCAATAGTGAAATGAGATAATTACGAAGTGGAAGGAATAATAACTTTGTATTGTTACCATAACCACTGAGGTATTATACCCTGATACCAGCGTGATTATCTCAGAGACAATAGTAAGGTGATTATTAATAATACTAAAGGACTTACTACTTAGCCTGCAATTTCTGCGTCGTTTCTTTTGTAAACCCTATCTATTCCATCAGCCCCAAGCCTGTGTGAAGTGAGTATGTGTTGTTGCCTCCTTGTTATCCGTTTTTCAGTGATGGGAAAATGAAACAGGAAAAACCCCCGTGAGACCCAATTTGCAGACTGAGGGACCTAAAGACCAAGGTATCTTTGTGTGTGTCACTTGTCTTTCTGCACCAGAATTACCATGGCAGGCTGGCAGGTGAGGGTCTTGTAGCTCTGGTATTTAAAGATCTGTGGTCCTTTGCTCCTTTCAGCTCAATCTAGAGAGGCCTCATTTTCCTTGTTGTCAGGGATTGTTTCAGAAATCCACTGTCTTTATGCTTGAGTTGGCACATGTACGTACAGACCCCGAATTTAAGGTGCAGAAGTTGCATGGCTGGGCTCCACAGCACGTTGGGAAGCTGAGTGTTTCATTGCATTAGAATAAGCTTGAGGGACATGATGCAACACATCAGGAGCCCTCCTGCTCCAGAGTCAGCCCACCAAGGTAGCTGCAGTGGTAGCTGCAGACAGAGAACTTTTTTGTGCATGTGTGACACAAATATGGTTTTGACTTGACAAAGCCACATCTCAACAAAACCAGGATAACTTCTTCCATGTATTCTGAGCAGCAAAATACCACAGCAGCTCTAAGGAGGAAAAAAGTGTTGGCTTTCTTTTTTTCCCCTGAGAAAATTATTTTCAAAGGCAAAAAGCTTCTGCTTATTGCCTCTGCGGAAAGGAGAACCCAGGATTTGGAACTGGCCTTTGACAGTTTTTGAAGGGGTTTTTGCAACCTTTCAACTTGAGAATGTTTGAGCTTGGAATCAAATGGTGGTGTGAGGCTTTCTTTCATATCTCAGGGCTGTGTTACGGGCAGTGTGAAATGCAGAACCACCCCAACATTTTTGATAATATGAGAGTGTTTTAAGGTGTAAGAGAGGTATTTTTGCCATCTGGAAAGGAAGCCAATAGAAACTAAAGGGGGACAAAAATAATCCATAACCCACACCACAGGAGGATTGTGGAAAGCTGCTACTGATATATTCTCCTGAGCTATCAGCAACCTGTAATTATGAACTGGCTTACAGCTAAGATATTGATGGATATTACTTAAGAAGGAAAAGGAGAATGTCTAGAGTTTTTTGCAGTGAACCTGTGCTGAACTCTCTGTGACTCTCCTCCTATTTATAACCCTGTGTGAAGTTCAAGGAAACTTGTCCTGGAGGTTTCCCATGAGAGGGAACTGTGTTTTTACCTGACTAAAGCTCTCTGGATATTTTCCCATTTTTTATTTGATCTAAGTGTGAACTTTCTCCACCCTCTGCCCCTCCTTCCTTTCTGGAGTGGTTAGAGAGGTTGATTGCAGCCAGGATTACACAAGAGATGCCAGTTGCACACATGTTTTGCATAACTGTGCTGGGTTGATTTCAGACAGGGTGCCCCAAGTTCCCTCCCTGCCTTGCGACAGGGAGTCGAGATCTCTATCTTCATTCCTGAAGCTGGAGAAATGCTGGTGAGGCCTGGACTATTGAGACTTTGATGAAGAGCACCTGGCTGGGATGCTCCCCAGCCACACAGCTATCCCTGGGCTGCAGTGCAATTGTGTTTGGAAAAGGATGTACTTTACGGTTGTTAGGACTGTTTGTATTAAAGGTGCAGGAGTGGGAAGTGCTGCAAGTGATCCATGGGACAGTGTAACCGAGTAGGATTTTCACTGTGAGCCAGCAGTGTTCCCTGGGATGCTGAGGCTGCTATGAGACTTCTGCTGCCCGCATAGCCAGCTGCTCTGTGTTAAGGATGAGGGAATGTGCTCCTCAAGGACATGTCCTTTCCTTTTCTTCCAGCGAGACAGGCATAAATATTCTCATGTGGTCTGAGATGGTCGAGGGCCTGTGGTGAGAATCCTGACTGGAAAATTAAGAGAAGCTCATCCCAGTGCTTATTTTGGGGCTAGTTCCATGTGGCTCTTATCTTTAAAAGCAGTGGAGTCTGCTTGATTTCAGTGAGAGTAAGGGGCTTTGGCAGCCTAGGTTTTAGCCTTTGTTTTGGTTCCTTTTGCCAAGAAATAGATACTATCTTCCTCCTGCCTCTTTTCAACTTGGAGTGCAAGTCAAGACCAAACTGGGTGGGGCTTTTGGAACTAGGTGATCTTTAAGGTCCCTCCAACCCAAACCATTCTGTGATGACAGCACAGGGTATCCCCTCAGCCAAACAGGACTGGGGCTGTCCCAGAGCTGCCCATGGCTTGGTGCTGTATCATGGGATAGAGCTGGCCTCACAGATAGACTGAGCCAGGGTGATTTAAGGGCTTCAAGGTCTTGCTAAAAAGTAAATCACATGCAAAAAATACACTGCTGAGAATCAGATGGTGAAATTTTTATATAGAAGAGTGACATGGGCCATAGACTCTCTCTCACTTGGATACCCTTCATGTGCCTGCATTCTGCTCATCTCCTTGGAGACAGTGTCTTGTCTGAGAGCAGTTAGCCTTGGCTAGGAAAGGCCTGACATTTCTGGGTTGTGGGATAAAGCTGTGCTGATGAATTTTCCAACAACCACAAAGGCAGGATTTGATACAAGCATAATCAGTTCTGTACAGAGTTATCGTGTGAGCATCTTTCTCTGGTACCTCTCTGGGGACACCACTCAAGTCCCTGCTGGGAAAGACGAGTTCAAAGATCTTCAAGGAGAGCCCAGCAATCCCCGTCCCTCCGTTATCAGAAGCACTTGGGAAATTCCTCCCTTCCCTTTCCTTCTTCCAAAGAGCTGAGTCAGCTGGACTGGCATGTCTGGAACTCTGTGGCACCGCGGGCAGACAGCCTGCCAGCTCCATTACACGCTGCATCCAAAGGAACACGTCACTCCTTTCCCTCGCTCTTTTTTTTTCCCTTTGCAATCTCCACCCTCTGCCTTTTATTTTTCCTTGTTGATCCGTGTAGGTGAGTCAGAGAAACCTGCTCATCCACAACCTGTTCCTTCTTGCCAAATCCTGGAGCAGCACTCCCAGTTCTTGTTGGGTGTCAGGAATAGGTTATGAAAACAAAAACTGATAGAGTCAGTGTACTGGGTATGGAGCCTGTACTGTAAATGAAAATGAAATGCATAGGTAATGTGCCACTTTGTGTTCCTAATAGAGTGATATCTTTTATAGGAGACACTTGACTCTATGCTTCATATATAATGTTTTGTTCTTCCTATAAAATGCCAGAATGGAACAGGGAAATGATTTAAGGCATAAATTAGAGAACATTTAGGGAGAAAAGCCATCCTAACTCCACTGAATTTTAAAACAACATAAGAGTGGAAAATTTTCAGTAGGAAAATACGTGGTTCAAAAAGGTGTTTTTTTTGTCTGAGGTTTTGATATCAGTTGCAGTTTTACTAATCTGGAGAAACTCCATGGAAATTGGCCCAACTCCTCAGAGCTTACACTATCGGTGAGTTTCTCACCCCAGAAATTTTAAAACATGTGTCGGGATCCCTGATATCATAAATAATTTACAAATGAGAGCCCAAGGTGATAAATTAACCTTTTTATTTACCTTATAATATTTCATGAGTGGGAAGGGAGTGAGTGACCAAACATGCAAGCTAACTTTCCCTCTTTGGTCAGCTGACTCCAAGAACTGGGAGATGGAGGAAAACACGGTATCGTGTCTGCCTTGGGGTGAAACTGCGGGTGTTGGTAATGCTGTAGGATCAGGTGTGCCTCGATATCCCCAGCTACGTTTCCTTCAAGCAGCATCAAAGGCTTGATTTCTGGCATCTTGTGTTGGAATGAATCTTCCCAGCTGCAAAGAATAGGTCATCCACCAGGAAAAGTTCTTTGTTGGACTTTTACATGCCATGATAAAATGTCCACATTAGCTATATTGTGAAAAATATATCCATTATGTTCATACATTGGTCTTCCGTAAGCAGTGAGTTTGTCCCGGGGGCTAACGATGAGTCAGCTTCAAGAGACTGCAAGTAGAATTGTGGTTGAGATGCATGAGATTTCTGCCTTGATCAGCATGAAGCACTGGTGTCCAGTCACTGGGATAGGATCCCACCGTTGGAGAAGAGAAGGGAAAGGGTCACGGTGACATACTCATTCTCAGAGTTGCAGCTCAGGACAAGAAGAGAGGAAGGTTTACTGCCCAGCCACCTTCTGCAGGGGATGAACTCAGAGCAGTGACAAGAAGGGACTTCACAAAGGCACTCAAGACAACAGTGTCACAGATGGGAATGAACCCAGATGTCCTAAATCCCCATCTGCTGACTCAGTTACAAACCCCTCCACACTAAGAAAAAAATAGATGTAAGAAAATGAAAAAAAAAATTTATTTTTTGTCCCAGGTATTGAGAAATGAGAAAACTTACATCCTTTTGCTCTTGATTCAGACTTCTTGGTGAAATCACCTATTTTGAAGAGCCTGGTGGAGCCTTCAGTGTGCTTGGGTTTTTTTGTCCCATCAAGGAATGCAGTTAAGTGTATTCCGAGTTTCCTAAATTCCCTGCTCCTACAGGAAACCTATTAAAAGGACTTCTGGATGCTTAGAGAGCTGTTTTCTGTTCTACAGCTTTTCTGCCTTTACTTTCTGCCCAAGCAGTTGCTTTTTCTTCCATTCTTTTCTTTTTCTTCCTTTTGGTTTCATTTCACACCCATATTTAATTTCCTTTCATTTTGTCTGCCTCCCTTTCAGTCACAATTACAGTTTTTGAATCTATCCAGGGCTTGTAGTGCAAAACTAATTGCACCAAAAAGGAAACATTCTAAACCCCCAAATCTTTCCTTCCTCTCTGCCTTCCTACTAATTCTCTCCACTGAGCAAACCTAGAAAAATCCTGGGTATAAGAAGTGCTCTGGAACTGCTGTTATTTATTTTTGTATTACAAAAAAATACAACTAGGAAAGACATTGAGACTAACAGGAATTGCTGAATTTTATTACCTAGAAAAAATTAATGTAGCTTCAATGTCAAGACATACACGCTTGATGTAGAGATTTGTGATAGAATAGAAGCTGTCCAGTATCCCAAGATCCTCTCTCAGAGTTAAAGGATCCCATCATCCTTTAAAAGATATCTTTATCGTCAGTTTTTGTTGTGCTAAGAATTGTTTTCATACAAAATGGTCCTGACTTCCTCCTGCCAAATACCATGGTATTTTGATCATGGAGCAGCAAAGACTACGAAGTGTAGGATGATGAGCACGGTGTGGAAATGAGGCATCTGTCCGTCCCTCGTGGCTGCATTTTCACATGCCTTGGTGAAGCTGGAGTAAATGCTCTGGGTGCTGGAAAGACAACTTGGGAACAGTGAGCTGGCCCAAGAAGCCTGGAGGAGACTTTAGCATATGAGGTTTCCCAAAGTATGCAGCACAGCTTGGCTCAGCACCATCTGCTTGAGACAAGTCCCACCCTTATTTTGAGTTTCTATGCATCGTTGGTGGTAAATATATGTGTTATGAGGCAGAGAGCAACAGGAGGAGATGGGAAGGCTGCAGAGGTGAAAGGAGGCAGTCAGCTCTCTTTCTGATTGACCTCATTTGACACTGGTGCAAGACATGACAAAACCACACTCTTGAACAACAAGTCTTGACAAGGGTAACACGAAGGCATGGGCCACACTGATTCTTGGGTGGTTAGGGAAGTGTGTATAAAAATTTTCATGTCCCAAAGGAGCCCATTAGTTTCACAGCCTGACCTGCTTTGGGAAGCAAGATTCCCTTCACTACTGACCTCGATCAAAATAAGTGAAAACTCCCAGCTTCAGTGGTAGGGAAAAGAAGAGCTGTCAATATTACTCTAACCAAGTTGCTGTTATCTTCCTGACAGCTCGCTGTTAACAGTCTGTTTCCAAAACTTTGTTTCTGATGGTGACAAGGAAGGGGAAAACATACAGGAAGGGAGTGTATTCTTCCTACCTGCTAATATGAGACATAAAACTGAAAGGTGTCAGGTGTTAAAAGAAATGCTTTTTCTTGTGCAGGAGGGTATAGGTGGAACAGTGGAACTCATTGCCATGGGATAAAAAAAAAAATGAGCTGGATTTGCTCAGTGGTTTTATGCAGAAGAAAACTATCAAGTGCTGTAGTGAAAGTTAAACGTTGTGTATTTTCTGTTTCCCATTGGTTATGTAGTATAAAATTCCTGGTAGCACTGTGTTTGGCACTGCCTGCTCCAAATAATGCATAGATCCTGTTGGCTTTGTAATGTTCAAGGGCTTCTGCAGGATATGCAAAGGGGCTGCACTTGGAATAGATACAAACTGTACACGGCTAATGTGAATTGGCTTCAGGGCATCTCTTCTATTGACAGAACCGATGAATCTGGCTCAACATCTACACTTGTTTTACTCAAAGAGGAAACAAAAACCCCCAAACAAACTCGAGAAGGGAGTGTTTGTCCAGCAGCATTCCTGATCTGCACCGAGCTACCCACACCCTGCGCTGACCCTGTGAGCTGTTCCTCCCCACCTGCACTCAGAGATCGGCTTGCAATGATGTGTGGATCTCCAGTCACCTCCTTACATTCCCGCTGAGCTATGGCACTGTCAGGGAGTGGACAGGGCAAAGAACTACAGACCAACCTAAACTTGTTTTAATTCTTCCTGCTCGCTCTGTTGCTGGGTTAAAATGAAAGAGAAGCCAAGAGCACATTTGGGAAGGTTTGTCATGTGAAGTAATTAACTCTCTGCTTATCAAGTCAGCTTCATATAACGTTAAAGGTCTGAAGTGGAGTGAAAAGTACAGAGCTGGTATGTAGAGTTAAGGTTTAACCTCTGTCTTCAGCTGGTTCCCACCCACATCCAGATAGCATGGAGACTTTGCAGGGTGGAGGCTCCTTTCCAAAGTCACCTCTCACATTCCTTGGAGGGCCTCTTCCCCATTTAAAGTAAGTGATGGTAAACCTGGCTGCTTTAAAGTGATTTTGAAACCAGACAGGTGATAAAACACCAGGTATTTTGTGGACTTCCTGGTTTGTGTTAGTTTATCTCAGCACCAGAGTGCAATTTAAACAGTCTTTTTTTAATAGTATTTAACCATTTCAGGGTTGATGTAGAACTCCTGGGAACCCCACCGGTGCTGGGGTGCCTGGCATTCTGGATGTGTTTGGCATGGGACTTGGACAGTGCTCTCAGTTTGGTGGCATTGCAGTGTAAGTGTAGAGTATTTGCACTTGAAATTTTCAAATATATATGTGGGGAGGGGGCAATCTGAAAGCTTCATTGCCATTAATATAAACTAAAAAATGACTGTCGGGTGCCTTTTGGCTTCAAAGCTCCTATATTGAAGGGAATGCAGGTAAGCCATGAAAAATACATGAGGAGAGCTTCTGTGTGGGGCAATATGTGTTTCTTGAGATGTAGAATTGGAGCAAGTAACCATGAATTTCATCTTTTTCAGAACTAAATGCAACAATAATGTCCCTATCTGTGTTTTCCTTGATTTGATGAGTGATTTATTTGCATGGTTTCACAGAGACAGGTATATTTTCCTTCATTTGTCAAACATACACAGATAGAACTGCAAAGTGAACTGTTTGTTTTCTGTGCTGCAAAGGAAGAAAATGGGGTGTAAGGTCCTTGCTTTTCTGTTTTGAATTATTTAATGGGTGCTGCAAGACTGTGGCACGAGCCTTAAAAGTATCTGGACAGTTTGGAAGATTTCAGTAATTCTGTGACGGTGCCAATGAAACAGGAGTTTGTTTGTTTGTTTTGTTAACTTCTGGCACAAAAATGCCACCTACTTACTTATAACCCTCATGACAGATTGAAACATTGTTTTATTTGTAAAATCTTGCAGATCAGTTAATAAATGTATACAAACTGATGAATCAGATTATATAACAGAGCCACCAGAATCTGCAAGATAAGTTTTAATAAACTATTAAAGTTGTAACAGGCTTCAGGCAGAACATTCTGAAGGTACAAATTGGGACCCTACCCCTTTGATACTGTACATGAGCACTGATTTATGGTAGATTCTGGCCCTGTGCTTATACATAGACAAGGTATACATAGGAAAAGTTTCTCCTGACTCCTGCATTTACTTGTTCTCCACGTGTGTGTGTTTGTGGGTCTGTTCCAGCCAAGCTGTAGCATGGATGACATCCCCAGAGTTTATATAATCTGGTGTTTAGCGCTGCTTGTCGCGGAAGATCGAGGGAGAACAGAACACTGGTACAGTGCTTTACTGTTTGCTGCTTATTTTACAGTGCTGTAAACAACAGGTGTCAAGCTGATGGTTTGTGTCCTGGAGGTATTTATAGGACATGCAGGTGTGTCTAGAAAACAGAGGGGTTGGAGGTGTGAGGTTTTGCCACTGTTTCACTCTGTGGTGATGTACCGTGATCGTGTCACGGTGTTTCACTCCTGTCTGCACAGGCCTGCCATAATAGTACATGGTAACTGTCAGGAGAAATAACATCATTGACTGCCACTGTGCAAAAGGTCAGGACAAGCTGGTTTTCATTTGCTGGGAAGCTCACAAAATGTTGTGGCTGTTGAACAGCCACATCTATATCAATAGGCAATTGATAATAATGTTGGCTAAGAGGCATTGGGCCATGAGGTCACGAAGTCAGTCAAGTGCTCTATTTCAATCTCCCAGTCAAGAAAGTACCAGTTGCCTAAAGACCTGTATGTAGCTTCTCGTGTTGTAATGCTGCATTTTGGTTTTTGAAGCTTTTGACTTGTCCAGAAACCTTCTTAAGCACAGGTCTAGTTGTATGGTTTCCACTACCCCATGATCTAGTGACCCTGTCCGTTACCACATGACTTGTGAACCCTAAGACTTGGCCCAAAATATGTTGATCTAAAAAGTGCTTGTAGAATGGAGACATCAGCACTCCATGAGATCCAGAAATGTGTCTGCATACCCCAGACATTGCTGCCTTTGCTGGACTGCAACATTAAAAGGTTGAGGTGAAATTTTTTTAACATGACTAGAGATTTTGTTCTTTCTGAAAATCAAACTGCTTTAAGATGTCACAGGTTGGGCACTCAGAAGTGAATGTACTTAACACCCCGTCTCCTATCCATGTGTTTGTGTGCACTGGCAGCGTGGAGCCTTATTTGAGATGTTTCCATGTTGTGATTTCTGCATGCACATTGTCTTGGACAGTCTTGGTCTGACTGTGGGACTTGATGTTATTTCTGAACTCCAGTATATACAGATTGTAGTGTGTGTGTATTCTCACAGGCACAAAAAAAAAAACAATCAGTGCATCAAAGAGCCCCCATGAATTTTAATTAACACATTTACAGTCATTAAGCACAACAGCACGATACAGCCTTGGAGTGGGAGGCAGTTCCCTTTGCAAAGCTACATGCTGCTCAGAGCCAGCATGGGCTTAGGTCTCGCTTTAATTTTTTTGTGTGATTATTTAGTTTAGGGGTCTACTATTCATGTAAATATTTTTGTGTGTGAGGCTCTGAGCTGGGCAGCTGTAGAAAAGCTGAAGTGCACTGTTTAATTACAGCAGCGAAGCACAGTGACCGTGTTTGTCTCCACATCCTCAGCCCTCCTGCTGAAACCTGGGCCCTCCCTGGCTCTTACAACTGTGTCCTTGGCGTGAGGAAATGGAGGTGGGAAGGACTGTAGCAACTGTTGTATTCCCCTTTCTGTGACCACTGCACGCTCTCCTTTTTGTTCTGTGTAGTGTGAAATGTCACCAAGCTTGGGGCATTTGACATCTCCCTGCACTGTTTCCTTGTCTGAAAGGACACTGTGCTGCACATGCCACATGCTGGTTTTTTTCTGATTTGGTTTTCTTATTATTCCTGCTTGGTCCTCTGTTCTGTGACACACTAAGTATCTCTTCCTGCTCTTTAACGTTCACTCCTATATGTAATGAAATCCCAGTGTATTATTAAGTCCTTAATTTCTCAGTAGAGATACAGGCCCTATTTTTCTGTGTCTCCCTACTTGTGTGAGTTCCACCAAATTCGCCTCTCTGCATCTGGCAAAGTGCACGAGGTCATTTATATGCTGCAAAAAAAGGAATGATTACCTTAATCATACATATGAATAATTGAAGGCCAGGAAATCAGAGTAACTTGCCTGCAGTCACAAATTTGTAGTGTACCCAAGAGTTGAACCCTATGCTCCCTAGTCCCAGCCCAGCACCTTAATCATGTTTTCTACCTCTGTGTTAAAGGTGATTGTACTCTGATAAGTCCCATTCAAGGCAAAGGGCAACTCTGTAGTAGCCACTGTGCAACTGCAGAACAGTTCCCTTCACCCAGATGCCTTCTGGTTTTAGGGAAGAAAAAATTGGTGAATTGTTATGGATTATGATTGTGACGGTGGATTCTACAGCTTTACTGATAGGTGTAAGTATCAGCCCCCAAAAAACATTTTAACTTTGATGCTACTTCAGAAAGCTTCAGTCAGTGAGTACTGGTGTTTGCTTCAGCTATTGGAGCTGGGGGCTGAATAAGAGCTCAGATATTACAGAAATAAGTCCAGCTCAGTGCACTGCCATCAGAGGGTCTCCCTTAGACCAAAAGTAGCTGTGTCAGATGGCCATGTAGTGCAGAAATCCTGGCTGGCTACACTTCCAAGGCCTGGCTGGGGCAACAGTGCAAAAGTAATGGAAATCTGATACAAAGCCCAGTGCAAAGTCTCTGGTCCTTGGATTGGGCTGGCCTAAGTCACACGGCCGCAGTGATGACTGTTCCTGTATAAGCAGGTGGTGTCAGTGGCTGAGCTGTCGCCAGGGCTTGGGACACAGGCAAATGGATGGGAAGGGGTTCTGCTCTGCATTGCTTCAGGAGAATGTGCTACCCAAAACAGGGAAATGTGGGAGTAGTTAATCCTGACTGCTGAAACCAGTGCCTGTTTTGTCATTTATCTTGAGGGAGGCAGGATTTTAGCTCAGCAAAGTGTGTCGTAGCTCTTAACCTGTTCTATAAGCCTTTCTCACTTTATATGCTTATGGCAAGGTGTTACCTGGGATGCCTTGTTGTTTCCCTTTGACTTGCTTCAGATTCTGCTCTGCACTCCCATTTCTTTTAAGAGCAAAACGCCCTACGGTCTCTTTTACTGACCTTTTTCTATGGCTTCAGAGAAGTTTCTCTAGACCTTAGTCTGCTTTCTGTCTTGAATATTGACCTTAGAGTTACACCATCTCATTGTCGCTGCACGCAGACTGCTCAGCTATCAAAGTTCACCCACAGGACTCAAAGTATTCCTAACTCAGGAACACCTTGCTTTTATGTCCTCCTCCTCTTCCCCCTCCTCCCTCCACACGAGCATTTTAATTTCACAAGCAAACTCCCTTTCACTGTGAATTTCGACAAGTGGTTCACCTGTTTCAGGGTAAAAATTGTACTTCAAATTTAAATGTCTTTTTCACTGTGACTGTCATAATATTTTCCATTTGAGGCTGAGATTCCACCGTGGGTTTTCTGTGCCATGTTGTCATCTATACAAATCTGAGCTTAAATGTGTGGAAATTCTGACATTTCAGCAAGAAATACGAAGTGGTTTTTAAATGTTCTTTAAGTTCGCTGTTTCATAGGTGTGGCCGCTGGGTTTTACCCAGTGCCCTGGTCTTTCCCAGTTCAACAACAGACCAAAGATTTCTCAAAGATTTGGGGCTTCTTTGTGTTTAGCGTGGTGTCTCATTTCTGTGAGAATAGGTTATGGTAATTTTTTATCTGATTGTTTGTCCTGAGAAGGTACTGACTTTGCTTGGGTGCTGCTACCACCAGCGGCAGTGGTTGCGTACAATGCCAAATGCAGTGTCCTGTACTGTGGTCTTCAGTGGGGATCTCAGAGAAGGCAGCTTCATATAAACCAGACTGAGCCAAACTTCGAGTGGTTCCACAGTGGAAATGGCTCCACAATGGAAAGACCTGCTTTTAGTGGGGGCTCGGGGGCGGGTTGGTAGGTGTAGCGCTGTTGGACTCTTTACCTTTGAGTCAATGGCCTATAGACAAAGACTGCCAGTGCCCAGTAGTGCGAGCCACATGTTTCTGGGGCAAATTTCAAATATTGATCTACCCTAAAGTATTTGACAAAGGCTGAAATCTCTTTTGGCACTCATATGTTTTCATGTCGGTTGTTCTGTGGAACAAAGTACGCAGTTGAGATCGTCACCGGAATTGAATTCTCTCATACACCGTTACAGCTTTCTGTTGGGTACTATGAAATACGTAGAAATGTACACCCACTGGCAACATTCATTTCCACAAATACATATATCTATGTATTGTCATTGACTACTTTGAGAATACAAGGGGATATTTGCAGCTATTTCAGTGGCTTGACATTTGTCACAATGACATGATTTCTAAAGTCTAGACTGTAATTGCTGCCTCGGCTCGCTGCACCTCTGACCAAACAGGCAGTGAGAATTGCTGGTGACACAAACTCCTGTTATCAGACCTGATTCCGTTGTGGTCTGACCTGATCAATTGCTCCACAACCCAAGTCACAGTCACTCTGAAATTTTATAGTGTAAATCAGACTTTACACGTGTGGGGCTGTGATGTGATTGCATCTCTGGAGCCAGGGGGGACAGAATTTGGAAATGAACCCAAGGGGGTTGTACTCGATCCTACTCAACTGGTGCTCACAAACTTCCTTCTTTACAGTTGTGTATTAGGCAACATGACTAACATTTGCCACACGTTGTTTATTCTCTTATCTTCTCCCAGAGGAGGGAGTGTGTGTGCTAGGACTATTTCTTTCCTTGGGGAATTATGTTCCTCAAATTCCATATTGCCTATAAAAATCATGCCTTTATCACTAGCTTCTATTGTCTCTATTAGCCTTGAAATTTGGTGGAATTTAGGTAGATGACCATCCTAGATATTATTGGAAAAGCTCTGCCATGTTGTATGTGAATAGTTACTGAAATGGTTGCAACGCAGGGAGCAACCATTTGAAGAGGTCTCATGAAACCTCTCTTTTGATTGTTGAATCAATTATTTTTCTGTAATGTGAGCTTGTAGCAAACTATTTCTGTGTTAAATTATAATAATTTAATTATTTATGTCTGCCTCAAATAGCTGCAAGCAATCATCCCTTTCCTTTGTGTCTTACAGTTTATCTAAATTGCTTGATAACCTGGTGTAGCCGAACTGATTCAGCTCAGTTAACATAATCCCTTCCATTGCACTGGATTTTTTTTTTTATTAGACACTGTATTAGCTTCTAATGAGAGCATCAGACTGACAGACATCAATGCCATCTAGATGCATGATGAAGCATTGTAATGGTGATTATAAAAGTTTTTCCATCCTAGGGAGCCTCCAGTGTATTTTCGTAAAGGTGCCTCCAGAATGAGCTGGCTGGTTTATGTTTAAGAGCTGGCGCTTGATCCAGATCATTCACATCGAGGGCAGTTATTCTGGGAATGATAATGAGCCTCACGCTGGGCCTCCACTGAGATTTCCATTACCAGCATCAGTTATGGCAACAGTGTAAGCAAGTGAGCAAAATAAAATAAAGGCCATGATGACTCTTTGGTCTCAGACACACTTTCTTGAGGATTAAGCCTTATCTCTAAATAAAAAAATCCACAGTTTCGATACTTATTAAAAGTAGCTTTTTGGTTTTTTCCCCTGGTGGAAAACTTGGTTGTGTTACTGAACTGCACACACAAACTCCTTGGGAAAAACTGAAGCTTTCTGCAAGCATGTTCGTTTCATCAAATCCCTTTTTTACTGAGATAAAAACATTTGAAACTGTTAGGCCAGCTCTGGTTCCTCAGGCTCAGGCTTTTTCGTCTTCCATCACAGGGTGGTGTGGCATGGGCTGTTCCTGCAGAGGGCCCAGAGAATTGCCCTGACTCCAGTTTTTCCATGCTTGGGGCTCCAGCCCCAGCACCAGGAGTCCTCTGCCCAGCTTTTTCTTGGCTGCAGCTGTCCTCCCCACAGCTTCCCCTGCATTTTCCCTTCCCATTGGTGACAGTGCAGTTTGGCCGCAATTAGTACAGCTCAGATTTCATTAATTAAATGACTGTGAAAAGCTTTCGATGTTGGGACAAGCCCAATAGAAACATGAATATTATCCAGCAGAGGATGTTCTCAATTTCTTTGGCCAGAAACTAAAATTCTTACTGAAGATTTTCAAAACTCTGGGAGAAGTTTGACCTTCCCCATCCCTCAGCCAGCTCTGAAATTCACAGCTGATGGTGTTTTACTAGACCTGTAGCACTAACTTAATAGCTCTTTAGTTATTAAAGGATAAATGTTCGTGTTCTACAAGTTTAAATTATATTAAAAGCCTTTATTAGCACCACTTGGCAAAATATCTTCTGGCTAGCTTTCTGGCCCTGGGCTAGGCCATTCTTGTGGTTTCTTAATGACATGCTATGAAAAGGTTATAATTTATGAGAATTTGGTGCCAGGTTTTGTGTGTACTAAGAAGCATTTGCCATTTGTGCATAATGCTGCTGAGCAAAACAAAACAAAAAATGTTTAAAACTGGAGTTACATCTTGCATTCATCTGGCTTGATTTTAACTGTACACAGCTTTTATATTTTTATGTATGTATGTTCAGATGTATATAGATTTATATTGTATATTTTAATATTATCTGATCTCTGAATTAATGGTGATTGCTCCGTTCTGACATCTAATAGGGCAGTTACCAAACTTACTTTCTGTTTACTTTCCAGCCTTTCCTGAGTAATTTTGGCAAAGTTTTCCCAGTGAAAGAACTCCTCTGGGCCATGTAATGGGTTTCCCCATGACTGGGAGAAGAATTAGGCCACTGGGACAGCTCGTTTTTGTGAAGGCAGCTGTTCATGCCATGGGCAAAATATCTCAGAAGTTCTTTTCCCACAAGACTTGGTGACACGCAGGCAGTGCAGGGGTGTGATTCAGCTGACTGGTACTTTTTCCCCTCTCATCATCTGTTTATTTGCTTTGCAACCAAGTCCACCTCCTTTTCCTTCTGCTGATACAGCACCTTAGTGTGAAAAACGGATGGGGCAAAGTACTCGGTGGGTGGGAGGAGGTGTGTGCAGCGGGAAAACAGGGCTGGGAAAAAGGCCTGGGACTCGAGTAACCTTTCTCAGGTGTCTTTCCATCACAAGAGTTGTTTGTGGTAGAGGTGTGAGTTTTTCTGCTCGCAGAAGCAGGTTGCAGTGGATTTGACCCAATGCTCTCATTCTTTCTGCAGTGGGGAAGCCTCACAAGTGCAACTACTGCGGCCGGAGCTACAAGCAGCGCAGTTCGCTGGAGGAGCACAAGGAACGCTGCCACAACTATCTGCAGAATGTCAGTATGGAGGCTGCTGGGCAGGTCATGAGTCACCATGGTGGGTGCAAACCGTCTTCTGAGGGCACTTGGACTTGGAGCATCTCTTGTGGGTTTTTTTCCATATGTTTTTCTTCCTTCCTTTCATCTTTGTATCAATTCCATTTGAGAGATTGTTTATATTCAGATAGGCAGAAGGAGAAAAGATGGGCTAAAATCCTCACTCTGTCCAGTTGAACAGCACCATTTTTGCTGATTGTTTGTTAGTATTTCGCTTTTTAGTATGTAAAAATATACAGAGACGAAAATAAAGCAGTCACCTGAGCAAAATTACCCTAAAAGTCATATCATAGAATCATAGAACACTGATGAAAGGGATGGAAGAGATGAAAGAGACCTTAGAGATCATGTAGCTACAAGCCCTTGCCATGGCCAGGGACACCTTCCACTATGCCAGGCTGCTCCAGGCCCTGTCCAGCCTGGCCCTGAACACTTCCAGGGACAGGACAGCTGCAGCTTCTCTGGGCAACCTGTGCCAGGGTCTCACCACCCCCACAGGGAAGAATTTCTTCCCAATATCCCATCTAACCCTGCCCTCGGGCAGTGGGAAGCCATTCCCTCTTGTCTCTCCCTGCCCTTGTCCCAGGTCTCTCTCTAGCACTCTGGCAGGCCCTTTAGACATTGGAAGTCCTCCTGGGGCCTTCTCCAACCCCAGCCCTCTCAGCCTGTCTCTATATCAGAGGTGCTCAAGCCCTCGGTGCACCTCCATGACTCAGTCCAACGGGTGCACATCCTTCTTATGCTGGGGGCCAAAGCCATGTGTAAAATGTGTGATTCCCATCCCACTCCTTTCTGATAGTGAGTGTTAATTATAAGGATGGTGAAGGTATTTAGAAGTCATTATTTCTGTTTTCTGTAATATTATCTTATCCCTCTGAAAAAGGGAGGGATAGATGTAAAAATGTCTAGAGCACAATGGAATTCAATAGTATTGTTGAAAGTAATTATAACCAAAAAATGTTTGTATGCATTTACATGTGCTAGTATTAATATGTTAACTAACGCTGCATGTGTTAATATACATAAGGACTGAAGATTGCCAAAAAGATTGTTGAAAGCAAGAAATGTCAAACTCTGTGAATTTGTTTTCTGAAATTTCTGGAGCTATTAGTGTGGGTAATGAGCATAATGCCTCAGATTGCAGGGTTGAATGCTTAATCTGTAACACTAAATGCTAAATGGTAGCTGTCCAAAAATGGTTATAATTTAATTCAAAATTAGTGTTTCATGAACTCTTCTAAAACTGATCATCTCTCAACTTCTAAAAGTTGTCTTTAGATGTTTGGTACTTGAAATGTTTAAAATTTCATACTATTGAGAAAATATTAAAATTTTACATTTTCCATCTTGATTACAAATTACCATATACCTAAGAATACCCAAACCAGTTAGACTGTGGGTGAATGAAAAGGCAAAAGAACACTTCCACTTTTTTTCCATTTTGCTCTTCATTGTTGAGTGGAGTCATATGGCTTCATTTGGAAATTAATTCTGTTGAAGTCCTGAAAGTTCATTTCTAAAAACCTGAAAAGCCAAGATGAAATAAAATCTCTTAGCATTGCTAATATAGGCTATATTTTGGCGACAAAAATCTCCAAAATATTTTAAGTTGTACTTTTCCATGAACAATTTATTCTTTATAATGGTATTTTAAATGTATTTAGTAGTCATTGCCAAGGTGTTCATACAACTCTATTAAGTAATTGCTCTCTTCATGGACACCCTGGAGATTAAAATCAACATTTAAAATGTAATGGGTGACTGCAAAGATGTTGAACTCGCTGATTATCTGCCTGAGGTGGCTTTATGCTGGCCATTGGACAGGCTGATTTCAGGGCTTTACTGTTTGAAGGTACCTGTTGTGGGCTTGGTCTGTTGGAGCACTTGGTAGGAATTGAACCACTAAGTTCATTCTCAACAAAATGCACACTCTTCATGCTACAAGGGTGTGCCTGTCTAGTTCACCAGGGAGGTGATGACTTCAGGCAGCCTTTACTTAGGGAAAAACAGTAGCTAGAGCTATGACAGCCAGGAGGTTTGAGACCATGTTGTGGAGGAGCCTCCCAAATTCCACTCAATGTCTGGGTTAATTATTCCATTATTTGTTAAAATTGGGTTTATTCTTGTTGATAGATTTCTGAGAAAACCCAAAGCTTTTCTAAGCTGCCTGATACCATGACAAGAGGGGCAAGTGTTTAATCTTGTCTCCCCAAAGAAGCGGCGGTGGTTGACCTTGCATTGATTTTTCTACCACCTGCAGTTAAACCAGTGCAAACCCCATGTGGACAGTTCTTTTCTTTACAGCCTGACTGACTTTGCTTGGGCTTAAAATAGAAATGTTCACACAACCACTTCACTTTTCTCAACAAAATTAGTTTAAAACAGCACTTTGAATTCAACTAGTGCCTCTTTCTCCTCTGGGCAAATATGTCTGTGCCTCCCCTGGTGAATGTTTAAGGGGATGTTTGATCCGCTGTCTTCATTTCGCTGTTCAGCGAGGGCACAGTGAGGACAGACAACAACAGGGAGCTCCTGATTCAGCTGGGACCAGTAATAAATCTCACCTCTCATCCCAGCACTGCTCCCACCCATGAAGCTCAGCGTGAGGGTCACAAGCACCAACCTACAGAGCTCTGCAGCAAAGTCCTTTCCCCGGGACTGTAAAGACACCAGAGAAGAGTACAAAAATGGTTGTTCAGCTTAAAGCTAGGTCTTAGAATAACCCTGAAAAAATGTATTAATTTCTTTCTCTCCCATGTCACACATTGAAATGATATTCTTGAGGATGACTGAGAGTATACTTTGGAGATTTTGATCACTGGTTTATTTTGCATCCCATTGGGGCTGAGTTTTCCTGCCTCTCTTTCCAAATGCTTGGTTTGGATTTTTTTCAAGCATTGTGCTCAAGATGATCAGTTTTTAGGCATGTTACAGACATGGGTGCTTTCACCATGGCCTGATCAGTCCTTTAATTTCAATTATCTCTGTCTTGCAGATGGCTAAATCACCTGACTAAAGCCACAAGGGGAAGCAAGAGGAGGGGAAGAAGGGATAGTTTTGTTGTGTGGGTAGGAATACGCAAGTCTCTGGGTCTCACCATCCTCTTGTGGGGTGTCAATTGCTTGCTGAGCTGCCCCTCCTTGTGGTCCTGTTCCCTGCTCAGCAGGACAGATGCTGCAAGAGAGCTCCCATGACTTGGTTGTTGGCAATTTTCAGCTGAGCAGTGGTGGCCCTGGAGGGAGAAATTAGTCTGCGGTCTCCTGGCTAGCGGCATATTGGGAGTGACAAAAGGGACGGTCTCTGAATGCCAAGAACATGACCTTTGCAGGAATGAAGAGGGAGAAATGTTGAAGGCTAGCAATGGTTTACACCCAGGTGTGCGTTGTTCTCCACTGCCACAAAGCAAGAAGTCCAGGGAAATTCTTCCAGTGGGATGGAGAAGGATGTTCTTTTCAGGAGGAAGAGAAAGAAGCCTAGCCCTGGGCTGTGTGAGGCTCAAAGGCCAGCTCCACATAAAACACACAATGGCTTTGTGTCTTTCCCTCTTACATGGTTGCTTAAAACATTGTTTAAAATGCTGGTCCCACAGGAGACTTCACACCAGGGTCCATGGGAATATTTCCTGTCATTTCTCTGCGCACACACACTTCTTTTAAATAGCAATATTGTGAGCTTCAGAAAGGAAATTGAGGTTGATGGAGTAATACTAATTTATACCAACTGAGACTTAGCCCAGTGTCTGATGTTTGCACACAAAAGTATTTATCAGCAAAACGCACACTGGGTAATTTTTTTAATTTCCCCCCTCCCCCCACCATTCTTTCCTCACTGGAACGGCATAAACTTTTTTAATAGTTCATGGGGGTTTTTTACAAATTAAGAAGGAAAAATTCAAAGATAGTCACTTTGAGCAGTATGATTGAAAGACCAGTATCATCAACAAAAGAAAGACTTTGTTCTGAAGACTGTAGAGGTTTGTGAATTGGGATTTTGGGCTTAGAAACATTTCATGTTAACTGCTGTCGAGAATATTTACAGTGTTAGGGATGGTGAATGTTTTCATGGGCAGTCCAAGAGCATACCCTGATAGCTGATGAAGAACACTCCTAAAAAGAAACATACTCAAGTGTGGGCTTTTCATGGAATACAGTCTTGATTTTTAGAACAAAAAAAGTCTTCCTGAGCTGAGACTGTAAGATCTCAGTGTAAAAAGAGTTGCTCTAAGCTAGTTATGACCGGCCAGCTGTTCTTTGGTTGCTCCCACTACAGAATATTGACGTATGATGAACTACAACAAAAAAGGAATTGCGTTTACTGCTGAGTAAACGTGTGCGCATGAGCTTCTACCACAGAGCAGCTGATTGGTGAGAACTGGTGGTTGTGTTTGATTGATTTGGTTTCCCTTTTTCTATTCTGTTATTTTTTTTTTTGGCAAAAAAAAAAAAGTGGGAAAGAAAAAAGTGATGCAAACTGGGCTATTTGTCCTTTATTTGTATACTTTCTAAAATTAAAATGAAAATTAATGGATCTAGAAATGACAATGTGCTCTTTAGCTTAAAGGTTTGGGTTTCTAAAATGTGACATCTCACCTGTTTGGTCCAGTTTTGCCTGTCATTTAAATGGTTTCAGAAACTAGACTATTTCCCTATCTTCCTTCTCCCAGGAAATCTGCATAACAAAACACATTCTACTAACTTATTCCCATTGTAACACAAATATTGGTGTGATTCATTGATTCTGTTGCAAAAGAGCCATGCCCTGGATTAGAGACTTGGGTTCTGAGGTAGGAAAAAGTGCCTGCAGCATGAAAGGTGGAAAAGAAAATGCTTTTACTCAGGGTGATTTTACTTTTAAAAGGAGTCCAGGCAGGATTTTTGCCTGACTTAGAGAAGAGCGGATGTCTTTTTTATCACTATTCATTTTTCATGGAAGAAAGGTTTCAAATTTTGCGTAGGAAATTTTACACACATATGCCCAGCAGCAGAATTATTTAATTATTACTTAATTGTTATAAGACCATACAAATGTCACTACACTTGGGGCTTATTCAGGTGGCAGTGAAACTAGTCAGGAGGTTTTGAGTGGTTTTGTGGATTAGTGCATTCCTACAAAGCCAGCATGCTTTGAGCTGGTTTTCCTAGGAGGGATTTAGAGCACCTCCCCAGGACAACACCACCAGCTTCCTGTGTCCTGTCCCTTTCCAAGGGCTGGAAATCCTTGAAGTGTCACTCAGGTGAACCTGACCCGCGGCAGTGAATGAGCATCCAGGGTTTCACATGGAGCTTGCGTGTGCGTGCATACACTGAGTTTGGGTAAGCCAAAGGACAGTCAGATCCAGTTCCCAGTGAAAATCAGCACATATAATCTTCCCTTTCTTCCCAAATCTCCTTGGTAAATACGTGAGTAGTGCAGATAGCTCCTGACCAAGCGCAATATTTAATTAACCCTAAAACTTTACCCTTAGCTATGAAAGTATTCCAAATGTCCCAGTCTGCACTGGGCATTAATTAGGTCCCTTGAACACTGCATCCCATTTTGTTGCAACATTAGATTCATTTCATATGTATGGGGTTTCTTCCTCGCTTTCAGTGATGCCAGCGGGTCTGCCTTGTAAATGAGAAACCATTGTGTTTCTCAGGGGAAGCATCCTGTACAAATAAAAAAGCTGTGGAGTAAATAATTTTATAGCATACGGTAGATTCCAAGCCTCAAAGTACTCAGCTTTCCATAGTAGCAGAGGCACAAATGGAATCAGATTAATAAATTGCCATGTTTTCTTATTACAAATGTCTGAATTGAGAAGTTCACCTGAGCAGATATTATGTTTTGTAATTGCCTGGTATTTGCTCTTCCTTACTAGGAAGAAGGCAGAGACAAGGCTTTTAACACCCCATTTTTCATATATTATGTGCTAGCAAACAACTGAGTGTTAAGAACAGGGTGATTGTTCCATGTCAAGATCCTGAAGGTAGTACAGTTACATGGGAGGAAAGTAGGCTGGTGGTGTTCATTTATGGCACTGTCTCTCTGTGGGAGAGGGTGTCTGTGACACAAAAGGCTGCTATGGTGAGAGACCGGAGGAGGGCTGGCAGAACACATGGCTGGGAGTCCTTCTCTGCTACGCCTGCAATACCCATGACTTCACTGGAAGGTTGATCTAATACAGGGAATGCAATGGGGTGCTCTCACTTTACAAACTGTAGGAACTCTGTCCCATATCATCGCAGTTTCTATTTCTCTGCCATCCATTCTTCACCTCAAATAATTTTTTTATATCTCAACCAAGCCATTAGCACGTGGAATAGTGGTTGATACTCGTCAAGTTTCTCCTGCTACTTTCTGAAGATGAATGCAGGACAATTAGGTCAGGTGTCAAATTCACAGCAGCACACCAGAGCTACACGTGGAATCACACTTGATATATATTGCAAATGTCTCGGACTCTTTGGGTCTGATCCCCAGTCTGGTACCACTGACCCTTATGGGTGTTTATAAGAGAATGCTCAACAAAAACAGAGTACTTTGTAGGCACTTGGGGAATAGCTCTGTCAGCAAGTGACATAAACCCCTGTATGAGTCACTACCCTGATCAGAAGCCTGTGCAATTCCTATACTTTGGCTCTAACACCTTATTCCCTAACCCAACAAGTGAGAAAGAGGAAAATGAGTAAAGACAGAAGGGGTCATTGATTTCTTGTTATTGTCTCAAAGACAATGTGTGAGCATTCCCTTAGTGTAGTTAGCACAGGAATGGTCCCTGCAGATTGAAAAAAAGTGGTAAGACAGATGCAGAAAACCTCCATTCACAGCTTGTTAGATCTGTGTTTGAGGGGATAAAATGTTAATCAAAAATTGATAGTTTCTACATCTGATTCTGAAGGGACTTTCCATGGGATGTTAATCCTGTAATTCCAGTACAGTGTGTGTTGATTTTACAGTTTCACGTGTAGAAAGAGGAAACACTCTTAGCAAACCAATCCTTCATTTGAGAAGGCTTGTATTAGGGAATACACAGCCAGGCCCGGGAACCACAACTTGTCGCTGCCTTCTGTGATTTTTAATCATTGAGATTAGGGCAAAAAGATAATAATAAGAGTAAGTATTCTGTATGATAAGTGTGAAATTAATGGAATACACAAAGAATGATAACTAAACATTTACATTGGTGACAGGTGACCAGATGGAAGGGAAAATAACACAAAATGTCATCTACAGAGTGAGTTTTCAGAAGTGTCCCCTCCTTGCTGGGGATCTTGAGTGTCCAGAACAAAACAAGTCTTTTAATAAAGTTGGGCTTCTGCTAAATAAGATGGTCCCAAGGAGAGGTGTTTTGTAAATGTGGCTCTGCTTACAGGTGATTGCCATCTTGATGCCCAGTGCGTTGTTGCACCTTGCTTTACATTGTGTTGCACTCGTTGTGCAGTCAGCAGAGCTCAAATGATTTGTGTTGTCTGTGAAGTATGGACCAGACCTGTCTGATATGATTTTTTGGTTTTATGTAGTACCTCCTATGGAAGATTGTAAGGAACAAGAGCCTGTGATGGACAACAATATTTCTGTGGTGCCTTTTGAGAGACCTGCTGTTATAGAGAAGCTGACAAGCAACATGGGAAAGCGTAAAAGCTCCACCCCACAGAAGTTTGTGGGTAAGCTGGAAATATACTGTTTATTATTGTTAGTGTGTAGGTGTAGGCAACTTGTTATTTGTAACAGCCAAAAGAACAAGGGGAAAAGTAGCACTCTTGGAACTTGGTTGTGAGACAACAATGGAGAGGGTTAAATCACAGCAAGAAATCCTGAAAATCATTGAATTAATTTTCAAAAATGAGGCCCCTGGTAGCATGAAAATGCTGTAGAAGACCTTGAGCTTTTTACTTAAGTCTGTTTTGGTTTTTTTTTAAAGATTTTTTCTCTGGCCCTTTTGAGATTTAAACTTGTCATCTTCCCTCTTCTTGCTCCAACAAAAAAAACCCCAACAAGCTAAGACTGTCATATAATTATCTCTCTATATGTGTTAAAAAAACAAACACGTATCTCAAGACTTGTATTAAATTCCTAAGAGCTGGAAACAACTGGTCTGATAATACTGGCATGAGGAAGTAAATCACATCCCTTGTGTTGGAAGAAGTGCTTGCTCCAAGTGCAGCACTCTGCACACAATAAACTTACTAATGCATGAATATGAAACAGCATTGGATGGCTTTTGGTTATCAGATTTAGACTCATAGACCCAGAATTCATATTTTGCTTTGTGTCTTGACATATAAAAATTGCTCGGCTTGTAACATGAGACAGTATGGAGAATGGTACTTGGTTTGAGCTGTAACTTAAAACTTTTTACTGCTACTGAGGCAGTACTAAACTTCTTAAGAGGGAAGCTGGAACAGAGAATTATTTGGGGTAAGTGTATGCTGCCAGACTCTAAAGTCATGTAATAGGCTTTTTCCATGCTCACTCCCTGAAAGGACAGTCGCACAGAACATCAGGGTGTCACATCCTCATTCTGAAGGCACTTACAGAGAGGATAAGAGAATGTAAGCAATTAACACAGCCATTTAAAGAAGTTGTTGCCCCTCAGCTAAATGCAGATTCAGATGGATTTGTTAAATCACCACTGACGGTGGTTGTCACTAACCTACATTGTTTGGAACAGTAGGGTGCCAGCAGCATGCAGCAGCTCACCTAGGGGGCTGACACACTGACTTGGTTGCTCCCGGTCAGCTGACCATTTCCAAATATCAGTGCTGAGCTAAGGTTAGGTCAGGAATGATCCAACCCACATGAGGAATGCTGGGAGACATCAGTATTTCCTATGTTGTTAGTTCTTCTGAGAGAAAAGCTTAATTCTTGGACTGTCGTTTTTAAAAGTAGTCTGAAGTGAAGTGCTGTATAGCTGATAAGAACTGCAGGATTTATACTCATTTAATTTACTGCTTTGACAACAGCTGGGGTTGAAGAGGGTGGAAAAGGGAGCGCTGCTCTACGGACAAGCCACATACAGCTTTATGAGCTGGTAAACATGGCCCCACCGCAGCAGGTTTCCCTGGTGGTGTCTCAGCAAGCTCTATAGGTTCCTGCAGGCTGGGATCACCAGGGGCAGGAGTTAAACATGCTGACACTTCAGCTGGTGCTTCTGGGCCTCGGGGACCTTACAGCCTCAAAAGGAAGAAGGGCAGTTCACACCTCTCACTCGTTTTTCCCCCAGCTTGTCAGCAGAACAGAGTCATGTTTGCAGTGCCTCACAGGGGTTGTCTGTGCAGGGCTAGAGACTGGGTCTGGGAGGGCTGCAGATCTTACTGCCCACCCTAAAATCCTGGCATATCCAGGCCTGCTCCTATAAGCAGTGCAGCTTGCTTATGACCAGGATACCTCACAAGTGAGGCAAGCGACTGTTTGGATGGTACAAATTGATTCAGTTTTTGGAAGCTGTAGATGGTGATCTCTTTTTCAGACCAGAAAAGCTGTTTCACTTGTCCACTCATGTGCCACTGACCATATGTTGTTCTTGTCTTCAGAGGTAAATTTATTGATGGGAAATCCTTGCCTGAGAGATGCACATTATTATTCTCTTCAGCAGGTTATACTATGTTGTTAGATAAACATATTTTGTCCAAAGGTGTAACAGATCATTTTGGTATTCCATTTTTCTGGGATTAGGAATTCAAGGTTTCAGGTTTTTATGCAGATCTAGCTGTAGGAGAAAAAGTGTCCTCTGTCGTATTTACTATATTGTGTTTTTCTGCCTTTTCTGATTTTTAATGGCATCACACTGTTTGAGTTGAATAACAGCAGTCTTCACTTTGCTGCCTCTTTTTTTTTTCCCCACCATGACCTCACTTTTCTTCCCTTTTTCTCCCCAGTGAAACACTGTTCAACTCTATCAGGAAGAATTTGTTAATGGTTCTCTTGCTTGCAGGAAATCTTCCTGTGCATGCTGCAAGTATGGCACTTGTCCAAAACAACTTAATGGTGTTTATGAGAAGGTCATGTAAGCATAAGCTAAAATCTTTGCATGCTACATCTATCAATGCTTTTCTGATCAGCAATCTCCAAGGGACCGTGGTTATGGACCACAGTCTCTACTCTGGCTGAATTTTGAGGAGGAAAGGAAACAGCGTGCAGCAAATAGAACTAATTTCTGTGTGAGAAATGTGGTTATATATCTGCTATTGAGGTACTAGTCTTATCAAACCTGTTGAAAGAGTGGAGGCAGAAAGTATAACTTATGAAGTGCAGGAGTCTCAGCACTTCTTTTTGCTTCTCATTCAATGAGGGAGAGGCAGACAGCAATTAAATTAAAAGCAGACATCTTCAGGCTGATCACGTGAAACAGATTCGTGTATTTTCAGTTTGAATGTGGTGCTTGCTCTCACAGAGTGTCACTGGGGTTAAGAACTGGCAGGATGCAAAAGGAGGCATTTATGTGGCTTACGATAAGACCATGGTTGTTAGAGTAAAAATTAAGAATACACAAGCATCTCAGAACAAATAAAGATCAACCAACATCAAAATTACAGTCAGCTTCCAGTTAATGGGAGTCAGGGAGAAATTTAGCCAGGGGTTAATTCTGTAATGGCTTTCTCCAAGATTTCTTGCAGCTTTCTCCCGAGTGTCCAGTGTTGCAGCTGCTTTAGGTACTCATTGAGATGGACTGCAGGTATCACAGGACATCTATGTCTGTGTGCTTTATCTGGCTTCAAATACCTGCTTTGAGGGTTATTTGAATGTCATATGATGACCAGAGACTGTTTCTTCATCTACTTCTCTAATGTAGGGCAAGAATAAATAGAATTTGAACATAGTTTTATGTGAAAATTCAGAATAATTAGTCTGATTAGTTACTTTTAAGTATAGATTTGGCTAAAGAGGAATTTAATTTGGAAACCACATTGTAGTGGTTTGTTGGACTGTTTGTCCAACTTCTGAGCTCATGTTTACTGGTTCCTTCCAATGTTATAATTTATTTTACTTTTTTATGTCGTGCTCCATTTCTAAGGATCTGACATGTTTGGAACTGGATCATAATTAAAGGAATAAATCATTCAGGTCACTGGCAATTTAGAGCTTTCTCTGCTGTCTGTGCTGGAGTAACTAAACATGGATGATAAAAGGAATCAAAATAAGGTTTGCATCATTTATCCAAGTAGTCCATAAAGGATAGATAATATTTCTTGATCTGTACAGCCTACAAAGAACTGACAGTGTCTTTCTTGGCTGAATCGGACTCTCAACAGATCCATTTCTTTATTCAAGCATGGGAATGGCCACAGCAGGTGACCAATTTCCATTGCTTTCTTCCACTGTGACAAAGACACCACATGCCTCCTGGAGCTGTCCTCCAGTCCCACTTTGGCCCCACTTGGGAAGGGGCTGCACTATTTCCTGGGAGGCTGGAGCCACAGTTCAGAGCTGCCCATCCTGTCTGCAGCAGGACAGCCATCACAGACTGTCAGACCGCAGCAGAAATGTGAAAAGAGGTGTGATGGCAAGAATCATCCATAGGTCATGTTAGATTACCTAGACCATCGTTGTAGCTGGGAAGTGTCATGAGGTACACAATGGAATGGCTGGTCCACTTGGAAGCATGTGAACAGTATTGCTGAAGAGAGTAAGAATATTCATGTGCTTCACTTCAGACTTATATTTAACTACCTTGCTAATCACGGCTAAGTTCCCAAGCAGAAGTGATGCATCATCTCTAAGGATTACATGGCTGTTCAATATGCATCACTTTAGAATAAGTCACGCTGAGTGGAATGGAATATTATAGTCAAAAATGAAATGTGGAGTGATAGCTATGTTGAAATGTACTAATGTAGTTTGGAAGAGATTTTGGATTACAGTTGTGTTTCTTATGTTGTTTTACACAAATTGTGTTCCAAGCAATTTTGGCAAAAGGTGATAGAATATTCTTGAGTAATTTAATTCTTGGATAGCCAGACCAGTTGTAAGTAGTGACTCCTTGAATTTATTAACTTATACTATTGAAAAAAAGTCTGGTTTTATGTACTGAGGCAATGAAGTAACAAATACAATAGAAACCAACCAAAATTTATCAGACTTCATAAAATCAGCTTTAAAAGTTAACTGTGAACAACCAGCTAATATTTGTATGTGTGAACACCCATGAGCATGCACATCTTGTATCATATACATATAACCTTTTCTATGCCAAAGAGGTTATTATGTGAAACTTTCCTTGTGCAGCCACTCCAAAGCCATCACTGGGAAAGCAGTGGTGCTTGAGCTGAGCTCTGCTGTAAGTAGTGGAGAGCTTCTTCCAAGGAGAGCTGTGAGATGTACCATGCCCTGTGACTGCCATAATGTACCAGCATGTGGTTCTGGTTTCACACATCTGTAATGCCATTGATCTAAAAAGGTTACAAGGGTGTGAGTTTGGATTCATGCAGTGAAGAATCAGCCAGCTTCAGCATCATTATGTATTTATTTAGCCTGCATCAATGAATGGTGCTCTTGCCTTTTACCAAAAGCTGTACATGTGGTTTCTCTATTTGTTTTCTTGCCTAAATAGACACTGGGAAGGGCGGAGTGTGTGTGTGTGTTTTTTGCTCAGTCCAAAAAGGATAGAATCTTTTATTTTGAGGGGGGGAAACTAAAAATCAGCCTCCAATGCTCCTGTAACTTGCTCCATTCCTGGCTACATGCACTCATTTTACATTTTTTCCCTGCTGGCTAAAGGATTTACATGTTGTGGCTCTAAAAGCACCACCATAACAGTCCCCTGTACCTGTTTTTTGGTTTCTCACTATGCAGCCGTGTTGTAAGGTAGGTATGATGCATCTTGGACTGTAGGAGACATGTGGTACTGCTCCCTTGAATTTTGGGGAGAGTATGTCTAATGACATAAACTGTCAGCCCCTTATTGACCTCAGTATTTCAATCCCATTATCTGCCAGTTAACTTACGTTTCCCAACTTAAAGCACGGGTACACTCAGGCACAGTGGAAAGTTTGGAATTGCTCTGGAAGTCACTGCAGCTGCATGCATCACCTGGAATAATAATTAAAAAAAAAGCTGTTGATGAGGTTGCTGTTTTACCCATCCCAGGACAGGAACTTTGTAGGAGGTCAGTAAATAAGTAGAAGGTTAAGTTTAGACTCAAATAATTTCACCCCAGGTCAGGGGTTTTCCGTCCCTCTCCCCCCCTTTTAAGTGAAACATTGGAGGGATTACACTGATTTTTCTCATGCATTTCTCTTATGTCATAGGTGAAAAGCTCATGAGATTTGGCTATCCAGACATCCCCTTTGATATGAACCTAACCTATGAGAAGGAGGCTGAGCTGATGCAGTCTCATATGATGGACCAAGCCATCAACAATGCAATCACCTACCTTGGAGCTGAGGCACTTCACCCCCTGATGCAGCACACACCAAGCACAATTGCAGAGGTGGCGCCGGTCATCAGCTCAGCTTACGCTCAGGTCTATCATCCGAACAGGATAGAAAGGCCCATCAGCAGGGAAACAGCCGACAGTCACGACAACAACATGGATGGCCCAATCTCCCTCATCAGACCAAAGAGTCGAACCCAGGATAGAGAGGGCTCCCCCAGCAATAGCTGCCTGGATTCTACTGACTCAGAGAGCAGCCACGATGACCGCCAGTCCTACCAAGGAAACTCTGCCTTAAATCCCAAGAGAAAGCCAAGCCCAGCTTATATGAAGGAGGAGACCAAGGCTTTGGATGTCACAAAAGCTTCTAAGGGCTCTTTAAAGGATATCTACAAGGTGATCAACGGAGAAGGGGAGCAGATTAGGGCTTTCAAATGCGAGCACTGTCGGGTCCTTTTCCTGGACCATGTCATGTACACCATCCACATGGGCTGCCACGGCTACCGGGACCCTCTAGAGTGCAACATCTGTGGCTACCGGAGCCAGGACCGCTATGAGTTCTCGTCGCACATAGTCCGAGGGGAGCACACATTCCGCTAGGCCTTCTCATCCAAAGGGGACTCGTATGAAGTAGAAGAACTGCACATGAAGAAATACTGCACTTACAATCCCACTTTTCCTCAGACATTGAAACGCCTATTTTGTTGGTGTTGCTGTTGTTGTTGTTGTTGCTGTTGTTTAATTATTATTATTAACCTTATTTTTCATGGATCCAACCTCATTTGCTCTGCCCAGCTTAAGAATAGAAAGAAGGAAGGGAAGGGATAAAAGAGGGGTTTGTTGTTGCCATCACTTTCTGGGGAGTGACCTGCCTCAGTTTCTGTGGTAATTGGAAGGCAGTCTGTGTCTGTCTCAGTCAGTTGTACACCATGTCATATTTTGGGATATCACTCAACCCTTCTAGGTGCTTTCAAGTCCCATCAAGATGCCACTCACTTACAATTTCAGAGGAATAGGTAGAAACATTTCAGAGGAGAGCCTTTTTCTAATGTGTAGTTACTGTGTGGGGTTTTGGTGGCTGGAGAAGGGGGGGAACTTTATTCTGCAGGATGAACAATTATTTTTAAAGCAAAACTGTTAGGGAGTTAGGAGCATGAATCAAAGTTGCTTTCAAGGGAGAGCTGTTTTCCTGGGTTCAGTGTGTATTGTCCCTCTAGAATGTAAATAAATTAAAAAAAAAAAAAAAGGAAATGTATGTCTTAACACTGTACCACATTACAGCAGTTTAGTTTCATAAGTCTGAGGGCCTTCTGTGGTGAGTCTGAGGCTTTGTATTTTTATTTTCCTTGACTTATGAAGCACCTTTTTTAGGATTGTTTATATTCTGTTACTCCATGCCTATGTGTTGTCTCACTGGCTTCTAAGAGACCCTTGGGAGCCTTACTTCTTTAGTTGCACCCTAACTTTTAAGAGAGAGCATTTAGGAATAACATTTAAACTTGCTTTTAGGACAGTAAGTGGCCTAGGAGTGGGTGAGAGTCTGTAGTTTACTCAAGAGGTTCTGCTGCTCTTTGGAAATAATTTCGGTTTTAAATTATGGATTTTAAAATGACGAAAGTACTAGTAAAAACATGTTCTTTAAATATAGGTATGTATAGATATATAATTATGTAAATACTTTCTCATTCTACTATCACAGTGTTAACCTCTTGGAAACATCCTAAACTAAGACTTGCAGCTGAGAAAGTGATGGGAGCCAGATCCTTGGCCAGCGTTAATCCTCTTAGCTCCACTGAATTTAATGGAACTGCCCCAACTCTTTCAGCTACATCAGGATCTGAGCCTCGACTGTTTTTTCTCCTTTTGACATCTTATTTGCTAATTTGCTGAACCGGTGATTTCCTTTTGTTTCTAAGTCATCAATTCTGCTTTAATGTAGGGGTGCAAGTGTCAGCAGGTTTTGCTGGATAGCCTTTGCTTCTGGAAAGCACAGAAGCCCTTAACATCAACAGGATGCATGTGACCTTCCCTACTTCTTCAGAAAGTGGTAAGGGGAGATGCAGGTGCTGTGCATTGATTTGGATTTGCAGATTTCATTTTTATTCCTAACATATTAATTTCACTGTAGGGAAAACAAATGGAGAAACACAGTCCAGAGCAAGTCCTTGACCTACAGACTGGACAAGGTAAAAAAGTCCACCACTCGGTTTTGTTTCCTTTCTTTCTCTCCCCATAAATAACAAAGCCAGCAACCACCCAGCAAGTTGCATCAGTAAAAGCTGGGCTTAAACCTACAGGACAGATTGCCATTGAAACCCAACTGTTTGTACCAATCACAATTGAAATGTTGTTGTTTGGCAACAAGAGCACAGCTTGAGAATGGAAAGATCTGTATGGGTTTAACCCGCTCTGCGCACGCGGTCTCCATGCACTTGGGGAAACCTTTTCCAAAGTACAAAGTTACTAAAGGATAAGAGAGAGAGCAAGATCAGGCCATAATGAATTTCCATCTGCTCCCCTCAATCTGTGCACTCCATTCATATGCCAGTTTGCTGTTCGTTTTGAGGGTACCGGGGTTTTTTTCTTCTTTTCTTCCTAGACCTGGAGCATTTGAAAGTAGGAGCTGAGTGGTATTGATTGAAATCTTTTTATGGTGACATTCTTGGCAGCTAGAACCTGTGTTTAGAAAGGATACAGTAGATCATGGCCAGATTACCTGATGACTGCTTCCCAGCACTGCAATGCTATTAAGTATGAGCTGGTAAAGTCTTGCAGTAGCCTATTAATTATAATAGAATATGGCGAGAAATGTCATCTTGTGTAATGTGAGAGCTATCAAGGCTGGGAATATACAGGCTTTGGAGAGAGAGATTTAAATATCTATTCCCAACATTGTTCTTAATGTCGTTGGGTTCCTCCCCCTCCTTCTTTCTTCATCCTAATGTAGAGGAAATTCAGGCAAAGGAGCCACTGCCATCCTCTGGACCATTCTCATTGTATTGTGCCTGGTGCAGTGAGTTTGTGCAGGACAAAAGCAGAGAAATGCTGGAAGGCATCACTTTTGTTCTGTATAGCTGATTCTCTGCAGCTAGGAAGGTTGGCTTAGGAGGTGGCTGGCAATGTTTTGCATCAGGATGTGCCTGGAAATTCCAAAAAGAAAGAAAAAAGTGGTTGTGAATTGCTGAGGCAGGAAAGGTCTTTTAAGAACAAGGTGCAAAGAGGAAGGTTCTGGTCCTGTCTGGGCCTCCAGAAAGACACGTGCCCAAGCCAGAGAAAAAGGGTTGCCAGCAATTCCTTTCATTCTCTGGGGGCAACACTCCATTTTCCCCTCTGTGGTCAGTGAAAGAACATGGGCTATGGTTTCTTGGAATAGTTAGCACCAGGGAAAAAGTGTTAAAAATTTCTGCCTTTGTTTCGTAAAGCACTGGAATGCAGGAAAGGCAGAGAATCTCTTGTGTATCCACAAAGAAGTTGGCTGTAATTGTATCTGCAGTTCCTTAGTGTGCACTTTGGTTCATTGATGACTCATTGATACTCCTGTAGGGTATATTCTGTAGATGTTTAAGGGATTAGATGGGGAGGCTCACTGGTTCAGCTAAGCCCAGCTTCTTGTTCTAAGGGCAGCAAGTGCGACCTACATGTCCTGGTGTCAAAGGCATAATGAACTGGGGAGACACTGGGGAGTTATCTTCCAAAAACTACATTTTTGGGAGAATTTTACATTCATTTTTATTATCAATGTCCTTTTCTGAACATTTATTAAAGATTTTCATCCTAGAGCTAGGGAAAGGAGGAAGATTGAATTCTGGTTCAAATTTTGAACAAAGTTTTGGATTAACATGTACTTAAGAATTTAATTCCTACTGAAAATTATTGGGGAGTTTTATGTAACACAGTTTGTCCCTTCACAGAAGTGTGCAAGATTGGATCGCAGAGATTTGTTTGGGGTTTTCTCTTGCTTGCTCACTGCAGATTTCTAAGAAAAGCTCTTGACTTTTGACGAGTTCATTAGTCATTCACAGTGTAGTTGGAATTTCAGTAGTTAATCCCTGGCCTGCACATCCATTTGTTCTGAGTATTTGGTGTTGGAAATCGAACCTGGCTGGTTTTGATTGGACTTCTTCTGAAATTCTTGGAATCAAGTTTCCAGTTAAAAACATGCATTTGCAAATCTAGAATTGACTTCCTATGAGCATTCCTCATTTTCATTAAAAATAATTTTAAATGTGCCATTTCTGTGCACATCCCTGCCAGTAAACCCTTCCGCTTCTTTTACATCAAAAATGGCAAGGTTCTGCCTCAGTTTAGAGGATTACAAGCCTACTAATTGAATTAGAAGTGTGACTGCTTGTTCTGTTCCTGGCGTGATCCATATCCTTGGAGCAAAGGGCATTATCTACATATCTGCAGTGATGGCTGATGAATTTTACGACCACCTCTCTTTGCAATCGGTTAGGAGTGCACATCAAAATATATAGCATTTTTCAGTAAAGCCAACTCTTTGCTGGATTACGAGATTAAAATTTACGAGATTAAAACAATTTTAATCTGTCAGTCTGCATTAGGGAGAAAGAATCTAAATTGCCTAATTGGCCTGATTTTTAAGGGTGCAAGTTTCTACAATGCAAGGACCCAGCTCACAAAATAGCCATGTGGAGCTAAAGTATGTTTATTACACGCTGAAGAAATTCTCAATTGTAAGAGTTTCCAAATTTCTTTCTGTTTACAAGGGCATTCCTAAATTTGTGTTGTCAGGCAGGAGGTCAGTAATTAAACCAAACCCTTCAAAACTGGCCTTTAATGGGACGTTATTGCTGTTGTCCGATTCCTGAGCTAGCTTGCTCAGATTTGAAAGAAGCCAGACAATAGACACACTCCTTCTTCCAGAAAGAAACTTTGGCGATAATTGAGGCAAAGGTGCTTATTTCAGCCAAGGACAGGAGCTACAGTAATACAGTTCCTTTGCTGGATAAATTCCCTTCTTTAACTCCTGTTGTGATTTTAATGTAATGAGGAGGGAGGAGGGAACCTGCACTGATACGAGAGTCACCTAAAGTCAGAGTGGGATTTTAGGAAAAGTGTGATGGAATTGGAGTTGCCACTAGAAATTTGCCACTGGAAGTCTTAGCTTGGCTTACAAGCTTTTAAAAACGGAAATGGATGGTAGGAATGGCCTATGGTCTGGAGCAGCTGGAGAGCTTGAGAAAGTATATTTATATATATATAAATATATATATATGGTATTGTATAGTTAGATATATGCTTTATTGTATATGTGCCTTTTCCAAATGCATTTTGGGAGATCGTGATGTTGTTCATGATATCCTCCCATACCCTTTCAGAATGCATGGCAAAAACCAACCCAAAGGAAACATCCCTTCTCCTGCTCTGCACCCTCCTCGACAGCTTGACCCAGAGAGAGGAGCTGGTACTTTGCTGTGAGATTTCCTGGAGTCAGCTGGCTTTTAGGAGAGGGAAGGGCTGAAAACTGCTCTAGCAAACTGCATTCCAGCTATCCAGCTAGAGCTGGTCTGGGAGCTGGTCCCAGCCAGCGCAGCATCCCCAGCACGATGCCAAGAGCTGCCGTGGGAGCCCCCAGCTGCACCGTGCGCTGTGGAGCGACAGGGTAACGTCTCCTGTTTTCTCGCCCTCAGAGCTTTAAATAAAGCACACTTTGAAATGGACTTTTCTCTCCTTTCAAGTTCCCACTTAGGAACAGGAGCAGACTTATAAGCACCTGCTACTTGCTTCAACCTGGAAAAAGAAAGGTGGCGAGTCCTTTGGAAGTGGTTTGCGAGCTTGCCTGTCAGGCTGCTGTGACCCCAGTAATTGGCATAGAGATGAGAGAAGCCCATCAGTAGAAGTTGTTAAGGGGGTTCATCAGCCAGATTCATTCATCAGCCAGATTCATTCATCGCTGTGGTGATGAGCGCAGTGTTCCAGTACTTTCCTGGCAGGTCGGTGACCTAGTTTCATGTCTAATTATTCACCCTGCATAGGTGCAGTGTCTGAGTGTGCTGGCACAGCCAAGGTGTGGGGCCTGCCGTAGGGAAGGTGGCTGGACCAGCATGCTTTTGGTCAGAGCCTGAGCCCGGCATCAGCCCAGTGCCGGCTCCTCGGCACTGCTCTGCGGGGGGCCACGGCAGTCACAGGGGAGGGGAGGGGAGGAATTAGGTAGAAAAGAGGCAGAACTTGCTTCATAGTAAATAGATTCCCTTTTATCCCATTGTTGTATTCTGAGGTATAAGCAGAGGAAAACATCGCTGGTTTCTAATTTGACCTCCTACAACCACGCCTGAAGTGGCGGTTTGTGTTCTTCTCCAAGGGTCTGAATTGACCAGAGGATAGTCAGAAGGAGGGGTATGCTAAGGATTTGCCATGCTGCATGCTTAACAGGCCAGGAAAACAATAAAAATAGTCTCTACTTAATTCACCTAGCTTCCCAGTTGATCATGCAGGCAAGCGTTCCCAGTTCCTGTTCACTTCCAGCCTTTGGAAAGGTGATTATCATTATGCTCACTTGACTCCTCAGCTGTCTCTCTCCTTCTGTAAAAACTTCTCTTCTTCATACAAATCTTGGGACCTAATTAATTAGTGGACACCAATGACCACAAAGAGCTGCACAGCTGTAGTAAACCCCAATATTATTTACAGTTGCAAAAAAAAAAAAATACTCTGATGTATTTACTGGCAGTACGTGAAGTAGTTCGAGAGTGAATGACAATGAAGTTCAGATTGTGTCTTCAGAAGGCCTTGTATCATATGGATTCTGTGGGATAAGGGGAGCAGCCTGACCCAAAGCTGGGGCTGATGCTTCCTTCCTCTGGCAGTGTTGATTTAGGCAACTGCACTGCAGCCCAGGAAAACATTTGGGTGTGATCAGCCTTGTGCCATCTGTTTGGTTAGATCTGGAAGTGCACAGGAGCTTGACAGTTAACTGTGTGTTTAACCCTTACCATGGTTTGTGAGATCAGGGCAGTGGTGCAGCACAGCAGCTCTGGGCAGGTATCTGTTGTCCGTGTTGAAGGTGCATTCCCCATTCCCTTACTTCTGTGTAGCAGCCTTAATCCCTGGCACTTGGTGGTGGTACGTGGGTACCCGTAGTCTCTGCTCTGTACTGCCAATCATGGATAAAATATGGATGCCTCCTGCAGGGCCTGGTGCGGAGCATGACTGTTATGGGCACAGTGGAGCCAGTTTGCAGCAAATGGGGCCATTTAATTTTACCTCAAGTGACATTGAATACGAAAAGCTTCTTGCAGGGGTAGAGGTCACTGAATCCCTACTATGCACTTACTGAGATTTGACGTTGCTTACTGGAAATGGATGTTCGTTCCTGAACACACTGTAACAAGGGAAGGATTTCTTTGGTTATTTTTGTAGTTGTTCAGATTCTGAAACTGTGATCAGTTATTTGACGAATTGTCAAGTGTCCTCAGAGCTTGAACACATTCACTTCCTCTGCCATGTAGCAGTCTCCTCTGGCTTTCCATGCTTTTCTCTTTTCCCCTTTTCCTTCTTGGAGCTTTAAGTCTGGGCCTGCTCTTATGTCCTGTAGCTTTGGGCTGTGTAGGGGCTTGGGGGGTTGTTTTTTTTGGGGGGGGGTTTGTTCATTGGCTGTACAGTCTGTTTACATATTTTTGTACTCAAGTGTAGTTTTTTATTAAAAACAGGAAAAAGGAAAAAAAAGGGTAGTTGATTCGGGAAAAAAAATTAAGGTACATACTCTTTGTAACACTTTAAAGACCTAGGGTACCTTCAAGATGACTCCACAGTGATGTAATTATAATACTGTATGTTTGCCTTCCTTTTTAGTTGGTTTTATTTTCTGTTTGGGTTTTTTTTTTTTCCTAAAATGTGTATCTTTTTATGAGAAACTGGAAACTTTTAATGCAAGTGTTTAGAAAATTTAAAATTGTAAAGTAAAAAAAAAAAAAAAAAAAAAAAATATTTTTTTTTCCCGTTGGAAGAAAATGCTTTAAAAAAGTTTTACTACTGTTGTATTCCAGGGTGGGGGTTACCAACCCCAAATTTGCTTCTTATGCTTCATTCTTGGATCCTGCTTTCTAAATGTGCTCATTGCAGACATGGATGATTTGCTTATATTAGTTTCAAGAACAAAAATCACTGAGGAAACCACCTTTTTGGGCAAATTTTCTATTCAAGTGCAATATTTTCCCTGACGTCTTATTAATCTACAGTGGTTTCTGTGTTCCTTCCTCAGTCCACACAAATCAGTGAAACAAAATGCTCTGTCTTAAATGCATTCAAAGATATGGTTCGAGTAAATTGATATTGTGACTGACAAAACATGAGGAACAGTAAATTAAGGCTAAAGCCTGTAACTTACCTCCTGCTTTTTATTTGGCATTGAAACACATCCACATCCAGAATTAAGGACATACTTGTTCTCACCTCTTCCTTCCTCTTCTTTTCTAACTGCAGCTTTCTTTTTAAGAAAAGCACTTAATATTGCTGTTTATTAAAAACAAGAAAAAATAAAAAAGATCTTGTGGTCTGATCCAAAACCCACTCAGTGGAGACTTCTGTTGACTTTGATGGATTTTGGATTAGGCCTAATCTCTTAGCTAGGGCAAAACTGCCGTTTTACTGTAATGGGAGAGCTTTGCCTGCGTAAGAATTACAGGACTCATGTCCTTTATCTACCTGAGAGACCAGAAAAGCTTCTTTAGAGTTGTCCTTGTCTTATATAAGTTTAGATGGGACTTGTTTTACATATCATACATATTTATATATAGTGTATTTTTAATGCCTTTCCCCCCCCCCCCCCCCCATAGACTGAAGCCGCTGTTCTGTAAATATGTATTTAGGTACGTAATAAAAAAACAAATTAATAATAAAACCCCCTTGAGATTTCTTCAAAAGGCAGTTACTGCGCATGCACAGTAGCCACTTTTGTCTTTTAAATTTGTATTTAAGAAGTTTCTTTTTAGTAATAACAGAGGTAAAGAGACTGTATCCCCTTCTGATTGATTGCCAAAATTATTTCCCAGAGAGCCTTGTGTTTGAGGTCAAGAAGAAACACGCATTCGGGGGGTGACGCCGTGGTGCCCATGGGGTCACGGTCCCTGGGCCAAATTCTGGAAACCTCCCGTGGGTGGTTTGGGTCCTCCTGCAAACAGGGACCTCACTGGGGCACTGGGATCAGAGCAAGGCAGCACCGTTTGGGGAACATAGGTTCAGGCTGTGGGTCTGACCCGTTTGCATCTTCCCTGGCTCGTACACTGCCCATTTTAGTGCTGTTTTCCTAAAGAAAGCCGGGTGAGTAATCTGGCAAATGACCTCTTTTCTCCCAGGTTACGATTTTTTTCATTCTGTGATAGATGTTCTGAGCTCAAATTGAGAAATCTTTTAAATTCAAAAAAAAAAAACCTAAAAAAAATGAAATCAGAGTTTATTTTCCAAAAGCCAGGGAAGACACTGGGAATCATCCTGTTTCTTTATGTGCTGATTGGAACATGCTCTTGTAAAAGGAGTTCAGAAACGATCCCTATGACAGTGGTGCATGTGAGCAACCCTAATGTAAACCTGTATCTCCCTGCTAAAAATGTTTTGCTGTTATAGACTGAACTATGGGACTTGTTGTTATTTTTATTTTCCTCTTAGTAACATGCATACATATGGTTGCACATCTGTATGTGTGTACTCTGTACCTGTGTGAGTGTTGTACAGCCATGTGAGAGTGGGAGTCCGTATGTGTGTATAAATAAAGAAGCTGCAGAAACTTTGTAATACTTTGTGAAAAGGATTATATTATAAAGGTTTGTACTGTCTTGAGTGCACAGCTACTGGAATAAATGTAGGGAATCTCAGGAACAAGCATATAATTTGTCCAAGAATTATTTCTTCTCAGAAGTGTAAGTGCAGTTTTTAATTCTGTATATTATTTAATATTTTACCAATAAAAATAAACTTCTGACACAAAAGGGTTTTTCCATTCAAGCTTTCTGGAGAAATTGAGGTATGCATACACTTTTCTTTCTTGCAGCAGGAAGCACATGTGGTGATAGGGCATCTCCCAGGAATCACATTTCTACCTGATAACAAATTGTGTTAATTAACTGGAGAGAGCGAGTTGGGGTTTTCTGAGTATGGGTTATGAGACTGGTGAATTGGGCACAGATCTGCTTTTAATATTCATTGAAACTAAAGACTTTCTTTTCATCAGCTAGAGATGTATCTCCTAAGGTCCCACTGTGTAAAATGGTGGCATCAGTCACCTTCCGCTCACTTTGTCATGGCTTTGAACTGAGTTACTAGCCCAAGGTCCAACTTTTTCTGGAAAACACTTGGACTGCATACACATTTCCTTCGGACCCTTCCCTCAGCATGAGTTTTTGGCTGAGTTCCCTCCGTTGTATCCAGAGGTGATCTTCCCAGTCAGGATTTATTGGGTGTTTCACATCGCTTGACTTGTTCTTTCTTTCATAATGCAGCTATCAATCTGGTAGCATTCACAGTGCAAACTCTTCAGAATAAAAAGATCTTACGAAGCTTCATAAACTGTTTGTTGTCTGTTTTAAGAATCTCTTGTAAATTCCTAGTTAAAGATTAACCAGCCTCTCCCCCCAATAGAAGTGTTCATCATTCACGTGAGAATGGAAACTCCTTAAGATATCATCTGAATAAAAGTTAGTCTTCCTTTAAGTCGTGTTTTATGTATGTTGTCTCCAAGGAATGCTTCTGTTCAAGGAGCAGGATTTCCCTGGATTCCTTTCACTCAGGATTGCCGGATTACTGGTTTTGCTTCAAGCAGACTCAAGATCAGCTAATGGGACAGTCCAAATCTTTAGTGCATCGGTGAGAAATCATGCTGTGCCGTTGCAGAACAGAAACGACTGGCTTGACAGTCTTTTCCCAAGACTTACTGGAGATGGTGATGCTCTTTCAGTTGACTTCAGATAAGGTCTGAAAGGATGAGGGGAGAGCTCATAGGCAGAAACTGAATAACTTGATAATCCTGAACGCTGTTGAGTCATTTGCAGGGGTGACACCGTGTTCATGGCCTCATGTTATTCAGAAAGCGAGTCTTGAAAATCTCCTGGCCCTGATTCAGGGCCAGCATGTTGTGCTTGAGTCTCAGTAAGAGTCACAGCGTGGGGTTCCGTTGCCTTTTCCTCTAAATCACCCTGTCAGTAGCTGCAAGCAAAGGGCAGCTTGATTTCACCCATTCAGCTCTTATCTAGGCAACAGGGAATCGTGTCTGATCCCTCCTCTGCAGCGCTTTTGCTGGGAAATCCTACTGTATGGAAAACAGCCTTTTCCTGCTTTGTAGAAATTACTGCAGTGACCAGTGTCTGCATAACATTGTCATCGCCGAGTCTTGCTTTGGTCTATGGGAGGCAACTGGTTTCAAAGTATTTAATCATTTTCTTTGTTACTGGATCAAGTGATGTAATTACAGTGGGTCTTTCAACTGCAGCATCACCCTTCACGTTGGTTGACTGGATCAATCTAGTAGCCAGGTAAGCGCCGTATTTCTGACCTGCCAGTCCAGCACCTTGGCATTTGAGCTGAAATTCTCCTTGTCACAGACAGGCAGGGACAGCGCAGGTGAATTTTGAGCAGTGCATTCTGGCAAGGGCCATCTGCTGCTTTACCAATAGAATTTTCCCAGTTAATAAAAATTAAGTGTTGGTCCCTGGCTTTGGCTTCTATGGCACTAATATTTATATTTTTATGCAGTGCTTTCAAGAACTTAAGTTTCATCTGAGGGTGAGTTTTGGTTTTGAAACACGGTGAATCAAAGTATGTTTTTTTCCCCCATCTTTGTGCTTGAATGTCAAACCCCAGCCCTGCCATGAATCATTTCCCACCACGACACTGCAGAATATATAACAGAGCCTGTGTTAATGGGAGACAATGGCAGGGCCTCAAAATCCCATTATGAAACTCACAATAATCAAGGGACTAAAAATACGTTTTGCTTGGATTGCAGTTTGAACATGCTTGGGTTGTTTTTTCTTTCTTTTTAGTCAATCCTAATGTAGTTAGTCCTCAATAAACCCAGCTTTACCCTTCTGCCCTTCAGTGCTTATTTTTGTCTCTTCTTGGTGCGTCGTATAAACATGTCATAATCTCCAGCATGCAATTATAAGTGTTTGTTGTTTGTTTTTTTTTTTTCACAGCAGAGTACCTCAGGAGCCACAGTGACTTCTGGATTTAATGAAATTTGAGTTGAAAGGATTACTGTGTAAGTACAGAGTTGCTTAAAATTTAAGACTAAGAATGAAAGCTCTTTTTAAAGGAATATACTTGTGAAATAGTCTTTGTGTTTCCCAGTAATTCCTGGTACAGAGATGGAGACCCAGAGTACTACATTTTCAAGGGATTTCTGTGAGTGGAGAAACTGAGCCCTTCTAATGAGACTATATAAATGCTCAATATTATCTCATTATTTTTCATTAATCCGTGCACACCAGCCCGCCTCCACATGCTGTAATTCCATGTTACCACCTATGTTCACATTAAAATAGGAACAGATTATTCAAGACTCCCACACAAATCATGAACCTCTATCCCTTCTGATCTGTCTCTGGCCATCCCTGGGACGGAGGCACCTCTACCCTAGGCAAAAAGTTGTCTTTAAACCCAGCAATCCAGCCCTTCAGAGCTAAATGCCTATTTTTATTCCTGGCAAATACTCCTGTGGTATCCAACATCCGAGCCTGGATGAAACTACCCTGTCAAAACTGATTTTTAACAGAAAATTGCTTTTCAATGAACCCATTCTCTATGGAAAGTGTCTGCTTTTCATAGATTTGGGAGGATTTGGGGATTTTTTTCCTCAATAAGAAAGCCTGAAACTCTAAACCCTTGGAAGGTTTCTGGGTTATTTTGTTTGGTTTCAAGAGGAAATACTTCCCTGCCCTCAACTCCTGTTTTCATATCAGTTCAAATAATGTCAAGACACCCTCTGCTGCTCTTTCCCATTATTTTTGTTACTTTTCCTGTTTCAGGCTGCCTGTGTGTAGTTGATAGGGTGTGGTGAGGAATGTAAATTATTATTCTCATGTAGGTGTGGTAGCTATTCAGTTGTAAATCCTGTTTTCAATTCTTCTGACTATTTTATTTGTGATCTGTAATATTGATCTGTCTTCAGCGCAGAGAAGGCTGCAATCTATCAGGAGCAGGGACATTTATTTCTTGCTAAAATAAATCATTCAAAGTGCTCCCAGAAATTTCCGAGATGGGAAAGAAAAGATTTTCTTTGAAGCCATTTCCCCCCCACCCCCTCTTTGAAATGAGTCGAGGAATTTGTTTCTGTGGTTGATTTGCTTTTATCAGTTAGTTGCAAAATCTGACCAGCCTCCCTTTCCAAATCCATCTCCCATGTTAACCTGCCACTGGCTGTCTCTTGAGAACCGACTTCAAAAAAACAAATTTAAAGGTTTGCCTCTGAATGCGATTCAGGGTGGTGGAGAAACACAACTGAGCTACAATAGGCTACAACAGCTCTGCAGTTGCTGTTGGACTCCAGTAAAGTTGTCAAGCTGTTCTCAGTGCCTGAAACACAGCTGTATTTTCCCCAAAGCTGTGAAGAGGCCTTTTGACATCCTCTTGGCAGATACTCCTGCTCTCCAAACCCTTTTCCAAACAGGTCCTACCATAGGAAGGGTGAACTGCGGTATGAGGCACAAGGGGGTACACCACCTGCGGGCCCAGATCCTTCACCATTACAGATCTGTGCGTCCTGAGCAGCCTGGCAGGAGCTAAGCATCACTAAGATGTGAGGGCTGCTCTGAGCTCTCTGGGCTGTTGTGTGTGCTTCTGGGGATATGCTCTTGTCTGTGCCTCTCCGCTCCTGGGGACCTGTTCTGGTGATAGCCATTATAACCATAACCATCTTTGTAGCATCTGCTTGTGTTAGGGCAGCTTGACTTCTAGTTGTCAGTTCCATCTGTGCCTCCTTTATGGATAAATCTGGACATCTGGAAGCACAGTCACTGCAGATTTTTTTCTTTTTAATTTTTATTTTTTATGGTTAGGCTTAGGCCTGTAGAATCCTTGTGCCTGAGGTTTTGGCTAGTAACAGTCATTGGTCTCCATGAAAACTAAGGTTTAGGCATTGCATGCTGCCTGCTCAGAACTGATGGCCACACTTGCCCATTCTGGCCAGTGTACTGTGAAGAGCATGGAATACAGTTGTCCTTGGATGCCTCTTTACATTGCTATCTATCAAAGAGATGTTTCAAAGGCTGACCTGAAAACAACCCACCTCGTGGTGGCTTGAAAAGCTTCTCCTTTTCCTGGAGTGGCATAAATGTGTTTGGGCAGCGGCTTCGTTTCCCAAGCAGTGAATGCATAGTTGGGATGCCTGCAGTATATACCGAGTGCTATGCTGCTGCTGTGTGGCTGTGAGGAGGCATTTAAAGTGCTTTTTCCTGGGAGTTCTTTTTAAAAATTAATTTCTTCCATCAAATGTTCTCTTTATTTGCCTTCAGCTTTCCTCCCTTTTCTTCCAGTAAGAAAACAAGAAGTTGTCACTAGACATTAGAATACAGAAAGATTTAAATCAGTACAGGTTGGTATTGATTATTTGAATTGTTAGTTCCTAGAAGACCTTCAGAGCTAGGTGGTGTTCTAGCACTGAGCAAAAACAAGTCCTAGCTAACACTAATGAGTTTAGCATCTAATTAGAAAATGAAAGCCAGCTTCTTCTCATCTTCAGAAGTCGAAAGTTCTTTCTCTAATGCTCCTCTCCTTTATTTGTCCAAGCCTGGATACCAGACTTGGAGACAGAATTCCAATAACTGTTCCTCTAACATCTTGCTGCTTCTGGAGACTATTCCCTCTGTACTTACATATGGGTATATACAGAGGTAGGTCTCCCTGTGTGCCCTTGCATGGCTGTTCAGTGTTTGTGGGGTGGAGAGCTGTGCTCTGCAGTGAGTTTCCCTGCCCGTTACCCTGGGCCAGCTCTGAGCCTCAGCTGAATCACTGCTGTCAGAATGCAACCTCCCTCCTATAAATGGGACCAGCATCTCTGGGCCTTGGATGCCTGATCTGGAGCTGAGATGTACTGAAACAAGTGTTGGTCAAACCAGTCCAACTGCCCAACAGATCCGGATGGCTTGGGATCACTGACATCCTGATCTTTATCCTGCTCTCACACATCTGCCTCATCTGTGAATGTCACCGTTTATTTCTTTGGGGTTTTTTGTCAGATCTTTTGATAAGATATTAAATTATCTGGGTCTAAACCAGATCTACGTTGCTCAAAACGCTGCAGCTGGATGTTGTCCTACTCGTGGTTTCTACTGAAAACCGGGACATGGGTGGGCTGTAATCCATTTAATTTGTGAGCACTGATGGTTTGCTTTCTCCGGAGAGAGGCAAAGTGGTAACAGTATCAATACCAGTTTTACACTGGTATATCTGCTGGAAAGGAAGTTTTTAAGCTGGAGACGGTGTGATGCACCTGTACAAGACACTTAGCTGCTCTTAGGAGTCAATTCTCTGTAACAGAGGAAATGTAAAGGACTTCTGGGGTTTAGTATAGACTCAGTTATAAAAGAAATCCTAAGCTCTTAAGGAAGAAGAGGTTTTGAAGATAGCCTCACTAGCCAGTTCATTCAGCTTCACGTGATAGTTCAATGACCTCTGGCTCACCTGTCCTGTGAAGTTCAGATCACTGCAGAACTACCCACACACTTCATTTCCTGGTATGTGCTACTGCATTGCCAAGACTTCAAGACCCTTTGCTGTTATTGCAGGCTGATCTGTGCACATCTGAGCTAGGCTGAATAAACACAGATGACCTCTGAATGTAGTTATGTCTTTAGTCATTCACCCCATTACATACACTACCAAGCTTACACACAGCCAGAATCCCCATCCTGAGGTTTCTTTTTAGGAGAAAAAGATGGAAGAATAAGCCAAATGGCAATTTTTACAGCCCGATAGTCCTCCCACTGCTGCCCTGACAGGATACCCTCTAATTCATTATTCTCAGAGCCTTTGCACCACTTGGCTTATCCCCAAACAGAGGGTTTAGTGCAAGGCACCGTGAGTCTATCTCGGGAGGTATTTAGGCAGGAGTATTCCACAACAGCTATTTTGGGCTATTTCCCCACATTGAGAAGCTCGAGTGCTTATCTCGATGGAACGAAAGTCAGGCCTGTTCTTCTAGATAAAATGCTTTCCCCTCCAACTGCCTGATGGCTTATCTCTGGTCTTGCAGAATCCCTCGTAACCCTTCTCCTGACCCACTTAACTTTGTGCTTTCAGCAGAGCTGGGATGGGGGCAGGGAGACTTGATTATTGAATACTATTTGCTGTCTTTTAATATGCAATACTCTTCAAGTATCTTACCTAATTAGGAGAGAAATCTCTATTCTAAATCAGCTGATAATATCTCCGACAAACCTTTAAGAATGTATTTCAGGTGGGTTCGGTTCATATAAGTGATTGGGTTTTAAGCATTTTTAAGAATCTCCTGACAAAGGATTTTAATGATATCATTTGATACTTCTCGCCTTGTTTTCTTTGCCTGTTTAAAAAACAAACCAAAACTGTTTGTTATCTCTTTTCTATATCCAAAGTATTTTCTATGAAATCAATATTTTAGCAAGCATAGCAATCTACTTGTGCTTGCCTTTTGAGTGTCAAAAAATAGATAAGGACTGAATGTATGCAGTCAAGACAGTGAATGTGTTGTCTCTCACATTTCAGTTTCAGCCCAGCAGCAGGTACAGCCAAGGCAAGCTTGTTTGTTAATTTATTTGGAATGTAGTGGGTACTTTTAAGCCATTTCCTAATGACTGATTATCTATAAAAATTTTTTTATCAGCTGGAACTGACTAGTATTAATTCACATAGCTTTTTTTGAGAGCCACCGGGTGTGTAGTTAAGCAGTATTCGGTCTGGTTTCCTTTCTGAATATTAATTTTTAAGGTTGCCTCCATCCTCTGCAGTCTGGCACATTATGGCTCAGGCAATGCCCTTCCCCCTGAATTTGTGTGTGAAGAAATCCAATGGTGTGAACAGTCCTATTCGTTCCTTGCCACTGGATGAGCTGGTAAAACAAGGAAGGATAAAAATTCTGGCAGTTGTGAGTAAGATCATTAAGTGTGGGAACTCTGACTTTCCAGGATAGTGTTCTGGAGAGGAAGCCATGGACACTGCAGTTGCAGACATGATTAGGAAGGTGGGACTAACATTTTCCGTTCCTCCCCAAAGCAGTTCAAGCCACTGGTTAGGGGGCTGCCAAGGTGCAGGTGACCAGACACTCGGTTGACTTCATAGTTTCAGCTCCAAGGAAAGGGAAAAAAGGGGTGTACCCATGTGCACATCAACTTCTCAGGGTTGTCACTGGGTTCTCCTTCTGGGAAATGGCAAAACAAGCAAGCAAATCAGTTAATAAAAGTTTTCACATGGAACACAGCCTTTCATGTTCTTGCATTTGCCTTCATCGCTTCCATTAACCTTGTGAAATGTCACCCACCTCTTCCCAAGGACGATTTCACCACGTCACCTTTGATTTTTATTTTTTTTTCATGCATTCATTCATAGGTGGAGAGGAAGAGTGAAACCTGTATTACTTAGCCAGCATGGAGCTATGATTTCACCGTGCTGGCATATTGAGTTGCAGCCATGTGTCACAGATCTTTTGCTTGTCATCTCCCATGTTCTCACTATTCCCTGTCACTTCAAAATTAATTCATTGCTAATCACTTACTCCACCCAGACAATACCCATATTCTTCTGCTTGCAAGGCACCACCTAATGCTTCATTTGGGGAGAACAGAGAGAGGCAAAAACAAAGCCTGACAATTGTGCTGTGAACCAACGGAACTAATATATCCCATATGCAGAATTTAATTTAAACAGTATGAATAATGCTCTTTGGTCAGGGAGTTGCTTTTCCAGATATTGTAGAGCAGTTTTGTCTATGCGAGGGAGCAGAAAAAGGAAAGGAGTCAAATTTTCCTTTTGGAATTTTGATGGGATCTAGCCCTCCCAGCTCTTGGTGTTTGACTGGGGAAATTTGGTTATTAACACCATGCAAATCATAGTTATATTGAAGAGTGACCATCTTCTCTGTGCCATTGCCAAGGTCACTTTTGGTAGAATCACAGACTCGCTTGGGTTGCAAGGGACTTTAGAGATCATCTCGTTCCAATCCCCTGGCATGGGCAGGGACTCCTTCCACCAGCCCAGGGTGCTCCAAGCCCTGTCCAACCCGGCCTTGAACCCTGCCAGGGATGGGGCAGCCACAGCTTCTCTGGGCAACCTGTGCCAGGGCCTCACCACCCTCTCAGAGATGAATTTCTTCCTAACATCTAATCTAAATCTCTCTTCATTTAAAACTGTTCCCCCTTGTCCTCTCACTTGTAAGAAGTCAGTCGCCCATGTAAAAGGTCACTCTCCCTCCTTTTTATAGCTATGCTCTGAGTCAGGCTGGAGTTTTCCGAGTCACAGAATATTTGAGGTTGGTAGAGACCTCAAAAGATCACCTGGCCTCCTCAAGCAGGGCCACCTAGAGCAGGTTGCCTGGGGTTCTGAATGTCTCGAAGCATGGAGTCGCTGCAGCCTCTCTGACCAACCCACACCGGTGTTCAACCACCCTCACGGCTGCAAACGTGTTTTTCTGGTGCAAAGATGACAGCAGCGTTGGGAAACAGGTTGCCCGCGTGGAGCAGGCGGAGTGTTGCGCGTGCCGGGCGGATAAGATCAGGGCTGAGCTCCTTTTTCAGTTGGCGCCAGTTGCTGGGCTCCGCTCCCGGCTCGCAGCACGTGTAGTGACGGGAAGCCGCCTTATCTACCAACCCTGAGCAAGGCAGCCTCAAACCACGGCTGGGAACATTTTGAAAGAGATTTTTGTCACCCCAGAGGAAACATCGGAGGGGAATAACAGGCCCTTGTAGCTGTAAACCAGTGATGACAAGATAAAGGCACCCTACTCATCCTCTGTACCTGTTTAATAGTGCAACAGCAATGAATTTTGATGCCTTTATTTCAGGATGGGAAGGAACAGGGGCATTTCTCTTTCTCAGCTCTCCTCCCTATTTTGTTTCCCAATGTCGTGTATATGTACACCTATTTTTTAATGTATGTATATGTAGGGGGTCTGTATGTACACACAGAAGAGTGGGACCTACTAAATGATGATTTTTGATGCAGAATTTGAGGAAACACAACCATGAAAATCCACAGAAGAATTCCTACTGTGTTGTGTGGAGCATCTCAGGTACCAGTCAGAGCCCAGGGCTTTGTTGGCCTGGTTTAACGTGTGACTTGAAGCCAAATACCTTTGCACCAAAATACCTCTCCCTGCTCCCGGGATGCATTATGCTTGCAGAGAAGTTCCAGAGGAATGTGAGCATTGGAAGGTGCCAAGAAAAGACAAAGTGTGGTTCAGGAGGGGTTCTTCAGGTGGCAAGTTGATCTGGTGAGTAATCAGGTAATTGCCAGCTGTCTCTGCTGTCCTCATTGGAATAAGGGACCAAGTGTTTAATCTCTGTGGAGAACTGAAAGAAGGGAAGCTAGAAAATCCCCCACAGGTGGAATGAGATCGTATAAAAAGCTGCAGAATTCCAAATGAAATTGATTCACTTTACTCCCAAATAAGCATCTGAATTGGTACAAATCAATACAAATGGCATCAACAAATGTATCTCACTTTGTTCTAGTTTAGCATCTATTTTCAGAAGGCTCTCAGAAAGTATTTTGATACACCAATGCATGAAATACTGCTGTCAGATAAATTCAGATTATCCTGGATAAGGGTATTATATCACAGAATGAAAACCAGCAGCAGAGATGTAAAAGCAAAGAAACGGTTACTGCAGACTTCTTGGGAAATGTAAAAAAGGGTGACTTGAGCAGTGGTGGTGTTTGAATCCCCACACCCATTAGTATTTGTACTGCTGCTGTTTGCCCTGTGCTGCTGCAGCAGTGAGAAAAAGAGCTCAGTCTCCAGCAGTGCCAAATAATAGTATTTTATTTAATTTTATGAATTTTACCAATAAATTAGAACTTACTCTTGTTTTCCTTCAGAACTTAGTCATCTCTGGCACACCTGGCACCACTTCTGTTTTGAAAAGGGTGGTATTGTTACCTATATTGTAATGACTCCTGAGTTCTTTGAAAACTAATTGCAGAGGACGTTAATCTGGTTTTAAGGTGTTCTCTAACATGAACTGGTGTTGGTGCATGTATCTACTCACTTTGCATTGTGTGCCACCTAAAAAAGATGAAGTTTACATGAAAGCCAACCAAAAGCTGGACTAATGAAAAGGTCAGATACATTATTAAGTATTAAAATTCTAAGAAGTCCCTGTTGTGCAGGAGATCGTAACAAGAAGAGGAAACAGCATGAGCGATCTCTCCTGATAAAGATGTGGTGAGCAGAGAACAGTGGAGGAAGTGGAGAACGTGTGGTGATTCCTGTTACAGGACGTGGCCCTCCTCTTCCTCCCCATCAGGCGGTGTGCTCCGGGCTTTGGCTGAAATATGCTGGGATTTGGTTAAACTCAGAAATAATTTCAGCTTTTTTCTTATTTTATCAGGGGAATGGGAACCTTTATTTTTATGGCTATAGAAAGGCATCTGAGGCTGAAGTGACCCAGTACCAATAAAGCATCCTCTGTTCCTCTGGCTCCCACTGCACTCTGGACATGGCCTGCAAGGAGTCAGTGCCTCATCTCTCCAAGATCACCTTCTCGGTATTGTACCTCGTGTGTAACTCAGACACCTCTTTTCTGAGACTTGGAATGGGTCTCACTGTCCTATTTTGGCACCAAACAGGTACCCAATTGCTAGTGACAAGTAGGACTACAAACAAAGACCCTGTTTAAGCTCTTGTGAAAAACTGTTAAGGTTTTAAAGCTTCTGTTGTCGTACAGCTTGAGAAGGTTTGCAATATTGAGATGTGTGCTCTAAGGGATGAGCAGAAGTTGATTAAATGACCTCAAATATAAAGAAATAAATGATTATTTCTGTCACTCACTACAATCTGCTGTGCCCCTCCCCCGTGAAGGCTTGTTTTTTGTGTCTCCGAATCATTACTCTCTGCTTTTACCTGCAGGTAAACCCGACGAAGAAGGGAGAGGGATAGATGTTCACCCATGTCCATCTGTCGGGTAGCTGTAGCTCACCCAGTAACGTACACATGGCAAGTCTCAGAGGATGGAGTGAGAGAGCAGGACTCTTCACATCCCCTGCCTCAGGCTGGCCCTGGGCACAGCTCTGCAGGTGACTGGATATAACTGAATCTCCTTCTCTGATGAGGACACTCACCAGGTTACAAGCAGCTCTTCCCCATGCCAGCAGGTGTTGGGTTTGCTGGTGGGGTTTTGCAGCCCTGCCGAATTGCACAGCAGTGGTGGGGACTTTGGTGTTTCTTGGTGTTATCCCCAGTGTAGGCACAAGGACACAAAAAAGAGAATTAAGGAGAGGACGAAAGCAGTCAAATTTCAGCTCAGGGAACAGCCATGGGTGATTAAGAGCTGAGAGCTGCTCAGGCAGACTAGGTGGGGTTTGCTAATTCACCCATGCATGCAATCTCGCTGGGGGATTGGGAGAGGTGATGGCGTAGGTATGTGTCATGATAGGTATTGGGAACAGCAAGGAATGAGGGGAAAAACCTTCCCTGTGCCCAGAAAGGAGAGGCGTCACCTCATCTGTGGCATTTGCAAAGTGCTGCGGTGTGCACAGAGATGCAGGCACCAGCCAGGAAGCCACGCTAATTTAGGGAAGAAAATTTAGGAGAAAAAAGTCACTGCACCACCTTCACTCGCCACACAAGTTTTTATCTGGCTCCAAAAGTAAGTTAGAAGCACAGAGCTGAAATGGACTGTAGGTGATCAAGCCGTCTAAGAACACCACAAAGAGACAGCAAGTTTAACTGTCACAGTAAAAAAAAATCAGAGTAATATTTATTTAAGCCTTCATGCAGATCCTCTGCAGGGAAGATTTACTGAGCAAAGGGGCTGAGGCCCCGACCTGGCTCAGGCCATCTTCACAGGTGGAGACAGGAAACCCTGTCACTGTGTGGTTCATCACTCCAGAATCCTGAATGGTGCTCTGCTCCCCTGCTTTGTGTTCTCCCCCTTGTGCCCCAGCAAAGGTCGCTGCTGCACGGCAAGAGGGGGGAATCAGCCACCTGGACCCCAGGAGAGGTTTGTGTTAGAGCCACATAGGGAGTGGGATAACAGGAACAGGTACTTTCAGGTGCTGTTTTGCTAATTAGTCAACACTTATCAAGACAAGTAGAAAAATAATTGTGCAGATTGTATCAGAAAGTTTGCAGTTGGCTTGAACTGGTGCTTTATTTTGCAGATTCTGGTATGTGCAGCAGTTTTAAAGGGCTGGACTTTTTAAAAAATGTTGATATATAAGTTTTAGTTTTTTTCCATTCACCACAGAAGGAAAAAAAAAACCCAAACAAACAAAAATCTGATCAATGGCTGTTGCTTTGCTTCCTTCCATGTTTTTATTTCCCTTTGTAGCTTGTTCCCTGTTTTTGGAGATGCCTCCGAAGAAGCGAAGTGGGAGGTGAAAACTCTGGTGGTACAGAGTTTCCAGATACATGTTGCTGTTTGTAGATGAAAAGGTAAAACTTAAATCCAACCCTGAGATGTTTCGGTTTCAGGCTTCCAAATAATGTTTTAACCCTCCTGCAAGCACACTGGGACAGAAACTGTGTGTGTAGATAGCAAAGACATGATCGTTTTCTGGATGTACGATGGGAACCCCTTACTTAATGCTGCCCTACTCATCAAACAGCTGGTTTAAAGATCCATGTGATTTATCTTTTTTTAAAAAAATAGTCATCTTTCAAAAAACAAAGAGCTTCCTTTTACCTCTTTCAGACGCCTTTCTGACAAGGGCTGGTTTTAGGTCAAGAACTTGCCTCTGTTTTCAGGTGGCAGCTTGTCAGGCAGGAATTTTTTTTTTTTTAATTTCCCCCTTTCCCCCCGCCCCATGCATGAATGATGAGCCTAATTCAAGAACTCTAAAATTGTTATTATTCTCTCTGAGCATGAGAAACACACCTGTAATTTCTCACAGAATATGCTTTGTGGCAGAAAAATTGCATTCCCACCCGCGCCGATGCGTGAAATGTATCCTTATGTAAAGAGCAGCTTAGCTCATCTGTTTGTTGCTCCATCAGACTCCCGGCGTATGGAAACGCCTGGTGTGTTTGTTTGTGTGCCGGTGGTTAATGCTCATTAAGCAGGGAGACTAATAGCACTGCCTGGAGCCAGGCAAAGTGGAAGGCACTTGTTGGATGAATTTCTCCAGCTTGATTTGGCAGGCGCAGGCGGCGCTTAACCTGCGGCACCCCTGCTGCTCCTCCTGGCCGTGTGAGCTTGAGCCGGGGGCCGGGAGGGCTTTGTGAACGGCCTGTCCCTGCTCAAAAGGCACTGATGAGTGGGAGGGCTGCTGCTGTACAAGGGATAGTGATGGAGCCATCCCAGCAGTCCTGCTCCTTCTGGGTTTCCTCTGTTTTTCCAAGCCGTGGTCCCCTCTGCTGTCTGCTGCTCCTCTCAGGCATCCTCCACTCCATTTTCTTCAGGCTTTGCTGGCTAATTTCTTCCCCATCTTCTTCTTTTGCATTCAAGGGATTATCTCTGTGTCACAGCGAGTGGGAAACTGAGGCATCTGGCTGTAGAGAGTGTCATGTGAAATATGTCAGCAGTGATGTAGTGCTAAATTATGAGAAAATATCACCAGACTGACAGGTCAGAGGGAGATCAGGGTGCTGATAACTCTCTGCTCTCTCCAGGCAGGAGAGACGAGCCAAGGCTGAAAATCTGGCATAGCACTGGAGGCAATGTGGATTTCCCCAACTTGTTTGCATCTCATGCACTTAGAGAAAAGGTTCAGTTGGGGAAAAAGATGAGAAGTACTTCTGAAGTTTGATTCTCAGGAATAAACAAAATATAGGTGCCCAGAACAGGTTTCCTTCCCCCCACCCCAGTTGTACCTGTGAAGTGGGGTGTCTGCTGAGCTGGCCCATATCTGTCAGTGAGCATGAGAATGGCTGCAATCAGAGTCGTCCCCAGAGACAGTGCTCAGGGGATGGGCATTATTGAAAGCATCGGATCCCAGCTCTGACAGCTATGAAATCACCTTGTCAGCTGCACTGGGTGGGTGAAATGCAGAACAGACACTGCAAGGGAGCCAACATGTTAGGTGGTTATCCAGCCGGGCTCTAGGCAGAGTCACTCATTTCTAATGTTAGCATTTTACTGGGGTCACACAGAATCACAGGATGTGCCGAGCTGGAAGGGACACACAAGGATCATCATGTCCAACTCTTAGCCCTGCGCAGGACCATCCCCAGGAGTCACACCATATACCACATAAAGGTTCTTGAACTCTGTCAGGCTTGGTGCTGTGACCACTGCCCAACCACCCTCTTGGTGAGGAACCTCTTCCTAATATCCAATCTAAACCTCCCCTGACATAGCTTCAGGCCATTGCCTTGGGTCCTGTCACTGGTCCCCACAGAGAAGAGACCAGTGCCTGCTCCCTCTCTTCCCCTCCTGAGGAAGTTGTAACTGCAATGAGGTCTCCCCTCAGTCTCTTCTTTTTTTTTGTCATCTTGTTTGGGCTTGGTAAGATCCAGAGAAGTCTTTTCTTGTGACAGCAGGTGTGTGTGTGGCCAAGGCTGGGCTCTGGCTTTGAAGGTAAAATGTAGTGTGATGCTCCCTGCTGAGGCTGGACACTTCCCAAGGGATGCTGGGGGACATGACACTGAAGAGCCTGGACGGGGGCTGTCACCAGGGCTCCGTGTCAGTGGAGAGTGGGCTCAAGGTGCTGTGCATCACTCTGAAGCAAGGGAGAGCTTTCTCCAAGATCCCTTGGGAGGAGAAGAGCTGAGGGGAGACTTCACTGAGATTTTGGGTGCTGAGGATTGGGCTGGAGACAGAGGATGTGGATGTGGCAGGGAAGCTGCCATGACTATGCCAACAAGCTTTGGTCCAGGCATGTGCAGAAAACCCCACGTGGGTAAATGTCATGCTGGTAAAAAAACAAACAAACAAAAAAACACAACAACAACAACAACAACAACAACAAAAACAACCAAAAAAACCAAGCCCCAACAGCTAAATAAGGTCTTGTTGGGTGTGATTTGGGATTCGGCCATATGTGGAGCATCTGGCTTTAAGTCTCTTGGGATAAAATCCATCGCATTTTTCTCTTGTAGAAAGGGGAAGATCTCAAGTCCATCAACAAAGACTCTGCTGGGTGGTTAAAGAAAGCAAAAAGGAGGTCTGGAGAGGATTGTCCTCAAAGCTTATGGTTAAGCAGTTGGTTAAAATGGAGAGTGTTCATACCAGAAAAGCTAGGCAGTGCTTACAGCATCTTCAAGGTGTTTCTCTGAGAAGCTGTGGCAGGGATGTACAAGAGTGTCTGAGGAACATGGGCACCAGAGTTTCATTTGTTTTGTCTGACAGCTTTGGGCTTCTCAGCCTTCTGCAAACATTACCGTCATTTGTCTAGATGAGGAGTGATTATGTTCAAGTTACTGCCATTAGGTAACTCTGAGTCTCATCAAGGGATGATGGCTCCATAATAAAAGTTACCTTTCCTCCTGGATGAGGTAGTCTCAAGTGACAATTTCATGTTTTCACTCTGGAGAAAAGATGCATCTCATCTTCAGACAAGAGGCTGAAACTAGGTCTTGTGTTTGGTAAATATACTTTAACCAATGAGATACTGAATGAAAGCTTTTCACTCTTTCCTTCTCTTTTCTTTTCCTTTTAGATGGAGAAATCCTTCAGTGCTCAAATTCTTAATCTGAAAGATTGAAATGCTGCACTGAGGAGTAAATCTTAAGCATGATGAAATCCCTGGACTGCAGAGTTATAGGGAGGTGATATAAGACATCTCCATCATCGTCATTCAGTGAAGGCTTCCTAGTCCTTCTGTTGAGCTGGGGCAACTGCCCCTTGCTGTGATGCTTGAAAGAATCTTGTCTTGAGATGTGCAGTTCTTCCTACCTGTTCACAGCACAGGGAACACCTCCATCCACTCCATAGGTTTCTGCTATGAGGACCAGCCTCTGACAAGTCTCAAAGCTGCAGCCCTTCAGCCCCTCTCCAAGAGCTTGACCGAGTAAAGTAAACTAAGATGTATCCACAGCCTCTGAGAGCCTTTGGACTCACATATATCTAGAAGCATATCCATAAGGATTCATGTACTGAATGCAAACTATAATAGCACTCATTCTGGAATAAGAGTTGTTTTATTTTAACATGACTTAATACATTTTCTTATTCTAGTTTAAGAGCAACCAGAAAAGCTCTTCTAAGTCAGTTTTCAAGTGTCAACGAGCTGTTTTTCTTGGTCTCACAAACTCATCTTCAAAATGGGAATAACTTAGTCTCCCATATGGTGCTAAAAGCTACTTCATAGCAGAAATCTCCTGTATATTCATACAAAATTTTAGAGGAGCAGGTGGAAATTATCTGGCAATTAAAGTTAGTGCTATGGAGCTAGGACTTGGAATGACACAGTCAATCTATTCAAAGTTCTGATCTCCTACTGTCAGCAGTTGGTTACGTGACTGTTCATCGTACTGTTCCTCAGGGGGAGAAAAAGTCCTCAAAAAGATGGCAAAAGATTTCAGCTGATTTCTGATAACTGCCTTTGAGCAGATGATGACATTTATCTGAAAGGAAACAGTTAAAAGCAGGTCTTCAGCAGCTCTGGCATCGTTCTACAGACTTATTGGGGTATTAACAAAGAACAGTAGCTTTCTGTGAACGCAGGAAGTGGCCTCCAGTAAAGTTTACAAATTTCACGGAAAAACGGACATAAAAAGGTCAAAACTCTCCCCAGCCATTCATGTCTAATTTTCTTTTGATCATTAGATTCCTCTACTCACTTAAAATACTCAGGTCTGAGCAATAAGATGGGGTGGCTGCCATCATCCTGAGGGGAAGCGTTCATCATCCTCTTGTAGCAGCAGTCAAAGGTGTATCCGTCACCATTTTTCAGAATTGCTCGGTATTTTCTTGACTGATTGTAGCTGTTGACTGATTGTAACTTTGGTGTTAGATCACCAAAGAAACGTTTTCATACCTTGCAGAAATTACAAATTTCGAGGGGTTTTTTTGTTTGTTGTTGGTTTTTTTGTTGTTGTTGTTGTTTGTTTTTTGGGGGTTTTTTTCCCCTCTCTGGCTTGTTTCAATTTGTGCAGAACTAGTTAATTTCATACCTCCCTCAAAAGTTTTGCTCAAAATTCCCAGACTGTCTTGAATGGAAGACCTGATGAACTATTTTAGCTCCAGAATGCATGACTTGTAGGGAGAAATAAGCACATATAAACAGCTGTTTTGGCTGGAATTTTGTTTGAAATGTTGTTTCAAATATATATGTAAATGAAGCCCAGCACTTCATGGAGGCCCCATTAACAGGCAGGAAGATTTGCTGCCTGTGCCTTTTACATACTTCTCCTGTCTCAGTCTCTCTCTGGTGTTATGGTGAGAAGCATTGTGGCATTGCTGTAAAAACTCGGCCATGCATCAAGAGCCCCAGATGAGACCAGTTCCCTATAATGCAGATGCTCGGGTGGTTTCCACTGAGGGCCTGGTGCTTATGGAGATTTCTCCATCCTGCTGAGGCCAGAAGGTGATTGGGGAATTCAGTCCTTGGCATGAGAAGTCTTGGAAGAAGGCAGAGTTTAGCTGGCTCTAATTAAGCAATGGAAATTAAAGGGAAATGCGATCTATCTCAGCTGGAAGTTGGTGAGTTTTAAATATGGGATGGTTCTTATTTGCAACCTGTGTAAGAGTTTGTTAATGCAAACTCTTTATTTATTATAGAAACTGAAAGAAATAGCTTTGCACAGCAAGATAAGCATGCTTTTGACTTGATTCCAGGAATGACAATAGCTGAGAGCCATCAGAAGTAGGAAGAAAATAGATGCCAGCAGTCCTGTCTGACTTGGATGATCCTGAATTTCTTCTTGCTTTGTCAAACCCTGCTCACTCAATCCTTTCTGATGGAGGTGAGGACAGAATGTCCCTTCAAGAGCAGCTTTTGTTCCTAAGCATTAGCTCTGCTTTCTTTGTAGGATAATGGAGATCCTTGGAAAGTGAACTCTCTCCTCTGCCTTTCTCTGCATCTCCGACAGGGAATGCTGGGTACCGAGCATGGAGGACATGTGGGATGGAAAGAGGTTCGACCTCTAAGGTTCAGAGTATGCCAGCAGATATCAGCAACACATCGGAGACGATACTCAGGAAGGCATTTTTGAGGAAAAAGGTCTGCTATTGAAGTTACTGAAGAAGTCTGAAGAACCCTGCTCCTGACTGCAGCAACTGGAATTACCAGACCAACTCTTTTCTTCCCTTCTCCCTGATGAAGACAGTGAGAGGCCAGGTAAGCCTTCACCACAGCTTGGCAAGAAAAACCTGTGCTGGGGAAATTGGTACTTGTGGACTGGGTGAGTGCTAGAAAATGTGTGCTGTTAGACTACAGGATTCTGGTCTGAAATAAACCCAGAACCTGAGCTCTGAGGAGTTTTTGGCACTGAAAATGCAACTGTTTATGATGAGGTTTATGTGTATGCTGTACCAATGCAACTGGATTTTTATGGAGCTTTTCCTCTTGTTCTGGGAAGAACACCTTGCCAGAGAGGTAAAGGAAACTTAGCTATTTGGATGACCAGAAAGATAAGATTTATAAAACAAGACTGAAAAATATGCCATTCTAACTGGAAAATACAAACTTCAGGAATTTGAGCACTTTCATAGTCTTTTAACGAAACTTGGAAACAAATGGTTAAAAGTTGGCTAAAAATATTTACCCTCTAGTCAAAAGGTCCACTTTTTTTCCTTTTTTCCCCCATCAGGCTGTTTAAACCTGCTGTATATAACTGTAATATATGTAAAATAATATATATATATAGATACAATTTGGTTGTTTCCAGGCTCTTCAGTTTCTATAGTTTCTTTCCTTGCCCTAGGAGAAGAAGGGAGAGGGGAGGTTTGGAAGGGAAGGGGGAGGTTTGCCCTGTGAGTTCGGACAGTTGGAGGGAAGCCAACACAGAGATTTGTTTTGACTATGAGTTTTCATGCATAATCTGAGTTGTACACAAGGGGTTTTTTCTTCTAATATGTAAAATAACTGAATTTTGAACAATGTTGTATATTTGAAGCTAGTCACACATGTAACTAATAGGTATGAAATTGGAGGCAGTTTGAGGTCATTGTTTGAGGGTAAAGATGCTGAAGAAAGACCCAATTTGGAGCAGTTCAGTTCAGATACTTTCTCAGCTGCAGCTTTTGCTCTGTCCTGTGAATCTCCAGGACCCTACCTTTCTGTGAGGGCTTCTTTTGAAACTTTGAACATTCAGTCTATGGTTTTAAAGGAAAGGATGAGGGCTTTTTGCCCTACTTGAGGAATTTGATCTTGATCTGAATGCTATAGCCTTTAAAAGGCTGGTGTGGTGATGTCTGTGTCTCAGAAATCTATGCAGGTGTGTAACTCGGTATCTCTGTACCCAAAGGTATATGTGTTTCTTCACTAAGACTCAAAATTTCCACACTGATGTGCAATAATATTGCTTAGGGAAACTGAAGATAGCCTTGCCTTGAAATCCTCCTCACTGCTAGAAGTGCCTGAAGGTGCACGTAGTAACTGCCCTTGTAGTCATAAGCTATATAATTATAAGCTATATGTAGTTATAAGTAGCTATAAGCTACTTGGATACCCTAAAAGTAGGGTGGAAATGATTAAAAGTTCCAGGAGGGCTTGGGCAGAGGGCGGAGTCCATGCTCAGGAACTTGTCTCCCCTGTTACACACAGATGTGCTGGAGGGGAAAAGGGAACTGGAAGAGAAATCCCCTCTGGGTTTAAGGCTGGGGGTCCTTGGGGTGCTGCTGCCATGGCCCCAGGGTAGTGTCCAGCTCTAACAGGGCTCCAAACCTTTTGCTGCTATTGGAAGATTTGTGTCTGCTTTGGAGTGAATTTTGAAAGTCATTGCAGAGTGTAAGGGTTGCTGGTTTTCATTTTTAAGGAGAAGAGCAATGGGTTTGTTCATCAGCTGCTGACAACTCTGTCTCTGGGCAAAGAGGGAGGGGGACAAGATGTGTAAGTTGGGATAATGACCCCGTTTCAAGATCATCCTGCCTCGGCCAGTAATTTCTGTAACTTTACAGCCAGTGTTTAGTGTGTGAATGGTGGTGTTTTCTTCCCTTCTCCACAGCAAAATCCCTCAGACACAAGCTCCTTTCCCTCCAAAATTCCTTGGGCTCCACTCACCTTCCCCACACTAGGCATGCAGCTCTGGCACTTCCCAGCCCCTTGCTTTTCCTTCCTCTGCACCTTTCCAAGGGGGTTCAGGTTTGAGACGTAAGTCTCTTTTCTGCCTCCCCTGCTTCACTGTGGTGGATTTGTCCCTGTCTGAACCTGAAGCCTGGGGTGGCACCAAGATTGGCAAAGGGAGGGTGAGCTCGTGCTCCCTGTGGCATCCAGACAGCATTGGTCAAATTCAGCTGCCTGGCAAACCTGTAGTCTCCTGGGGATGTCCCACTGTCCTGGCTGGCAGGGAGGAGAGGACAGATGAGAAATGAGTCACAAAAATGCTGTTCTGGGTGCACAGGAAGTGCCACAGGGCTCCAGAGTAGATCTGAAAACATAACTCCTGGGTATGTGCAAGCCATCTCTCCCGAGGCTGGGAATAACTCCCTTGCTCTCTGGCAGCCTGAAAGCAGCTGGGGAAGCCATCGTAGTCACAGTCATTATTTGTTTTGTTACTTTATATCAGAAAAACTTCTGCTGGTAGAGACACACAGACTGTCCAGTTCTCTCTTCCAGCTTTTAACCCATCAATGTCCTTAAAAACACAGTCCAGACAAACACAGCATCCTCTTCTTAGCCCCTAGCAACAGGTGTGCAAGCACAGGTGCTTCATGGACCCTCTCAGGTGCTTGCCATTGATCCTGAAGGCAAAAATTGGCAGTAACTGAGGTGATTTCAGTTTTTCTGAGGTTAAAAGTCACATTTTGTCAGCTCTAACTAAGACAGGTTTTGTCTGGGCGGTATCTGACACACAGCTTGCCACCTGCTATATCTGAAATTAAGATGTTTGGATCAAACCAAAGCCCCTTATATTAAGATATTTTAGCTCTGTTTTCTTCTGTAGGATACTGAATAGAAGCTATTTAAAGGTATTTTAGTGGGAAGCATCCATGGATGCTGATCGCAGCTCTGTCTGCTATCTGCTTATAGGATGTAGACATTCTTGTTCAGTTTCTAGACACTACATCTGTTTGTTAAACTTAAAAATTGAGTGTTTCCTCAAGCTTTTTAGGCCCGACTCACAATGCTAAGGGATCATGGTGCAAATGCTGTTTCTTTTTTGCAAGATCAGTACAATCAGGCTGTATGTTGTGGCTGTGCTCTCGACTGAGTGGCCACAGTGTTTGTCCCTGAGTGTCACTGTTTCATGGCAGAGACAAATTAGGCTCATCTGGGTTTTGTTTGTGACAGTCCGTGTTACCCAAAGACCACAAGGCATGTGCAGGAGTATTTCTTTGATGCAGATCTAACCACACTTGTAAGAAGAATCCCCTGGAGGCCTGCAGTTCACACTTGAATTTGCTTACTAATATTTATTTTCAAATGCAACGTATCAGCTCAAAGAGGAGACTCTTAATATGGAAAAAGTGAATACAACACTGGATCTGACCCAGATTTCTGGCCAGAAACTCTGATCAGAGTGAAGTAGCTACCCTGAAGTTCCTACTCTCCAATTAGGGAGATGTCAGTGAGCACACGGCTAAGCAGCAGTCTGGTAAACATAGGGATGTTTTTATTAAACAGCTTTGGGATGCAGAAGTATTTATACTGACCATATATTTTCCAGCTCTTCAGAGGCCCAAGGAGAAAGCTGGAGGTTCTGTAAGAAGTAAGGCTCCTTCATTATATTGCTTCCCATCTGTCGGGTTAGTTTTTAGGATCTGTATGTATTCATCTCTCAGGGAGCACTGGGGATTTCACAGGTGAGGAGACACGTGAATGAAACTTTGTCAGTGAAGTGTCTGAGAGCGCTTCCGTGTATCATAGAGACAGACACTCAGTGACAGGCGAGGGGGTTGCTGGGAAGTGAGCAAGCTCATGTTGGTTTGGTGCTGTGTCACGGAACCTGTCACTGCTGTGTCCAGAGCATGGATGGATGGGGGATGTGAGGTGGGAGCTCAGGTTCACGTGCAAAGAAATCAAAGCCTTTGAGTTGCAAAAAAGAGGAAAAAGAGGTGAGGTGACCTGTCCCCTTGGTGTCTGTGAGGATAGTTTCCTAAAGACATCGTATGTGGTTGTGATAGTCCGGAGCAGTTGAGAAGATGACAGGCAGCAAAGAATCTGATGATGGAACCAGTGAGAGCAAGCCCTAAGCCTGGATAAAGGGTATGATTTTCCCAAGCATTTGAGAGACTCATCATTTCCACTTTAAATCCTATGATAACTTAAGGGGATATGCTTCCCAATTTTCCTTTTCAGTGCCCAGTAAAGCTTTCAGTGAGTTAAAGCAGGAGTACCCCCCACATCAGAGTGCCACATGCCCACAGCCACCTGGGGGGTGTGACCAAGGTCCTGATGGGATCGGGTGGGCACAAGGCTGTGAGGAACAACCTGGGCTCCCAAATTCAGTGTGGCACTAAGTGGAGCTTCTTGTGAGAGGTGAGGTGACACCAGGCTTGATGAGCGAGTGCTGGTGCTTCATGTGTGCTTTAATGGAACTATTTAATACCTTTTGGAAAATGTAATTAAAAGTGAAATCACCCAATTGACATATGGTTTATTGGCTCCCTCTAATTAAAGTCTGCCTGGGAGAAAAGTGCTGCGGCAAGCGCAGGTGGGATCCCAGTGAAATCCTACACCTGCAATGCCTTCCCAGGACATGTGCAGACCAGGGGAAAGAAAGATGGAATAAAAATAAATAGCACTGGGTGCAGGAAATGGGTAATTTCCTAATACACCGAGCATAATTCTGCTCTTTGCCTTCGCAGTGAATAGAGTGGGGCAGTGCTGCACTCATGAGGTGATGCCCAAGCTGCACTCAGAGCTGGCAAACACATAATGAGTTTTTGCCATCCTTCTACCCCACAGAGGCTCCACATAGCAGTTTGCCTCTTGCCCTGCCAGTGATAGCCTTTCAGGTATATCCTTCAGTAAGCTTGGTCAGTCCTGTGTCAATGGAGGTGATCTCCGTGGCACTTTACCTCGATGGTGTTTGGGAGGTTGAAACACACCCTGATGTCAGGTGTGTTGATGCTGACCCTTCCCTGTACAGGGACAGGGAGGGCACGTCCCTCTGTGCATGTTTGAGAGATGTGTGGGAATTGCAAAGCCAGATGCCTTTCTTAGGAGGAAAGGCAGCTCTGGGTACCATTTAGGACCAGCTTTAAACCTGAGAGCAGTTGTGGTGCACACTGTCTATGCAACCTGGGTCAGCTGTCAGGCACTGAGTAGCATCAGGTCATGTCCACTGAAATCTGTTGCTGGAGGCTGTGCTGCCATCACTTCCTGTGCTTAGGGCAAGGTCACCTGTCTGCTCAAGGAGCTGCAGTATTGGTCTTCTTGACCTCTTTTACTGAAGAACCTTGAAATGAAGGCAACACCTTAGTCCTTTAGAAATAGACTTAAGTAAGTTAGGAAGCAGCAACTTACAAAGAAAATTGTATGCATCCCAATCTGTTGCTTTTCCTACTCAAACTGGAAGACATTATATGAGTTTAAAGGAGCAGGGAAGCACATGGTGTGGAGCCATACTTAGGGACACGGAAGTTGTCTCCATCAGGCTTTTCCTCAACACCACCCATCTGGTCCCACATGCTGTGGTGTTGCAATAGGGGTGTTGGTTGTAGTGTGCATCACTAGAACAAACCAATTTTTATTCCAGTATTGCCCTCACAGGTTTTTTTCCTGCTCTGTCAGTGCCTGGTGTTTCACCTAAAATCTCTCTTCAGATGACTGATGGAGCACGGAGGACTTCCGCTCCTGTTGGAAAACATGGGCTTGCTCAGGTGGCTGCATCATCACTTGGCATGAGTGAAAACCTTAATAAAGCAGGAGACAAGTAAACTTTGTTCCCTGGTTCATGAGTTTTGAGGCAGTGTTGGGAGTCACTGCTGAGCAGTTGGTTTGTCAGCTCTTAAAGGCTAAGGGAGTTATTCCAACTGGTGCAATGATGGTCTGTGCCCATCTCCTTAGAGGCAAAGCAGTCGTGGCATCTCATCCTCCAGTTCCAAGCCACATTCAGCCTTTTCCATGTCTTTTTCCAGTCCTCTGTGGCCAATTTGCTCTAGACTAAAGCAAACTTTGGAAGGAGGAGCAAGCTAGTGAGAGATAGCTCTGCAAAACTGCCATAGCAAAGCAGGGAGAGCTTTCCTTGTGCTTGCTACAGAGCTGGGCTCTTTGGCACCCCCCATTTATTAACCCTTGCTCTCACACCTGTTCTTGTTCTCGCACCTCCGGCGCTCTGGAGCCACTTCTTGCACCTCCCACAAGTGCACATGCTTGTGCTCCAAGAGCTCCCTGGATTTCGGACCTGTGTGTGATCAGAATGAATTAGACTTGGCTGAGGGATGGGATTATTACAGACCTGTCATTTCACAGTATGTTCCTGTTACAGCCCACACTTGTGTCTGCTAGTATTTTAAAGTAAACTTTAATTAGCATCTTCTGAAGAGTGTGAATAAATTGTTTTATTGTTGTTTGGGGTTTGGTTTTGTTTTAAGGCAAAGAGTGTTTACTCACCAAGGATGTGTTTCCAAACTCTTCATCCACGCTAGTCCTGGTTTTTCTGATATGTCATTGTGTATCACTGTGAAGCTCTGCGTGGTGCTGTCGGTGGGAGCAAGGCTCCTCAGAAGTGGGGTAGGACATACTGCGGAGGCACATGCAAGTGCTGGAGTGTTTTTGAGTTGTGTTGGAGCAATGCTATCAGACTCCTGATGGCCACGTGTCACCCATTTACTAGCAAACTATTCCAGGGGAGTTGCTCCAGGCTAGGTACATCTGTGTCTACCTTGGTTTAGTGTAGCAGCTCCTTTATCTGAAGTCTGATGGGCATGGCTTGGGTTCAGTGACCTCAAAGGTCTTAAATAACTTGTGTCTAACAGTGCTGCAATCCAGCAACACCGAAGACATTCTCCCTTATTGTCGATAACGTCTGTGGTGCTCTTTGCGAGAGGCACTGGGAGTGTTTTCCAGCCTTCAGTCCAGAATGGGTGAAACAGGTGCCTAATGTGGTCCAGAGATCTGCTCATAGACAGCAAAGGGATGAAAAGGATTTTTTGTACATGGCTGAATTCCTGCAGAATTACTTTACTGCTGAAAATAGGTACACTAGTGAGGTGTAAAGGTTTCTACCCATTCAACCCATGTACTGGACAGGATTTGTGAAAGTGGTGGGATAACGTATTGGAAGGGGATGAGCTGCAGACCTGTTTGTCCACTTTGTGGGGAGAGCATTAAGGAAGGGCTGGGAAATCAGGCTGGGGTTGGGGTGTTACCTGTGAGCACTGGCACAGAGTATGATCCCCGCCCCATCCCGTCTGTTTTTAAAGGTGTTGTATGATGTGAGGAATCCCTTAAGAAACCTGCTGCCTGGAATACCAGGGGCAAAGAGAAGTAAACAGCAGCAGAGAAAAAAAAAAGGGTAAATTTAAATGCCTGGGTGGTAAGCAAAATCTTTCAGAGGGAAGAAGGTGTTGCCTTGGGTGAGCTGTGAGGACTCCACTGGCTTCTGCATTGCAAGGAAATGTACTTGAGCAAATGGGCTGGTATGAAGTATTCAGGCACAGAGATTGACTCCTTTTAGTTTCACCCATGCATGGCTTCGGTTCCACCCATCTTGTTTAAACAAACATACTTGGTGGGGATGAGGCAAGGAAAATCCTGTTCTCTGCTTGTGTTTGTTCTTCCCTCTGCTCCTCCAGCAGGGATACTCGAAACACAGATGGAGATCAAGGTGTTAGGTTTTAACAGATCCAAGTCATTTTGATGTGTCCTTAAAAAATCCCACAGTCATTTCCAGTGGCATCCGCAGAGCTGCTAACAGCTGAGTGTGTGCCCAGTCACTAATTGCTGCATGTATTAGTTTTCTCATATCGAAGCCATTCTTTTCCTGGCATGCGAAGGCTTCCAGTGTGGCTTTTTGGTGGCATCAACTCAAGAGCATCTTTAGAAGTTACAAAGTGGTGTTTGTAATCTGGGGGATTGCCATGGGAGCAGCAGGGCGGTGGCAACAAGGTTGTCATCTTGTGCTTCCAAACAACTTGTTCCCAGTTTTCTGGTGAGACCTCTGTCAGTGAGTGCCACATAAAAAGGCTCCCTGTAGGTTTTCAAAAAAAGGATAACTCCTGAGAATCACAACGCCCAGTTCTCTGACCCAGCAGTAGTGAAAATAGGCTACTTGTACAGCTCAGCCCTCAGTCCCTTCCGGCAGTTCTGCAGAAGGCACAACATACTTGGCGAAGGAGAGCCCTCTGCCTACTGGGAAGGTCTGGGGAGGAGTTGACCCCCATTGCTTCCTAATAGGAGATGGGGGATGCAAGGAAACTAGCAGCCCATGCTGTGCTTACCCACCGGTGTGTGGCAGTGTCCTCATTTGCGTGAAAATACCTGTTTGATGACTTGCAAAAATAACAAGAGACTTCAAAATTGGAAGCCTTATTCTTTTCATGCCACTTATGCTTTATTCCTTACCCCAGGGTCTCATAGAATTGACAGTGGGAGTAGACCTCAGGAGGTCTGTAATCCAACCTCCCACTTGGAGCAGGACTATCTTCGACACTAGATCAGGTCAGCAGTGGCTTTGACTGCCTAAAGCCGAATCACTGCTGTGGATGGAGATGTCACCACCTTTCTGGGTTACCTATCCAGGTCTGTGCTACCTCACAGTGCAAATTTTTTTCTTACTATCCAATCTGAACCTCATAAGCAACAACATGTGGCCACTGCCCTTAGCTGCCAATAAAAAGAAGAGTGGTCCTGTCATCATCACAACTCCTCTTCAAATCCTGTGGGCAGGAGACTATAGGAGGTGATTCCAATTTCTCTTTTTTTATTGGTTTTGTGCTCAGGAATGATTCTCTTTACTTCTTGGCATTGCTACTGGAGGAGAAAGGGGTTTTCTGTGGCCATGATCTTCCCAGCTGTGGAAGGGATGTACCAGATCCAAACCTGGAAGGAAGGGTGGGAACGTCCAACCCGTGCCAAGTCCATAGGGAAAACTGTTTCTTTGAAGAAGAGTTTACTTCCTTTCTTCTGTGGCTTATTCTACCAAAATTGAAGAGAGAGAATTCAGTAGTAATTAACATCAATTATCAGTATAAAGAATTATAAGGGACTGAGCTCTGATTGTGAAACTCTGATGCACATTCCCAGTCTTTTCTATTATTTTACCCTTCTTCTGACTCACCTGATCTGGTTGCTATGCCTTGCTCCATTCTGAGGGAAGCGGAGCACTCAACACTTTGCTCACCTCTCCTGTTACCTCTCCAATGCCACACCTTTGTTGGATGACAGCAACAAAAACTGTGCAGAGAATTCCCAAAAGGGTGAGGACTCCTTAATCCCTTTAGAAAACCAACCTGATACTTCATGGGTGGGTCCCTGCTAGTCTCAGAGTAAGTTAACATCTCCTTCCTCATCCACAGCTCTCTGCCTTTCTGAATCACACTAAATGCAAGTGCCAACCCCAGGTGCCTCTGGTCCATCTGCCTCCTTGTTTGCAAAGGCAGTGCTTCACGGGAACAAGGATTTTCTCTTTTCCCAGTTCCACATATAGCTGTCTAATCCATGGGTCAAGGTGCCTGCCTGGCAGCCAGCAAGAGTACCCTCATCACCACTGGCTTAGATTAGTTGACAGTTTTCCTGCTTCTTCAATGACTTCTCTCAATGGTTTCCATAACTGTTTCTCTTTGGAGTGAATCCTTCATCTCTTTATTTAGCATCTTTCTTCCATCCTGTATTTTGTACAGATGCATCACCATGGTACCGAGGCTCCCTGTGGTCAGTATTAGGCATTAATCACTGAACTGCTTGAGAATTTGCCTCCATTTTCACAGGAAAAGGCTAAAAGAAGTCGACTTTCCATGTTAGGTGCAGGTGAGACTGGACTCACAGACCCATCCTTTCCACTTCAAGAAAGACTTGTTCCATAGGGCAGACCCCAATGCTTGTGTTAAGAAATCTTTATGTTTTCCTTGGATTTGTAAGGCAGTGATTTATTAAGCAAGAACATAGCAAACCAACATCTTGTTCCACAGCTTCACCACAGGGATGATTCATATGGACTGCTGGAGGCATGTGACACCGCATTTTGGCTGCTCTTCTGGAAAGAGTGAACCCTTTGTGGATATCTGGTCATTAGATGATGAATTTTTGTTTGCTCCCACCTGAACTTCATTCAGTCTCAGGTGCCACATATCTTCATTAATCCTCTTAGCCCTGATTTGGTTGCACCCTCTCACCTGAAAGCAAGGAATTTGATAACGCAGTGATGAAATGAGCTGCAGCGATCTGACATTCAAAGCCAGACAAACAAAATTCTCTTGACTTGCTTGGAGAAAACCCACATCAATTACACTGTTACCTGTATTTACCTTGCACAGTCCTGAACCATCCCAAGGCTGGGACATGTGCTGTCAGTGTCTGGGGCAATGCCTCTGTGGTTAAGGATGTGCCCTGGTTGCTGGGGTGGACTGGGAGCACAGCACACAGAGGGGCATCCCTGGGCTTAATGAGACTGTGGGAATGCTGAGAAGCAAAGTCTCCAGTGCACAAATGCCACAAAATATGACTGAGTTCAGTAAAGCTCATTCTGTAAGGTTGGGCTTCCTGGGGAAAAAAAAAAAAAAAAACAAGGAAAGGGAAAAAAGAATCACCTGCTGGAAAGGAGGAATTTCCAGAATTCCTGCTGTGTTAGACACTGCCTGCATTCCTGTGCCATGAGAGCAGTGTAGCCTAGAAATGCTCACTTTGGTTTTCCCCAGCATTTGCTTCTTGCTCATGGCCAGCAATTTGCACTGTACAGCAAAGTTCTCCTCTCCAGTTCCCGCTTAGACTGGAAACTGGGCTTCCCGCAGTTAGCTGGGGGTGGCTGGCTGTGTGCCTGTGCAGGGAGCACAGGGAAGGCTCAAGCCCTGGGCTTGCGACACCCATTGCTCATCTCTCTTCCCAGCGCTGCCGGTGCGTCACTTCCCTGAGCTCAGAAACCTGCCGTCAGGGCCTCCAGAGCCCGCTCCACCAAGGCTGGCGAGCAGCAGATCAGGAGGGCATTGCTGGGCTGTGGTCTGCCTCGGCACGTTCGATGGGGAAAATTAAAACAGACACAGGACAGGATTAGGTGTCAGAAAACGTCTAATTATGGCTTGTGACGTTACCAGCTCAGTGGCTTACATATGGAGATGTACAGAGGAAGCCTGTATCAGTGCAGCCTCCAGATGATCCCTGAAAGCCTGATCTCCAGAGAAAAAAGAAGGGAGCAAGCCCACCAGAACAGTCCTCAATGACTGTGGAAGATGCAGACAGTCCAGATACCATCACATCTGGTTCCTTGGGAGCGATGCGTGCCCCGTGTTTCAAAACAGCCCGTCTCCTGGAGGACAGGAAAAGGCACACTGCTATTCCCTACACAGATCCCCTCTGCCCACTCTCGGCTCCATAGAGCACACAATGGGGATCAATGCTGTTCTTCCCACTGCCACAGTGCTGGAGGGCTGTGCCTACATGTGCAGTGCTCCTAGTATTTCAGGGAGAGGCCTTTACCCCTTCAAATTTGATGGCCAGTGATTTTGGTTTGGTTATTGTTTAATGATACATAATGATTTAATACTTCTCACTTTTAACAGTTTTCCATGAAAGGCAGGGATGACAGTAAATGCCTTTTGCTCTCAGCTTTGAGCACAGAAAGATTCGCATTACAGCAGCTGTATGTTTGTAGCCTGTAGGGCTAAGCCTGACCCCAGAGCTGTCTCCCAGGGCATGGAAAGGCCAAGGTGTGAGTCCCCAGTAGGTCACTACGTGCTTCTCTGAAGGTACTGGAGATTTTGACAGATTTTGTGTGCATATGAAATGCATAAACACAAATAGGAAATCATCAGGGTTTTTACCAGCAATGCCTTTAAGAATAAGTGCTTTAGTGAAACTTCAGTGTAAGAACAGGAAAACTAGGACAACTTTTTTTTTAAACTTTCTACAAGGTAGCCAAAATCTGTCCTTTGATAACATGCCAGCTGCATCCTTATCTACCAGAGATCCTGTAAAACTTCCTCTTGGTAACTAATATCCCATCTCTGATACGTTGTATCCACCTTCCTGACTGTTCAGAATCCAATGCTGCTGCCCTGTCTGAGGGCCAAGCCTTGGATCAGCTCATGATGGTACCATACAGACCACACATGCAACGGCTTTTCCTCTTAGTCATTCATGATAATAGGTGTGCCCTCAATTTCTTTTGGAGCACTTAACTGGAATAACTCAAATGGAATGGGAACGCCTTAAACCTTGCCTTGTGGTCTTGTACTGGTCTTGCCACAGCATTGGTGGAGACCCAGAGTTTCAGTCCTACTTTAGAGAGATTCTGGGCACAAAGTTGCATGAGGAGTTGTTCAAACTGGGTTAAGTTTTATGGGAAGTAGTGTTTGGTAATTTTGTGTTTTAAAATGGATTGCGAGGGATGTGTATCCCTGGGCTTCAAATCCTTATCCTTTGATTTTTTTGCCTGTGCAAACCTGGTGAGAGTTTTACTCAGCTTTTCTATGCCATTTCCCATAATGCCTTAATTTTGTAACCAAGATGAAGTTCTCTTGGAGAAAATCCCTGAGCTGCTACAGCAGGTACATAGCCTGGACCACTACCAATCCTCACAGTAATCAGTCAGAAAATCTTAGTAACTTTGAAAGCAACAGAAATACAGCTTGTCAGATTTAGGGTGCAGCTTCCTCTTTTCCTTTGGTGCAAAGTTGTGGGGGTTTTCCACTAAAAATTACCTTTTCATGTGCACATCTGCTTTCCACCCCAAATCTTGGTATTTATATAACAAACTACTGACAACCAAGCTGCTCTGGCTGAAAACCAAAGAATTTTTGTGCAAAATAACATTACCTTGTCCCATGGGAACTGTGGTTTTCTCTACCTTCTGCTTCCATTCTGCTTTCTGGACCAAATTTTGTTGCAACCTGCAGCTCCCAGATTGTGCTCCTAGCTTTCCCAGACAGAAAGAGTGGGTGTGCTAAGCTAGGAAAGTCATTAGCTTTTGAGGTCTTATGAATTTGGGTGAAAAAACTTAGGCTACAAAATAAAAAGTGGAAAAAATCAGAGCCCTCAGGGACAAAAGCTGAAGCCCAGTGACACATATTTGAGTCACAATATTTCACTGAAAAGTGTTTTTCTCCTGTGTAAAATTCTGGTAAAACCAGAATTCCATATCAGCACTTTCTGGAGGAAAATACCTTTTCCTCCTATTTTCATCTAGTCTATTCCTATAAAAAGAAAGAGCTTTCCACTGTAGTTGGCTTATGTGGGATTTTAACAGCCCAGCCGAATGTATCAGAAACCTTCAAAGCATTTCATAGAAAAGTTGTATCGAGTTTCATAACGTTTGTCCAGCGTCCTGAAAGCTGGGGAAGTACTTCGATACCCGGAAAGTTTATCTGCAAAATCACTGTGTCAGACGTGTAGCTGGCTGGAATCAGTGCAACTGCATTGATTCGGGTGCTGCAGTGATTTACAGCGTCGGGCGAGTGTCATGCTGTGGTTCAAGCTCGCAGTTTGCCCTTTGTCCAGTCATCAAAACCGGGGGCTCCTCGATGCACCCCAGCTTCTGCTGCTTTCTTTTATCAGTACAGGGAAAGCAGTTATGATGTGGCTGCAACTTTTTAGAGAGGTATGTTTGTTTTCCCTGAAGGGATAGTACTTTGATTTTTCTTGTCCCTTTTTTTTTTTTTATTTAGCTGTCTCCACAGTAGTAGTTTTCTGGTCTTAACTAAGTTTTGTGAATTATAGCAACTTTTCTGACATACTGAGAACTGGATGTATGCTAGTCCCATCAGAGAAAAAAAAATGGGGTTTTTTCAATTACAAAGTTCTTCTTGGAGTCAGAAAACAACACGTTCAGCTATGCCAACCCATGGAAATCACTGGTTGTGTTTATCCAGCAATTAAAGGGGAATTACAGCTGCCTGAGAGCTCGGCATCCCGTCCCCTCCCCTGCACACACCAGGAGCCTCAAAGCCACATTGTTCCCTGTAGCCGTCAATGCCAGCCTGGGGACAAGGCGGATCGTGAAGATGGGAAAGGGTAGGTTCTGCCAGGGAGTGGGATTAAAAAAAGAATAAATAACAAAAACAGAGGAAAAAGGGTGGGGGAAGGAATGATAGTTATGTTTTCTTCTTCCCAAGGTGTTTTCTGTGTCCATCCTTGGTGGAGGGCAGTAGGAAGGGAAATATCCCTTCCAAACACACCCTGGCAATCCTCCTTCAGGGGATGTTGTGCAAGGCGCTGGGCAAGAACATGGGCAGAGGTCGTCCTTGCCCTCAAAGCACTGACTTAGTGTGAAGGACTGTGTTTGGAGGTGGCATCCCGTGGGCAGGGGCCCACGCTGAGGAGACAGTCCTGGCAGGGACAGGGCAGGGGTCGTAGTGTGGCCATGGGGTCCCTGCGGTATGCCCCCTGTCACCCTCCTGTGCTGGGGTGACCTGGCTGTGCATCCACAGGTTGCAGAGGGAAGCAGAGGAGGAGGCTTGGGCACTAGGGACAAGGACACAATGCACGCACGGTGCCACCAAGTTTGGACAGAGCAACTCCAAGTGTGGGACTGCGAGAAAAGCTTGAGTAACCAGTGAGAGTGATCCTGCCAGCAGTGTCTTGGACAGACCAGCAAGAGCCAAAGTGAGTCACGAGGCACTTCCTGCCCAGCCCCTCCATCCACGGGAGGTGCGTGTTGGTACAGATCAGGCTGCAGAGCTCCATTTTTCTGAGGGCTCAGAACTCTGCAGCCAGGTTTGGAGCTGAAATTCATATCGAAACCTGTGCTCACCCCACCCACAGCACACACAAGGTTTGGGCAATCTCTGCAAAGAACATAGAGATCTTCAAAGGAGTTGAAAAGGAACACACCACCACTAATAAAACCCCCACCCCAAAGCCCCAAAACCAGGATTTGGGAAAGTAATGGGTCCTGTCCCTTCTTTTGGTTTGACCTTGGTCATGGTCACAGATGCACCAAACTCCAGTGCTTGACTTTTAAAGATGACAGCACCTAGGGCCATGAGAATGCCTGTGCATACAGGTGTAAGCTTGCTTTTTCTGTCTTTTCCCTCTGCAGCCGTGCAGCCAATCATTCCTTATGAAGGAAAGGTGAATGTGAAAGCTCAAGGAGCTTTGTTACCCTGCCAGTGTGTAAAATAAATGGCGACCTGAGAAGCATTGAGCTAGAAGAAATAATCAGCCTCTGTGATAACATCCCACTCCCTGGACAGGCAGCATCAAGAGCATCTGTGGAAATGAGTTGAAGTTATATAGTCCATTACAGTAAGTAAATGATATCTGGAGCCTTTTGTGGCATTTGTTGGCTCTATTGCTCTTCCACACTGTGTGAGCTGGGCAGTGGAATCACAGAATCATGGAATCAACCGGGTTGGAAAAGACCTCAGAGATCATCAAGTCCAACTGTTGATCCAACCCTGCCATGGTTCCCAGACCATGGCACTAAGTGCCACATCCAGTCTCCTCTTAAAAACCTCAAGAGATGGTGAATCCACCACCTCCCTGGGCAGCCCATTCCAATGGCTGATTACCCTCTCTGTAAAAAATTTCTTCCTAATATCTAACCTAAACTTCTCCTGGTACAACTTAAGGCCAAGCCCTCTTGTCCTTCTGCTGGTTGCCTGGGAGAAGAGACCAACCCCCACCTGGCTACAACCTCCTGTCAGGGAGTTGTAGAGTGATGAGGTCTCCCCTGAGCCTTCTCTTCTCCAGGCTTAACATCTTCCATCAGCCTCTTCCTCATAGGACCTGTGTTTGAGTCTCCTCACCAGCCTGGTTGCTCTTCTCTGGATCTGCTCCAGCCCCTCAATATCCTTCCTGAACTGAGGGGCCCAGAACTGGATACAACACTCCAGGGGTGGCCTCACCAGCGCTGAGTACAGGGGCAGAATCACTCCCCTGCTCCTGCTGCCACACTGTTCCTGATCCAGGCCAGGATCCATTGGCCCTCTTGGCCTCCTGGGCACACTCTGGCTCATGTTCAGCTTCCTGTCAATCCAAACTTCCAGGTCCCTTCCTGCCTGGCTGCTCTCCAGCCACTCTGTGCCCAGCCTGTAGCGCTGCAGGGGGTTGTTGTGACCAAAGTGCAGGACCCGGCACTTGGTCTTGTTGAACCTCATCCCGTTGGAATCAGCCCAGCACTCCAGTCTGTCCAGGTCCCTCTGCAGAGCCCTCCTGCCTTTCAGCTGATCGACACTGCCCCCAGCTCGGTGTCATCTGCAAATTTACTAATGGTGCACTCTATCCCCTCATCCACATCATCAAAAGTGGTGTTAAACAGGACTTGGCCCAACACTGATCCCTGGGGGACACCACTAGTGACCAGATCCCAACTGGATGCAGCCCCATTCACCACCACTCTCTGGGCCCGGCCATCAGCCAGTTCCTAACCCAGCACAGAGTGCCCCTGTCCAAGCCCTGGGCTGCAGCTTTTCCAGGAGTGTGCCATGGGAGACGGTGTCAAAGGCTTTGCTGAAGTCCAGGCAGACACATCCACAGCCTTCCCCTCATCCACCAGGCAGGTCACCTGGTCATAAAAGGAGATCAGGTTGGTCAGACAGGACCTGCCCTTCATAAACCCATGCTGGCTGGGTCTGATCCCTTTTCCATCCTGTAGCTGTTGTGTGATTGCACTTAGGATGATCTGCTCCATAACCTCGCGAAGCACTGAGGTCAGGCTGACAGGCCTTGGAAAAGGAGATGTGCCTTCCCTTGTTCAACAGCACAGGGGACATTAAGGTTTTGGGTTGGTTCTGAAGTTCCTTTGCACACACATAGAATCTTGCAATAGTTTGGGTTGGAAGGGACCTTTAAAGTTCAACACCATCTTCAATTAGATCAGGTTGCTCAGAGCCCCATGCAATCTGACCATTAATGTTTTCAAGGATGAGGCATCCACCACCTCTCGGAGTAACCTGTCCCTCTCTGGGCCATTCCATGTCCCTTGTGATAACAAGGCTGGTTACAGAGGTAACGACTTTTGCTGTTTTTTTCCCTGGCTTTTGCCTCAGCTTTGTGTCTCCCGCCTGCGGCAGCGGCAGTACCCGACAGACTGTGTGGCTTGCAGGGGCATCTAGTGGCTGAATGCTGCAGGAGTGATCGGGGCCATACAATGATTCCCTTCCCCTCCTCTGATGTCCGCACTCTCCTCCTTAAGCAGGTTACTGACCTACGATCAGCACCTGGAGGTCATCAATGCTCCCACTTACCTGATGTAAAAGATATCCCTCTTGCCATACCCCCCGGCCCCTCCCAAAATACCAGTTTTGGGTAAGAAGTGCAACTTTGCAGGTGGCTTTAATCCTCCTTCAGCTGAAGGTGTGGCACTAAGGCTTAATGGCAGTGACATCCCTGCTCACATTGCTGTGGCTCCTCTAAGTGCTCCCAGGAGCTATCGCGAGGCAGCCTGGACACAATCATCAGTTTGGAGGAAGCCTGCTACTGCTCCAAGATTTCTGGTTGTGTGATTTATTTAGCTCAGACATATCTCAGCTTAAAAAGACCAAAGAAATCACAGAACGGTGATAGGGAGGAAGAAAAACTATGATACAGGTGACTCGGACCAAATCTGCTGTTGCTGGCAGTGAGATGGCTGTGGAGAGCCTGGCACAGCAGTGCCTGTGGCCATCCCCAGCCTCAGGGATGTGAGGGGGACGGGGAGAGGACAGGGACACTGCAGTGACACTGAGCGCTGCATTCACTTTCTTTAAATCTTCAGAGGATGATATCTGTGTCAAACACTCCCTGAAAGTAAGAGTGCAGTCTAGTGTATTGGGGCTGATAAACAAGGCCCCATGACTCATGTCTCCTGGATTTTATAGGAAAATGCACATAAAAGCAGTTACTGGGGTGTGAATTATTTCTTTTCTGAATGGCCTGACAGCTTTGACAGCTTCTAGCTTGTAATCTATCACAAATCCTCTTGATCTCCCAACTTTAACATGACTTTTAATTATACTTTTATAGGAGTAAAAGGACAGACAATCTGCAGTCTGGTTTCCATTCAATCAAACCTATTTAAACAACAAGGGAAACTTTTCCTTCTAATGAGTGATCTGGATGTCTAATGGGGTTTAAATATATGCTTAAAGAGATGCTTTAAAAAACCCCATAGATAGTTCAGAGTGTGCAAAGCGGTAAGCTGCACTACCTCACCTGGAAGACCCTTTTTCTTTACAAAATACAGGTTTGTCTTCCTGGTCCTGCCGATGCTTGGCATCATCTTGGCCCCCAAGCCCCGTGTTCCTCCTGCTCAGGCCTGATCTGGCAGCAAAGCCAGTGCTAGAAAGCTGAATGTATTAAGGATTACAGAGAACTTGGCAGCTACAGGAATGGACATCATTTGCACTGAAAGATGTGAGCTGGAAATCAAGTGTAACACAAAGTTAGGAAGGTGACACTGAAATTACAGTAAAAGCCACAATGAACAAAGTTACAAAATAAGTTTACTGTGTTCTTCCAGGACAGTCATTTAACAGTTAGGAGGGACCATGTATGTATAACCTATTTTCTTTCTCCTTGTGTATGTGCATTAAAACACAAATTTGCATTCTCTTTAATGCAAATATCATTATATCGCAAATATCATTATATCACAAATATCATATTCTTCTATATGACCTATTATAAGCATCTCTTACAATATGGGAAAAGAGCAGCATATATGACCAGGAGGGCTCTGGAGTTGCAGAGATATTAAATAGACCCCATACATCAGTTGTTTGTTGGTGTGTCTAGTGACAGGTTGCTGTTTATCTTATGATAAAATAGCATGTTAGGGAAATGCCTATCTCAACTGCATTTCTATGGAAAATGTTTTTGTAGAGAGAAAATATGAGGAAAAGGTAAGATGAGAAAAGGAAAAAAAGAAAAAAAGTAACTTGAGAAATTCAGGGGCAATAAATCACCACACCAGATGGTATTCATCTGTGAATGCTGTGCAGAGCTATCAATTTAAAAAAATTGCACAGGAGTGTGCCATTAAAATGCAGACAAAATATCTGCCCAGTTTCACTGCCCATCTTTGTGGTGCCTGGGCAGTACCAGGTGACTTGGTTCCACCTGCCAGCATCTCAAGATGCCTCAGAGCCCACTCAGTGTCCCCACTGCACCTTGGAAACTTGACTCAATAGGTTATGTGTCTGTTTACTAACTAATTCTCCTAATTATAGCGAGAAAGTGCAACTAAATAAGAGTATTCTGAATAATATTCTTAAAATCCAAGAGACATTGTTTGACAATGATTTTTCTGCTGTGACACTCCTGCAGAGAAAAATGCTTTGTGTCAAGCTCATGTGCCTTTCATCCTAGGTTTTAGAGGGCTTTGGGCTGTGTTGGCTCTGTGTATGAGGAGACAGCCTGTGATCCACCTACACGTGGTTCTGAAGGTCAGTCTCGTGTTGCCACCAATGTGTGATCCATCAATCTGTGATCCAGTGGAGGATCCTTTTGCTGTCAGGACCACTCTACAGACCCCTCCTGGTCACTCTGAATGGGGCTCATCATGTAATTCCCATGGCTGGGGTATGGTGGGTAGGAAATAACATGGTTTAATCCAGTTTTGGGTCTGCAAGGTAGAGCATCATCAATGAGAAAGCATTCCCAGCTGGTCAGTGGGAGCTGCCTGCACTCCCGGGGAAACATGTTAAGTAAGGACCAAGCTGTAAAATACTGGTAGGTTCACTCAGTGTGCCAGCTATAAGGAAAACAACCCAGCTTTATCTAATTTGGGATTTTTATCAGTTCTTTGAAAGCAAAATAATGGACGTAAGGGAATCCAGGACAATATGCAGAAGGTAGCAGATGGATTATGGTGCTAGCATTGAGAGCCTGGGAAATTGTAGCCTGCACAAAGTGGGAAGTCAGTGACATTAAGCAAACCCTCTCATCTCTGTAATCCTATTTTCTCTCTTCCTTACCTTGCGGGTTGCCGTGTGAGGATAAATTCTGTGAAAGTGTGAAGGTATGGGAGGTACACAGTTGCATAAAACAAGGGACTCTTCCCACTTGGTAACCTGTGATGTGGTTCTGCTGCCGTTTAAAATTTGATAAAGAAAAGGAAAATAAAGGCAACCGTGGCTGTGGTGCACAGGCATTTCTGCTCCTTGATCTCAGAGCTCCCTGCTGTGCTGGTGACACAACTTAGTAAGTGGACTGAGAAATGGGGCCTTGGGGACCAGCTTTTATCTGGTGGGGAGGAAGGGGGGATGCAGGCTGAGCTGGGTAAACTCTTTGTATTGGCTTAATTGGGAAAATATTTCCCTCTTTTAGTTTGAAGTGGGAGATGCTGGCTTCATGCCCCATGAGTCCCCCTGTTTAGAATATATTCAGTATATGGTTACTGGTTTTTTATATTTAATAAAAATAAAATTTTAAAAAAAGTGTTGTTTCACTCTCCAGTCCAAAACTGATGATTTTTAAAGAAAAGAAAATTGATTTAAAGGTCACGGGAGCAAATTGAGGGGTCAATTTTGACTTTAATTCCAACAATTAATTAAGGAACTTTTCTGGAGAGCTTTGTAATATGAATATTGATCTCAGATCTCAGGCACTCTGCAGTCATGTCTCCGTCCTGGTTTATATCCTCCCATTTTGATTTATGGATTGGGTTTAGCAACAGCAGAGCTCCATGACAGCGCAGCTCAGCAGCATCGTGCGAGTGCTCATCCCGAGAGCACAGAGCTCATCCCTACAGGGGACCTGGCATATTTTAATGGAGTTTGCTGTCCCTGTGTCACGCTCAGCGAGTGCTTTGATGGCCCAGGTGTCGCCTACTGCTGTCCTGCCCCAGCTCACCCTCCTGCCTGCCAGTCAATGTTCATCTGAGCAACATTTTTGTCTGTACAGCACTGTAAAATGAACTAAATTCTGGATCGTTGGGAAGGCAAGAATGCATTTGCTATTGGAAGATGCAGAATTAGTTGACAGCCAGTTGATAGATGTGGAGGGGTCTGGAGGACACGTCTGATGAGAAGCAACTGGGATTGTTCATCAAGGAGAAAACGAGGCTCAGGGAGGGTCTACAACATTTTACGGCTCCCTGAAAGGAGGTTGTAGTGAGGTGGGGCTTGGTCTCTTCTCCTTGGTAACAAGCAACAAGACAAGAGGAAATGACCCCAAGTTGCACCAGGGCAGGTTTATGTGGGGGTTTAGAGGGTGAGGAAATCGCCCCCGCCGCCCGTCTCTCTGAGGCAGAGACGGGCGGCGGAAGCACCAATGCCGAGAACAAAGAGCAGAGAGCAGGCGCGGGGTCCTGCAGCGAAGAGAGCTTTATTCAAGTTTCCCGCAGTTTATAAGGCTGCCGGGAGGGGAGGGGTTTTGGCGCTCGATTAGCCAATGAGAGGAGGCGTTAGAGTAACCATGGGAACTCAGGAACCGGGAAGGACAGGTGAGACAACCAATGAGAACACAGGATTTGCATACATAAGGAATAAAACATAATACATATAATACGGAATAGCTAAAATATAGAGTTAACAATTTTTCAAGGCCCTACAGGTTTATATTGGATATTAGGAAATATTTCTTCACACAGAGAGTTATTGAGCACTGTAACAGGCTGCCCAAGGAAGTGGTGGAGCCCCCATCCCTGGGGGGATTTGGAAGATGTGTGGTGTGCATGTGGCACTTGGGGACGTGGGTTAGTGGTGAACAGTGCTGGGTTAACAGTTGGACTTGATGGTCTTAGAGGTCCTTTCCAACCTTAACAATTCTACATTTTAAAGGAGAATTGTCTGTAGAAGGATTGACAAGGTTGCTTCAGGATTTTGAGTTGTTTTGGTCAATTGGATTGGGATTCCTTCAGGGCAGGGCTGGGTTCTGTCACTACCAGGTATCTCTGATAGCTGAAGAAGGGGTAGCCAGGGTAGGTGTGGGTGAGGGGAGGCAGAGAGGCTCCTTCTGGTACCTGCTGCTAGTGGGTTTGGTCTATTTGGATGTCCTGCTCCACAGCAGGGGCACTGCAGGGCTGGGCAGAAATAGACCTTTCACTCCTGAAGAGTGTGCCTTTTCTCTTCCAATATCCCACCCTAGCCCTGTTTTATTACCATCCTTGGTAATAAAAAGGAAAATACTGAAATTTTTACAGAAAATTGAAAAAAAAAACCCAGAACAATATCTCATAGGTGATATTTTCTCTTTCATTCTCTTTTCTGTATTGCCTCTCTTCTTCCCACTCCTTGTGGACAGTTCTTTTAAGCCAAGAGGTGGAGTGGATGGAGTGTGGATTTGGAGTGAGGAACATGGCTCTGTTTTCAGCCTCTGTGTCACAGACAGAAATTTTTAGGAAGGGTTAATCTGAGCAGCTGCCCTTAGCACTTCTCCAGTTTCCCTTCTTGCAGATGCCCTTTATACTGATTACAAGGCACAGATTTCTCTTTCCAGTCAAGTGAGGTGAGTTTACCAGGAAAATTGTCTCCATGCAGGAAAAGTTTGGTGATAGCTGGACATAAACTGAGTAGCATCAGCTTTAACAATCTTACTGCATGTAGAAGCCTGGGAAGTAAATTTCCAGCCTCAGAAAATGTTTCTACCTGCTCAATATAAACCAGGTTCACTCTTTGTGGGAGGATAGTCAGATTACCAGGTGAGAGGTATTGAGCATGACTTTAGGAGATTAGGTGGAATTCTAGTCACAGTATAGCATGTAAGCAAAAGTCAAGGGTTTTATCAGTGGGAATTGTGTGGCTGAAAAAGTACCCCTGACTATGAAATACAGCTGATATTTAGCATCTTACTATTTATTTACTCCTGCATTTACAGCACACCCAGGTAGTTAGCCAACTACTTATAAAACATATTTTGTGTCTGGAGATACTCAGTATGGCTATAAAATTATTTTTAAGGGCAAACATGGTGTGTTAACAGCATTACACACACTCGAGGTCCCTCTGGAAAAAAAACCAAATAAATACCCCTTTTTCTGAGTAGACTCAATCATCTCATCCTTTGTTTTGTAGATGAGCTACACAGCTCAAACTGGTTGACTTCCTGGCACTTGATGGGAACCATTTAAAAGAATAAACTCGAAGAGATCAATACCCCTTACGTACTGTAAGTGATGTAGGACCAAGTACTACAGGGTTGTTAAAAATTCTGTCATAAAAAACTGCTCAGAAATCAAACACAGTGGTTTTAGGGACTTAGTCCCATTTCATTGCGTGGGGGATTTACCCGCACAGTTGGGGGCTGATGATAATCTTCCAGGCAGGTTTTCCTCACGTTTTATTCCTGATTTATATGGGTTGTAGGGAAAAAAATATCAGATGGAAAGCTTGTGAGCAGGCAGAGATGAGAAGGGGCACTGGGGAGAGAGGCACCCGTGTGTGTGTTTATCTATTTATGAAAATGGGGGATCCAGAGGCAAACAGGCTCAGCAGTCCCTTGGTGCAGGTAATTGAAAGTGAGCACTGGAAGTGCACACTCCTCTTTCATGCTCCAAGGGTTATTAGTCTTCTGGGGCACATAAGGAAAAGTTCCTTTGAGATCCCTATGATATCTCCTGCCTATCCCTCAGCCATTACTTTGTTTCTCCTTTCAGTAAATTCTTATTATTTAGGACAGGGTGGTGTTTTTTTCCCTGGCAAACTCATGCTGGCTCACCCTTTGCGTATTATATTCATCAAGAGGCTCTACTGCTTTCCCTAAGGATCTTTGCTGCTATTTTTCCTGGTAGTGCAAAGAGGGACTGGGAGTCCTGGGAGAACCGTCAGTTAATTTTGAAAGGATTGATATGGATCTGGCCTTCTTCCAGTCTCTCTACTGTAAAAATTGTGATTTATCATTGAAAAGCACACATTATCTTTGTTAGCAGTTCAGCTCCTTCAATCTCCGTTTTTTCAATTTTCCTGGATGGATGCCATGGAAACCTAAAATACTTATTATAAGTTAGTGGTTGGTATTGAACAAGCACCTCTTTATTGCTATCTGTACAGCTGCATCAGCATGGCACAGAGCAGGCCAGCCCTGACACCCGGGCAGTAGGGATGGTAGGGTTCTACATGTAAAATCAGGTCTTAAACTTGTTACCCGTTTTCTAAACAACTCTTCCTTCTTTGCTTTTGGGCACTTCTTGCTGTATGTTGGCATGGAAATGGAAACAAGAACGGAGTTCTCAGTGAACCCTCCCTCCTCACTGATGTTCACAGAACTTTTTTCCAGTTGTCTCAGACATTTTCTTCAGCTCCGTAGAACAATCTTAGAACTTTTACAATAAAAGAAGCATTGACACTGTGCTACCCTGTTGCATGTAGGAACGCTACATGTGCTACAGGAACAAATTTATAAGCCAGAGGAATGCAATAAGTGTGCTGCTACATCTGTGTGCACCTTTGGACAGGAAACATGGAGCACTCGTGATGCTGCCTTATGTTAAAAGCAGGATGTCCAAATAATGCAGGACAGCAAACTTTCTCTCCTGAGATCATTTTGCTGGTGCAGACACCAAGACTGAGACGTTTAAATGAGAAGATGCAGATCCCTGAGGCTTATCATAAAATATTTATATGAAGAGACCACGGACCAATAAATTTCAGTTATAAATGTTTACAGCTGAAGGTAGTAATAAATAAACTTCCAAAAGCAATATTTCAGTTTGCACTTATTGTACTTTACTACACGTTATATTTTCAGGAAACTATAATAATTATAGCAGGACATGGAATTAGCTCATGTTTAATGAATGATTACCCAGTTTAGTTGTGATCATTATAACATCAGGGCACAATTAAAACTGTGAAATGTTTATTGTTGAGAGAGATGGGACTGTTTCTCCACAGCTACCATTTATATGTCCAACCAATGCATAATCTGTTCATTAAATTGTGACTGAGGTGGGCACACTTTAATAAATTTATTGGATGACTCATAATTCTTGCATTTCCAGTCCTCTAGCTTCAGCTGGGCAGGCTTCATATGGTCTTGGGCAACAGAGCGTTAAAGCCAGGAGAAAATTTGCTCTACAATGAGCTTAGTGGCCACCTCCTACTGATTTGCAAGAAGCCAAGTTCTGATCATTGCAGGTTGTTCTACTCCTTCCCCTGCTATGTGTTCACTGCACCCAGCGTGGCTGCTCTCTCCTCGCTGCTTGGGGTGTCACCTTTAACCTGTGTGTCTCTTGTAGGGCAATGCATAGCTTTGTTTCAAGTTTTCATCTTGCAATTAAATGTGTGGGATGAGTTTCAAAGAGAAATACCTTACCTGGTGACAGAGAGGGAAATGCTGTGCTGACATCTGTGTTAAGTTGATTCAGCCTTGCCTGGTGCAAGTGGAATGGTTTATGCCACTTAAAAATGAGTCACTCTTGGTTCCAAGCAAGCACCTGGTAATAAATTTGGTTTTCTGTCTCCTCTTCTGGTGACTGCAGTTGACTAGTGGCAGGGGCCAGTAACTCTTTCCAGAAGGGGAGAGCTCCTGGGTTGTCTGTCTGGCACATCAACCTTGGATAAGGAGGGAGATAATAGTTACAAATAACTCAATATTGCCTTCACATGTGAGCTGGAGGACTCTTATCTAACCCAAACCCCTAACAGAAGGGCTTCCCCTTGCAGTAGGAATGGCAGATGCACAGAAGTGTTAAACACAGTCCTCCAGCTCCTGTGGGCAATGCAGAGACAGGGAGAGACATCTAGTAAGGATGATTTACTCTACCTTGTCATAGGATGTTGTGATTCTTCTACAGAGGCTTCTTGCTTGTTGCTTCTTGTTGTTAGCTGTAGACAGCACTCTGTAGTGGTCTCTGACTGACCAGTGTTCACTAGGCAGACAGCTTTTGTGTGGTTAAATATGATGAGCTGACATCTCTCATCTCTAGTGTTTTTGATATCCTCCGAGTGAGTGTCTCCTGCCTAGTTGCACATTGATAATTTTTCTCTTCTTTATTTTTTTTTTCTTTATTTTTTTTCTGTCTGTCTTTCCCCAGTGCTCTGTGCTTGGCTGCCTTTCTCTGGTCCACATATCTCTGTGGAAAAAAGTCTGACTTTGGAAGGAAATGTGTTCTGGCCTTTCCCAGAGAGGACATGACATACTGCAAGAATAGATGGGAGCTGCAGACAGGCTGAACCACGGTGCAAGGTGCCTCCAAAGCCCTTCAAAGGTAGGTCTCAGCAATGACTTGGCCATTCTGGTATTCAGGATATCCGTGGGTATATGGAGATGCCTGAAGGGTGGTGCTTTAGAAGTGAGGCACCTCTCTAACTTCAAGGCAGGAGTTTTCCCAATAGTGCTGTGACTGTGTTGGTTTAAAGATATGGGTGAAACAAGGTCTGCAAAGACCAAGTATGGTGTTGAACAGGCTACCTCCTGTTTTCAGGAGGAAAAAGAGATACCTCTGGTCATGTTAGCACAGAGCAGAAACAGCTTGTTATTAAACCAGCACATTTCAATGTTTAAATGCACGTTGAGCGCTGTTCCTCTGTGTCTAGTTGGATTAGCTGAGAGAAAATGAGAAGGCCACAAGTACAGGAGAGGGTTTACTGGTAATATGGGAGAGGTGGCTGTCTCCTGAGAGGTACCAGCATCTGTAATAGGGACAACTTTGTACAGCTTTTTGCCATTAATAGATGTTACAAGTGTTTCCCAGACAATCCGTAGTTGCACTTGGCAGGTGTTGGACTGCTTCACTTGCTCCTCATGAAGCTTAGCTGTTGGGAGGCTGGGAAGGGGCAGCGATGGAAAAATGCTGATAATGAGTTTACTTTTCTTACATTCTTCCTGCTGCTTGGTGACCTTCCTTGTCTCTCTTTTTTTTTCCTTTTCTGAGAGCGCTAGAAGGCTACCAGATTTCCCCCTCGTAGTTCACATCTCCCCTCATAACTACCTGAGATAAATTTAGCTAGGAAACCAAATGGGTTGGGTTGCTTTTTTGGGGGAAAGCAACCCATCTACAAGCTTTGAACTTCACTATGATATTTAGAATGTGCAAGGAGACAGAAAAAGGAGAAGTGGGTAAATATTGGAACGCCTTCTGTGCCAGCTCCCTTTAGCAAGCACTTCACCCAAGAACCCTTTGGAGAGCTTTCAGCTGCATTGTCTCAGGAGTGGCCCTGGAATGGGCAGATGAAGACAGCAAAGGCAGGACTACAGTTGTGGCTGCCCTCCACAATTCTGAACAAGCTCTTGTACAAGGTTGTGACTCGTACTCAAAAAAGGGTTTTTCAGGCAAACTTTTCCTGTTAAGAAAGCAGAAAGAGTCGAGTCCTTCCCAAAAGCACGTGGGCAGCTCTGCTGCTCCCAAAGTCAGGAGACCAGTTGAATGCTTTGATGTGTTGGGACCTTGGAGTAGATTTGAGACTGTGTGCTCTGCACCTGCCCTCACAAAATGATTCAACTGAGGCTCTTCTTCAGCTGCTTTTCAGTAGCTTTGTGCAGGACAGCAAGACAGATGGAAAAATGGGCAGAAATGATGAAAATATTAATACATATTCAGGTTCCCACTAATTGTTGAATTACTAATGCACTTATTGAAGGATAATTATTAATATTTATAGCATCCAGATTGCTAATGATAGTTTAACTGTGATGGCATAATTTAGCAAATATTTTTAAAATAAAACATTGAACAAATAACATTTCCACCATTTTTCCATCTTAAAAAAAAGAAGTGTGAAGGCCTCATGCATATATGCAATCTTTTCTGATTTTAAAGCATGCTTGTGAATATTTTAGTATTATTATGGATTGCTTTATTGCAGATTTTATGCTCAGATTGTTTCCAAATGAACTTATACTCTCTCTAATGCAGAAAGAAACCTATGGCAAAATAAGCTTATAGCAACAGCACTATAAATCCATGGTGTAAGCACACTAGTAAGTAAATGACTAATATGGTTCTATTTCTTTCTACTGATTTCTCTTTCTGAAGTCTCTGTAGCCCAGTGATTGATGTATATGGAAACCATTTAGCACCTATTAAACTGGGGAATCAAAATATTATTTTAAAGTTTTCCAAGATACATTGATCCAAATTTATGTCAGAATCTCCTGAAATGTTACATTGGTCCAATTTTCAGTATCTGTTTTTCACTGTAAAAGTTCCTATGTGACATGGCAGTGAAGTCTAACTTATACATGAGTGCCAAAATGCAAAATTCCACAAATTTCTGAAACAAAACAAGAAGGGAAGTTTGCAGTTTCTGCAAAATGTCAGATTTGTAAAGGCTTGTTTGTGCTTCTTTGTTAAAAAAATATTTATTAGGGGGTTTAATCCCCAAAAGGTTTATTTTATTGGAAAAAAATGGTTTTGGGGGAGGTCATTTACCTGATCTTACAGCAAGCCTATGCCTGCTAAATTCTTAAGGCGGGAACTGTTCCACCAGATGTTTGCTGTGAGTGATATTATACTGTTTTCTCAAAAGAATTTAACTGCAGTTCATGGGGAAAAATGATTCTTCAGCTTCCTTCACAAAAACATCACATCAAAAATAGACACGAGATCTTGTTATTTATATTACTGAAGTACTGAATGGCCTTGCCTGAGAACAGACTGTTCGAGCCTCAGAGAGTACCAAGTTATGGTGGGAGATGGTCTTTGCTCTGAAGAACTGACACTTGAGGGAAACGAGACATGCAAAGAGAAGGCAACAAATGGAGCAGCCTAAAACTGCCGCATGGAAGGGATGGAATGCAAGTGGCAAACCTGAGCCATTTTACAGAGAATCCCACCATTTTCTGTTCATTCATCTCTCCTTTCCATCCTTCCTCTCTGGCAGCCAGGATGGGCCTGGGATGTTCTCCTGGTGCCAAGAGGCAGAAAATTCCTACTTTGCTTCAGTGGTTGCACTGAGAAATGAGCTCGTTAAGGAAGAAGACCTAGAAATGTCCCAGGTTTACCTTGTAATTCAGCTAAATATGAGCTGAGAGGGAATGAGGATGACTAAATTTATTCAATCAGTGGGTGGACATTCCTGTCTTGCAAACCATGATGACTGATCCATCATAAAGAGTTGGGCGATCAAATTCCTATGTAGCAAATACCAGCTGAAACACCTCTTGAACATCTGGAGTGATGCCTCTCTGCAAGGCATGGGGGTCTAGCTGGCCCACCTTGTGTCATTGCTTTAGTTACCTCTTCATAGGCATTGCTAGTGAGGCTGATCCTTCAGGAGATACCCTGAACCTCAGAGAGGAAGCTGGCTTGCAGGTTTGTTTTATTTAAATGTGTCTATTATAATTTATTTATTCAAGGTATATATATAAAAAAAAAAAGGATTAACTGAAAATATGCAGATTTTCCAAAGCACTGGGATAAGTTTCTAATTTCCTTGTTAGTGCTCTTTTCAAGCTGCATGTGCCACTGCATGCAACTGCTCTGGGCTTCAGTATCTTCTGCCCTGCATCATATCACAGCTGTAGAGTCCCTGCCGTTTATTTATTGGAGATTATGTAGAGTTTGCAAATAATATTTCCTTGCCTAAAAGTCAAGGTGATGCTTCTTTAGCAGCTGCTGATCTGAGGGCTTTGTCATCCAGCAAACTCTCTTTGGGATTTTGCTTCCTGGTGTATACCAGAGGCTATTTCTTGGCATGACATAATTAGAGGCAAAACAGTTTCACAGCAGAAGGCATGGGGGTGCTCACTAATCACTGCCTTCTCTCTGCTCAATGCTGTGCTTGCTGACAAACCTTTCTTTGCTGGAGGCAATTGTGTTTTGGCTAATGCAATCAGCTGGAGCTACAGGAGACAGCTCGTCAGGACAGCGCTCACTGCGGGTCAATGTGGGCACCCTGAGAGGGGCAGGCGGTCATTACCTACCCACCTGGCAGATTTCGGGGATGGGAGTTGCTCTGGCAGGGTGTTCATTTACAAATAGATGCTTGTGCTCATCCAGGCATGAAGAGGGAATGGGTTAGGGTTAGGGTTCTTCTCCAGAAGAGTTTGTGCTCCGCTTGAAGGGAGGTGAACTTGCACAACAGCTCCTGGAGAGGAGAAGCTGAACTAGTGAGGCTGTTGCATATCCCACAGACAACGCTGACGTTCCTCAAACCACTGATCATTTTAGAAACATCTCTGAATAAACAGGTGGTGGCTTTGGGTCTTTTTACTCATGAGTGTAAATGTGGATTGAGATTTTCTTTGTATGGGACATAAGTGAAGCTCAGATGTGATGCACTAAATGTCTGAAAAGCCCGACTTATTTAGCTCCCTCCACAGTTCAGATCATGATGATCTTCCAAAACTGAAGCTCTTCTCACTGACATGCGGAGTTTGAAACTACTGCTTGTCTCAGCCACAGGACTAGGATGGGTCTGCCACGCAAAGACCTTATATATAACGAAGTATTTGTAGGGAGATGTAGCTTCTTTGAAGAGACAGCAGTACCCTTCCTCACCTTTATCACCGTAGCTGGAAGCCAAAATGGAATATTTCATTTTTTTCAAGTATTAGGTTCCTGCAAAGAAGATTCAAACAGACCTTCATTTGGTAGGGCTTCTCCAAATGGTCTCATTTAAGGTTTTCTATAGAGAAGCTGCTGTTTTTATCCTGCTTCCCAGCTTGCACAAGGGTCTTTGGTTCAGCACTAGGGTGTGGCTGATTGATGGAGTTCCTCAAGGGCTGGTGCTCAAGCGCAGACACATGGCAGAACATCAGTTTCCTTTGCCTGGAGGTATGGGAACAGGCAAAAACAGCAGCAGTGACATAGCAGGTTTTCCTCCTTCTACCTGTTCCTATTCTCAGAGTTAAAATCTAGCATCCTCACAGGAGGAGCAAAGCAGGACCAGAGCAGTGCCTTATCCTTTACCAGTGGAGTCACACATGGTGAGGAGAAGAACCACCAAGAAGATAGTTTTCCTGGAGAAAACATGTCTTCTTGGCAGATGGCTTGGCCGGCCAGCCAGCAAGGATTACAAATCTCTCTAGGAACCTTTTCTTTATGGCTAGTGAGAAGGTGATATTACTAGTGACAGCACAGAAAGATTGGCTGAAATAAAATAAAGAGGTTTCCATGGTGATCGCTTCATATTGTAGTAAATTTTCATCTTGCAGTCAGCTGGGTTATGCTTCTTCCCCTGGAGGAAGAGTCCTTTGCTCCCCCCACATTATTAGTTCCTACTGGTGCCAAGGAAATTCCGGCAGACCCTGAGTAAAGCCATCGACATGGACACCTCTGCAGTGGCCTTGTTAATTATCCTAAAGAGGTTGGACTGCCCAGGCAGCCTGCAGGTGCTTTAGAAACAATCCTGCTTTCTGGTTTGAACTGTAAATAGATAAGGAATAGATATACAGATGTAGCTGTGGTGAAAAGATAAGAGAGGAAAGAAGTAGATTTCTTCTCATTTTACAGCTGATGACAGAATCATAGTTCAAATGGTGTAATTGCCCCAAAACCAGTTATAGAAGGGAGTTAAATTTGTAATTCCCGAACTCGGGCACAGAAGACACCTTTTCTCCCAAGGTTAATGCAGGGGAAGGCAGTGACCTGCAGAGAGCCCTCAGGCAGGGAAGGGAAGCTCTTTGCACTCGGGTGACCAGTGTGTGTCACACATGAGCAAAGGGAAGAGATGAGGGATCCTCCCAGACTCTAGGCTGACGGGTGAAAGCTATCCAGTGAAAAAGGACCTTTCATTTTGCAAGGTGAGGAAACCCCTCCAGCCGTCAAAGCCACTTGCTCACAGGTTTCACATAAGTGTGATCTCTCCTACCGTGCTGAAGAAATGAGCAGCCGCGAGACGTGTCTCGCTGTGGGTAGGCTCAGCGACAAGTTTCCCGGCTGGTTCCTGGGATGATGGCATCTTTCCATCTGCATCTGAATTGGAGAGTCATGAATGCAGTGCTAGTCAAGCTTTGCCACCCAAAACATGCTTAATATGAAAAGCATTTCCCTAAGAAGGTGTTTCATTGAATGGAAATGAGTGGTGCCTTAAGATCATGTTAATTTATGCTACAGAGCAAATCTCTTCTATCTGCTTCATACACCACAAAAGCAAAATAACCTTGACTTACCCATGGCCACATTCAAATACCTATGTCTTTGTACCATTTGTTGTATATTACATGCAATTCAAATAATATGCTGGAGATTGAAAAGTGAAGAGGGATGCTCGGCAGGGATGTTGTAACTGCCGCAAGCTGCAATGTTCCAGGATATGCAGGGACTCTTGGGAGAGCAAAACAGGTGTATGGGGGTGAGCTTCTCCTAAACACCAAAACTGCTGGGGTCATCTACCCACTCCTGTTCTGCTGGGAACTCACTATAGAGAAAGATAAAAGGAAGCTGCTTGAACAATAGGGGCTTTTTGCTGGATTCTTTCTTATTTTGCTGTCTGGAGGAAAACTTACTCCAAATTTGCTGGAGAAATGGACCAGCGCTTCACAAAGATGCCTTTCGGGAGGACCCAGAACAAATGAGAACTTTTCTGGGGAAAGGAACTGCCAGGAAGTTGCCACAGTGAGCAAGAAAGTCATCCCATTTCCCACTACTGTCAGTGTGAATTGGGCCTCAACCCTCTAGTTAGGGTAGCTGCAGAAGGGCAGCTATAAAAATCTGTTGGGTAGCCAGTATTTAATGTGCATCATATTATTATATTAACAAAAAGCTGTGATTCTTTCTGCAAAGAAAAGAGCTTTTAAAAATGGGGGGGGAAAAAAAGAAAGAAAACAGAAAGCAATGAGAGATCACATGCTGACCAACTCTGCAGAGAGAGCTTGAGAAAGTCTTACTTTAATAATAAATAAAAAGACATCTAAGAAAAAAAAAGGTGTAGGTTGGAGGCTGTGATTGTTCTCCCAGTTCAATGCTGTTGAGCTGCAGTGTCTCAGGTCCTGGTCTACTTGGGGTGATTGCCCACTTCTCCCCAGGAGTGGCATGTGGGTATTACTGGGGCAAATTTGCTTTGCAAATCTACCTTTGTGTCTTTGGATTAGCTTAATTTGCTCGAGGATTTTGGAGGTAATGTGGAGGAATATTTATGCTTCTATTAGTTAAAATTGTCTCTGCTTCTTGTTAACATCATACCAGCATGTCATTCAAGACAAGCACCCAAAGTGGTTATAATGGGGATTAGAAAAGCAGGGTTTATTCTTGGCTTTGAAATAGTTTCTCTCAAAGTTACTTAGCTATTTAGGTGCTTACCTTTGCCAGAGGAGCCTTATAATGGTCCCCCACCAGCCAGTTTTATTCCCAGAAAAATATCATCATAGATTTCTTTATTTAAAGAAAAGGGAAACTCCTTCCAGTAGGAATGTTTGCCTCAGACCAGCCCTGTCTCACTTCTGCTGCATGTCCAAAGTACCTGGAACAAACATACTCAGCATGTTGCACCTTGTAAAGGGGACTTTCTGTCAAAGATCACAGGCAGATTCCAGGAAGAGTCGAAGGGTCCTCAAAGCACAGGAGGAGGGAAAGAGAACCATTTATAGTGTAGTCAAATACACTGAAATTGCACAAAATTGTGACATCTGATCACAAAACTGTCTTGGGCTACATGGCAAAAGACTTCAATTTTTTCACGGGCAACACTTCCTGGAGATGGACTAGAGCTAGGAAAGCAGCAGGAGATGAGAAGGAGTGGGCTATTGCCATACGGTAGGCCATAGTGGGCTACTGTCATAGAGGTGATCCTGAACACCACAAAGATTTTCTTGGTACACTGAGGTGAAGCGAAGAGGGTACTGTGTTGCCCGTCCTCAGGCTGCAAAGCAGCAGAGCTCTGCTTGGTCTAAGCACCAGGCTGGCTGCCTGGCACCCTGATGGATGTGGTGGCAGGGGAGCTGCAGGAGAGCATTAGCCAAAATGTGCTGCCTGGATGGCCCAGACCTCAGGGATTAGCCAGAGAACTAGATGAGCAAAGTAGTTTTGCTGAATCTCTGCTTTCAAAGAAGCCCCGAGGTACTTTCTGATGTCTCGGGATCTCTGCCCTCGCAGGCTCTGAAGCCAGAGAGGGACTGTGCTGCCTGCTGTGCTCGGGGGGTGGGGACTTTGCTGTTCACGAGCACACAGCTCACACGGTCAGGATTGGCATCCATCCAGCAGAGAGCACAAGCACTGTGCTCAGAAATGCCATTAAGGTAGGCAGCCACCAACTCCAACAACGTAGCACCTGCAGGAATTTGTTACTCTTTACTGAAAAGGGGAAACTTTTTTACAATTCCCATTTGTTAAAAAACGTGCAAGCACCTCGTTAACTCCAACGGTGCGGTATTTTTGGCTGGCTGCATTGCTGACCATGTGTTAAGCTCCAATGAAGTGCAAGAAATTACCTTTTAAACAGCAGTGGTGTCTTCTAAATGCAGTTATCGCCTCCCCAGCACTGATAAGGTGTGAAAAATGATCTTCCCATCCACAGTTGTGTAAACTGAATGCAATTAGCACCTCTACATGTGTTTAAAATCATGACCACAGGTTATAAGTTTCGGCAGCCTGCAATACATTAGCACTTCGTTCCATCTTTGGGAATAAAGGGAGAAAAAACATCTCGGCCAAATTAGTGCAATGAATACAATTAAGTGCCATTAACATTCCATGAACTATTTTTAATGAAGTAAATCCAGCCCCAGATTTGTGAACCACAGACGAGGGACTTTTTGTAGCTCAGGACAGGAGTTGCCTGCCGTACAGAAATGTGTCAGAGGAAACTCTCTTCAGTCCTTGGTTAAATAGCTCTTTTAACCTGGCGTGGCAAAGCCAGGCTTTTCCCTTCATTCTTAGGCTACAGGCACCCAAGGATGCTGCACTGAGTGTAGGATGCACCTCCTTAAAACGCTGCCTTGTTTGAAGGGAGAGAATGGAGAGAAAGAAGGAGGAAAAAAAGCGCAGTAGGTATTTTTTCCTTTGGTTCAAGTAGCCAAGTTCCAGTGTATTGATCATTTATTATATTCTTCTCAGACTATTAATCTCTAACTGCACTAAAAGAGATCCTTACTATGTCTCTGTATGGAAGCCTGTGCTTGTCCAAATAATTGTCTGCAGTCTTCAAACTTCTTTTCCTGCTGTTCTCCTTCCAAGTTTTCCTGACCAAAACTTATTATATGCAGTGTTGGTGTGATTTACACAAGAGCTTTGGCTGCCGCAGTGAGAGCTGCCAGGGGAAAATAGCATCCAAGCATGATGAGCTTGCACCTTCTAGGCAGTGTGGTACCAAGGTCCCAGCTGGCCAAGGGGGAATCTGAGGGACCAACTGGCTGTGCTGAATTGTTACCTCCTCACGTTTCTGAAAGGCGGTGCCATGTGGTGGTCGACAAAGTAGGTCAGGAAGAAATGAATCCTTTTGAAGGAAAAGTCCTAAAGCTGGAGGTGAGAAGAGACAAATCAGCATTATTAAGAGTAAGTGGATTTAAGGCTCTGTGCCCGACCGGGGCCTCCCGGTGCTGTGGCGGCCTCTCGCCTGGAGCGCAGTGTTCTGCAGTCCCACACAGATGCAGCCAGGAAGATGAGGCACTGACAGCCATGCATTCTGGAAATTAAGTATCAATCCCTCAGTTGTTCTCGGCTCACGGCCCTGCTCAGTTGTGAGATTTCTGGTCTCACAGATTATTGTGGGCTGAGTCCAAAACCTGTGAGAGCAGCGAGAGAGGCTCCAGCAGCCCAGGGAGAGGTGAGCTGGGTGCTCCAGGGATGGGTTTCAGCTCACACATCTTCAGCTGTGGGCAGAAGGGATGGGTTGGAACTGGGGGCCTTCCTCTGCTGCTGGAGGGCTGCAGGTTAGCCTGTAAACCACTGGATGTTGCGGTATGCAGGAGCTGATCCTGATGCCCCGCTACTGTGAGCAGGACAGGACAGGCAGTATTTCCCTGGCGCCTACCTGGCTTCCCTCCTTCTGCACCCCACCCTGACACCTCTCAACAAGGACTGAACTAATGGACTGAAGAGGACAAAGAATCTTGTTGAAAGCTGGGGGAGGGTGTAATCTGATGTAGGGTGAAGCATCCCTCCTTGAACCAGGGTGTAAATCCCAATTACAGTAGCCTATGTCTGTGAGCTGAGGTCCCTGGGAATCTGGGAAAGGGAGAGCAAAATGTGAGCAGTTAACTGAGGCTGGTAGAGTACTGCTGCGTCAGCAGGGCCTGAGGGGACCTTCTGGTCTCAGAAGCAGAAAATTCCAAAAGCCAAAAGAATGATCCTTGCTTGTGAGTTCTGCTGGGTTTTCCAGTGGTACACTGGGGAAAACCAGCTAATTTAGACTAATTCCACAATGCAGATATTTATAAAGTAGTATCTATTTAAATAGAGGAATGTGCTTTTTCCCAATGAGGTCTCCGCAAAGCAGCAGTGTGTCACTTGAACCAGGCCTTTAACTGGAACCATCTTGGCAATTTAATGAAATTAAGTGTCTCGACTGTGGGGAGTTCATTAGTAAGTAATCCAAAGGCTAAACCTCTGTGAGCTAGTTCAGCTCTTAAATGCTTATTTGTGTTTGCCAGATCCAGTAAAGTGAAACCCCTTAATAGGCACTGGCAGTGTTTGTTACATGCTCTCCTCTAGCCTGCAGGTGGTAACACATGCACTGGGTGATTTCATATTTCTACGTGAGGTATTTATAAAAAAACACCTCAAGGACAGCCACAGGATCCTCTGAGTGTCACCGGGCAGGCTCAGGTGGCTTTGCAGAGACCCTTCTGCTGTTTAATGCCTCAAACCTCTTGCTTCTGGCAAAGCAAGTGAGGGAATCTCATTTCTTTCCAAAAGAGCTTTCAGAGATGGTTGCTGCTGCCAGCAGTGCAGCACTGAACCTGTGAGGGACTCTGGCTTTCTTGTCACGCTGGGCCATGGCTGGGATTATGAGCTGTTTTATTTCGTGCCATTTGCCCAAGGGTTTGACCAAGGATGTAAAGTGCCTCTGGGATTCTGGTGGGTTGTTAAAAAGGATGATGAATTGCTACTTATTTCCTTTGAGTGGGGATTTAGAGGAATGAGGAGGGTAGGGATCTTCCTCCTGCTGTGTACAGGATTTCTGGGTTTCCAGAAGTGAATGTGCTGAAGTTTCACTCTTTAATTCACTGGGTGTAAACAAGATTTACAAATAAGCAATCTGTGGCACCACTAAAAGTTTGAAAGGGAGTTCACTAAACAATAGTTGATATAGTCAAAGGAATAGCCTAGCTGCAATATAGCTGAATTTATTTTTCAAGGTAGCATGTAAAGACAAACCAAATCCTGTATTGGCCCTTTTGGGCTTGTCCACCATGAAAGCCCTCAGGGAAGGCTCTGTACACCCCATCCTAGGAGTAGCATTTAGTTTTTTTAAAACTCTTTAAAGCTCTTGGTGTGAATTTAGTGCAAGTCCAACACAAGCTCCTCGGACATGGATTAGATCCATGCAGAAAAACTTTCCTGACCTCACAAGGAAATGGGGTTTCTCTAATGAAATCCATTTTGGGGAGAAATTCTTTCGGGGCTTTAGTGTAGCTGCTGCACAGGTTCTTTTAAAATAAATAATGCTATTGGTCAGCTGTGTCTTGCAAAGAAGTTGAACATCGAATGTTGTGGTTATTACAGAGGAAAAAACATCTGTCTGAGCAATAGATATCCCAAATATTGTCAGATCTGCAGTAGTGTTAGCAGGGCAGTTTTTGTTCTGGAGCCTGCAAAATGCCCCAACAGTCAAGTAGATTTTGACAGGATGGTCACTGCCAAACATGCAGAAAACCTGTGTCTGATTACTGGAGGTGCCTGAATCTGTCTTGATTTACACCACAGCACTGCATCTCCAAAGACCTTGCACTAAATTAGGCATTGCCAAACACGACTTCCATGTCTTAAATTTACAGTGTGGAAGAACACTGGGCATTTTATCCAGAGGTAGGATGCAAAAGGTCTTGTGGCAGCTACAGGCTGAAGCCCATGTAGCAATCCTGTTTTCTCTTCTTGGGAAGGGGGCTTGGGGCTTTCTTTTCTTCGTGGGCTTGGGTCAGCTGCTGACCTTTGCAGGCACCTCTTCTTCTTTTCCTGCTGGCTCAGTAAAGGTTGATAAAGGGAAAGAATTAGCCACAGCTCTAAAAATCTCCATTCCCAGTGTGGTGTTGGGAAGAAAATTCATGTTCCCCTCTCCATGCATGGGCTTCCAGCTGCAGCAATGAGAGAGGTGCTTTTTCATTCCTAAACCCTTCTTTCCATATAAAACAGCATCCCGGCAGTCACATCCAAGCAGTCTTTCTGTGGGGCAGCCCTACTCTCAAGGTCCAGGCAGGACAAAGTCCACAGACAGCCTAGCTGTTGTGTCAAGGTGCTGCTGCAAGTCCTGCAGGTCCATGCCATGGCCATGGCATGGGAGGACCCAGGTACACCTGCTCACACACTGGGATGAGTGGCCAGAGCAACGTGTGGGTACTTCTCCCTCTCACTGATGTGTTAGCAAGAGACAAGTGGGTACTGTAGGAAACCCATCCCAAAGTGTCAGGAGAGGTGTGGGGTGCTCCCGAGGAAATGCCTGGAGCTCAAAAGTTGGGATTTGGGTGGGAAAGGTAGTTTCCCTGTGAGGGAAGCAGAAGTAGGCAGGAGGGACAAAAGCAGCACAGCAACGACATCTTGTGATGCACAGTGCCAGCTGCATGTGCCTGCCAGGAGAGTCGAGTGCTGCTATTGGGAAGCCCCTTGTCCTGCTGCCCAGCTGGAGCACTCCATGGTCTTCTTGCTGGAAAGGCAGGGAGGGTGGAGCTGATAGACAGGGAGGAACGTTGTCCCCAGCTGGAGCCAAAGCAGTATTTTAGCGACAGCAGAGCGGGGCGCGGGGGGGGGGAGTGAAAAGGCTACAAAGCAGAGTCCTGCACTCTCTTTTTCCATTTTTCTTTCAGTATGACATTGCTGCAAAGCAGTGGAATCTCCCAAGTGTGCTGTGTGGAAGCCTGTGCTTAGCCCATTGTGGATATCTATGGATATCAGGTACACAAGGAACATTTCTCCTTTTTTTTGCAAGAAGTATGTTAGTGCAAATATTCCGTCTTATATCTGGGGATCACAGTGGCTGAGGATCGACTTTGAAGATGCAGACCAGCATTTTATCCAAAACAACCACAGTAGTACTCATCCCTTCCCACTTCGATTGCACCAAAATTACTCCAGATTTGCACTCTGAGACTCAAAATTCAAAATTTTTAGTGGAAAGGCAGCAGCCAAGTCTTGAGAGCAGGTTGGGTTGGTGCCTCACTGCTGCCCAGCTGCTGAAGAGCAGCCTCTGTAACGAGCCAGCCCCGCCCACTAGGTGGGTGGTTCTTCTTGAGACCCTTAGTTGAATTATGATCACTTTTATACTGAACTAATGCCAAATCGGTGAGTTTTGGAACTTGCTGGTGGATGAGTTTCTTTTTGAGGCTTAGCCTTTGTTCACACCAGTACTTCCTTGAAGAGCTTGCCAGATGGAGGTCACGCTGTGAGACATGTCAAAATTCAAGGAAAGCCTTTGTATGAAGTCCCGCAGGATTCAGTTTCTGTGCTTTAGGCCATCACAAGCAGAAAGCGGGCTTCTGTCTGACCTGTGGTGCATTACATCTCAGGGTAGGATTTTTAGAGACTCCTGCAGTGCATACCAGCAGAATTGCTGCTGAAAGTCAATGAGACTTTGTTCAGAGCAGCCTCAGGGCTTTGAAAGGCTTGTCCTCTTATGGGTTTCTTTAAAGACTTGTAAATTTTAGTTAATTCCTACAGCTTAGGTGTATTAGTTGATAGAGCCCGGGATTACATTCCTGTCCTCCTTAGGATCCCGCCTATGCAGCCTGGATTGAAAGGTTGGAAGGGCTCAGGAGTAGCAGCTCCTGCCTTCAACTTCAATGCCCCATTCCCCATCCTGGAGGGACAGGTCTGCCTGCTACAGCTGGGACAATGCTCCTCCACCACAAGAACTGAAATTCATCCAACATAAACTGTTGGGAAAAAAAAATAAAGTTGATTGAGCTGTGGTCATCATAATCCGGGTCACCTCAAGCTGAGAAACTGTGATACTGGCAGGGCACCTCTGCAGGGAAATCAGGACCAGCTCTGCTTTTGTGTGGTTTGTGATGCCAACTCCTCTCTTTCATATGGAAATAGAGGTGCCTGTTGCACTCAGACTGATGAGAAAAAAAATGCCAGCAGGGATTGTAACAAGGCCACCTGCCTACAGAGCCATCATGTCACTGTGTGCCTGTGAGGGTTTCCTTATTGACTTCAGTTTGTGGGTTTTTTAGGGAATATCAGTCCTTCCCATGTTCTTCACAGATAATCAGGAAGAAGTAACCCCCATAAATGAGTTAAAAACCTGCCAAGTTCCTATCTGACCTATTATTCCCTTTGGAGCAACTTCTGAAATTAGTTGCAGGTAGTGAAACATCTGCAAGGTTTTATCTTCTTCACCATTGGGTTTTCTGAACTCTTCTGCTCAGAAACAGCCTGCCATGGCCAAGGCTTTTGCTTCAGGGGCAGATTAAATGATCTTGGTCTGTAGATCAAGCAGGTAAAACATGGTCTGCAGGGAACAATAGAGGACTAAAGGTACAAGGTGAGGGGTGATAAAAGTATTTTGCAGAAAAGTCACTGGTTCTGTCTGAAAAATAGCTCAAAACATCATAGGCAAGCGTTGGTGTTTTTCATCTGGATGCTTGTGCGGCACCTTGCTTGTGGGGCCATCAGATTCCTCAGTTTTTGTTGTGGTGTTGGGCTTTGGTGCTGGACTCCTACCAGAAAAGGGGCACAGTTGTTCCTGTCCTGTGGGCCTGATGGGAATGCTCAGCGCTCACGGGCCATTTGCAGTATTGTGACAACATGTCTCCATTCTGCTGAAATTTCATGGAAAAAACTCAACAAAACCCTTTGCTGTCTAGATAGCTCCACGGGCAGGTTTGAAGTGAAGACTAGGGTTGTCCTCTCTTTGTGTGCTGCAGTAAAATATATATTCCAAAATATATCCAGGTGGTTTGCTGCTCTAAATCTTCCTCTGCTGAAGTGGAAAAGGTCTGTATAATCTAATTTGTAGTGTCTTGGGGAGATCTCACAGTAAATGGTGCTGAGCAGAAGACAAGGATCTCTTGTCTATGTCCCAGGTCGTAGATAAAATCTTTGCGATGATTGTTGGGTTCTGTGGGAGTTTCCCAGCATGGTTGTCACACCCCTGGATGTGACATTGGGTAATGGAGCTGTAAGTCAGCATTGGCATCAGACCCTGGTTTGGAAACTATTTTAAGATTAGGGTTAGGGTTAGGGTGCCTGACCCACTGCCTTGGCCAAAGCACAAGAAGAGCAATAGCCATGGCTGCTCCCTCCTGTCTTTGTTTTCAGTGAGGGTGTTTGAGAAGTTGTGGATGCCCCATCCCTGAAAGCGTTCGAGGCCAGGTTGGATGGGGCTTTAAACAACATGATGAAAGTTGTCCCTGCCTATGGCAAAGGGTGGAATGCAGTGGTCTTTCATGCCCCTTCCAACCCAAACCATTCAGTGATTCTTTGCTCACTCCAGAAAGTGGCCTAGGTAAAATCATACCGGGGATGCAGCATGTCAAAGGTTAGCTGTGTCACCTTCTCTTTTGAATCTCTGCATATAGCTGCTGATAAATCAGGAAACGGTGATGGAGTTCAGCTTTGCACTGAGAAGAAGCTGATACTATGTCTTAAGAGTGCCCATACTGAAGACTAAAACCTTTTCACTGAAATTGGGAAGGACAGTTGGATTGTGCTTAGTCATCTCCAATGCCTGTGTCGATGGGTTTGAGGATGGGTGACAGTTGTGATTCTATATTTTAATGATTTTCCTTTTTCTCTTACACCTACAGATTGAAGTGTCTGCAGTATTGCTGCTCGCACAAACTCAAGGGCCACCTCAGAACAGTGCTCAGAGGTCCACAGGTGCTCAGGCTTGCCCTTGGGACTGTGAGGGCACAGAAATAAATGAATAAAACCAGGAGAAATGAATAAAATATATAAAAATTTATTCATAAAATGAATAAAATATATAAATTTATATGAATAAAATATATAAAATATAACCAGGAGAAATGAATAAAATGAATAAAACCAGGAGAGCAACAAGAAAAGCAGTGAATAAGTGCACAAGGTGTTATGGAACAAAACAGGGCTTAGCACGCTGTTGAGGAGATGCCTATCTGGGTGCAGTGGAAAAAACTTGCCAAGTGAAGTGCTCATGAAGTATTTTAAGGTTGTGGCATTGTTCATCTTACAAAGATAACCGAAGTGTGAAACCCCTTGTGGATTTTTAATCTCTTAAAATAGATACTTACGTGCTGCTGATTGATGCACAAATGGTGTTGTATTAACATAAAATACATCAGCCACCATCAAGGAGAGATTGTCCCTTAAACTACAGTGCTTGGGCAACATCTGATTCTATGAATTCTGAAAACAGAAAGAAGTCTTGTGTCCATATGGAACCACTTGGTCATTCCTTGAGCAGACCTGAACTCTTTGCCTGATTTCTGCCCCATCTCATGGCTTCTCCAGGCCTTATGAGAAGTTGTGTGAAGCAGCTCTTCCCACAGAGGCTCCACAGGGAGGGACCGGCTGCTGGTGCACATTCACCTTTTATTAGTTTCCAACAAATTCAAACCAGAGAGGGCTTCAGTCATTTTGCTGCTCATGGAACTGACTCCTCCTCTCGACTAGTGAACTATTTGTATAACTGAGCGTGAGGGAAAACCCGCCCAAACCCTCTTTGTGCTGATTGCTGCCTAGCAAAAGATCTTGACAACCTCTCCTGTGAAAAGCTCTCACACCTCCACTCTGCAGCCGCCTTTGATGCTTTAGCAAGTGGGTAGTCCTCAGGCTACTGAAGTGCATTTCCCTTGTCTTCCATGCTGCTCAGGTCCTGCCCTCCCACCCACACACAACTCTTCCACGGTTGAGGTGGACCCCCTGGATGCATCTGGAGCCCTCACTTGCAGTGATACAGGAGTGAGGAGGTGCTTGAGAGGCCCTTATTTTGCTTGGGCACTACAGGCTTGTCAGCTGCAGTGACTATAATCAGTAGATCATCAGATTTCTGGAGAAAGGAAGAAGATACTTAACACTGAAACTGGGCTTGGGCCAGATCCTCCATCCTTCCCTAGGCAGGAGTTCAAAGCAATCCCTTCTCTGATCCTCAGTTCCTATTTCATATTTGACTGATATAAAGGAAGTGTCATCCACTGATGTTACGGGATCACAGAAAAACAAAGAAGCATGAAATTATTTTCCTTGTTTCCCAGCTAAATTCCTTGTTGTAAATTAAGCAGTTTACCTTTTTAACTACACATGAATCACCAATACCTGCGTGAGTCTGCTGTTAATAGTAAGGGAAATTATCCAGGACAAACTTGCAGACCTCTGGGATCTCTCTTGCTAATGATGAAGTAATGTTCTTCACAAGATTTTACCACGGAGACCCCAGGGAAGCTGGGAAAGGAGCATGGCATCAGCAGCTCTCAGTGTGAGGGGTCTGGGTGGAGTGATATCCCCATTGATGTCCCGCAGTATGAGTTCTCCATGAACAAAAGGAAGGTTCCATTCAAAAGAAACTTGGGATTAGCACAGGATCAAGTTGTCCATGCAGGCAAACCTTGGAGGAGGTGGGCAGGCAGCTATCCTGAGCCGGCAGGAGCACCCCCAGCAGCAGAGCTGGAGCTCAGGACAAGGTGCCCTTTGGTGGACTGCATTAAGCAAACCTGCAAGGTGAGCTTTTTGTTTGTTAACCTCCCAGGTGAAATCTGAAATTACTTCCACACTATAGCAAATGTAATCAATTATAACAAAGCCAACAGAAACACAGGACTCATCCTGTTTTTCACTGAATTGTCTTTCAAAATGAGTTTGAAATACTGTTTTGTTTACACAGTGGATGTAAGTTCTCTTTCAAAGAGCTTGAAGTGTGGTGAGAGTTTATCCCCCTGGTTTATCCCCTGAGAGGGCTTGGCTGTAAGATAGGAGGAGTAAGAGATGGCAAACTTATTATTAAGAAGAGAAAGAGCTGACCTCTTCAGACTGCTGAGTGCAGGGTTGTCCAGTGCCAACTGCTGGAGTCACTGAAGGTTGGTTGGGGCTTCGAGCAACCTGGTCTAGTGAAAGGTGTCCCTGCCTAAGGCAGGGGCTTGGAACTAGATGATTTTTAAGGTCCCTTTCCAACCCAAACCATTCTTTTACTCTATGATTCTGACTGGTCAGGTATTAACAGGGTCCTAACAAAGATAACAGAAGATGACTGCAACTAGCAGGGTTCATGGAAGAAGGAGGTTCTTGTTCTATTCCTCCAGCCACAGCTCTCCTGGCCTGCCATGATTCAAATTGGCTGTTACAGAATTTGTGTTGGAAGGGGACCTTGAAGACCATCTAGTTCCAACCCCCCAGCCATGGCAGGAATACCTTCAACTAGACCAGTGATGCAGAAGCATTGCTGAGGGCAGCACTTTCCACCCCAATGAAACAGAACCTTAATCTCTAGAAACTAGATTTAGCCATGTAACCTGAGGATCTTATTGTTAATTAAAGATACTTAAAGTATAATTAAAGATAATTAAGTATTCATATCTACATATCTATATATAAATATAGTTTCCAGTTCTTGGGCAGTGTCAGTAGAATTGGTGTTTTCCTTTCAATCTGGCTTATAAACTGCTTGTCTCATGTCTTGGTGGGTGTGTAAGGTTGTCTCCAGGCAGATATTTGGACGAAAATGTTTCCAAAGGCATTGAGTGGCTCTTAGATTATCAAGACAAACGACGTTAGTGATATAAAAGTTGTTGCCCTGGTGTTGGTTTTGGAGGCACTTATCCTTCCTGTGGGAAGAGAAGTTCATTCAGGTGCTGATCTGGTGTTTGGCAACAACCCCTCAGGATTTACAAAAGTGAGGAAAGCCCTGACATCCCATAAGATCTTTCCCTTTTGTACATGTGTCAGGGCTCAGTTTTAAGAGATCTTTAGTCACCTGGTGCTGAAGAGCTGTTGGAAGATCAGCTCTGGATTTCAGCGGGTTTCTTATTTTCTGGTTGATTTAACAGATGGGGTTTGTTCACCACTTTTGTGGGTGAACATGTGGGTACGCATGGCACTGTGAACCTCCACGGTGCATCCTGCTGAACACGGCTGCCCCATACGTTACATCCAGCCTTAGATCCGTACGACTGAACCAGACTCCTGGGCTTTCCTGCATGCTGAGCAAAGCCATTCTGCACTCCAAGCTCTGAGCCCTCCTTTCTGTTGATAAACAAGTTAGGTACATTTTTCCTTTTGCAAAACTTTCAGAGGTGGGGAGATAAAAATACCACCCCACTTTATGGGAAAGCAGAAGGGACGAGGGGCACAAAAGGACTGCAAGATTCAGGGACTGAGTCTAAACCCACTGAATGCTCTTCAGTTTTAGCAGCGTGTCCTGCTTCCAAGAGATGATATTGATGGACACACAGCTTAAAAGATTATTTACAAAGCTATTGTCAACCTACCTGTTCAGACAAATAAGGGGTGTGTCTATTGCTTAAACCTGTTTTCAGAAGCGCTAACATAGTACCAGAAAGCATCAGCTTCGTGGAAGCATCAGATTGAAATGTGGCATTAGTTTTCCTATGCCTTTCCAGTACCTTTACTTTTTTGGAAGCAAAAAGGTTAAATACCAAGGAGAAACAATAAGTTAGGACTTGTAGTCTAGTTTAGAAGAATAAAGCTGAAGCAAACCTTTGTCAGAGTTGGAGCTTGATGCTGATACTAGCATTTCTCCTCTTTGGTGGGATAGATGCTGCTCTTAACAGCCTCATCCACAGCTGAAATGCCCACTGAGAAGAAACAGGATGCTGAAATCACAACCTTTTCTGGGTCACCCATTCCCTCTCTGCAGAGGCAAAATCAGTCCAATAAAGCATCCACCAGGAATGGATACGATGATGGCTCCTCACCCTCCCTAGCCACCTGGTGTTTCTCACTCATCAGCATCAATCTCCTTACTGTATGTTTAAACCTCTTGATACTTCACCATTCATGAGCATCTTGAACAAATCATTTCCTTCCTGTCAATAGCAGTGATTATTATATTGTCTCCTCTTCTTCAGACCTGATCTTCCACTATTTTCTCCTGGATCGTGTTTTCTGGTCATCTGCTCCTGCCTGTGCTCTTCTGCAGTCTGTGTCTTTAAGTGAATGCAGTGCTTATTCAAGGACTGCTTTGCTTCTTAATGATTATATTTAACCTGCAATAATCCTGTGAGAGCTTCTTCTACATCATATCAAGGACAAATTTTTCAAATTTTTATCCACATGTTAGGACCAGCCTACCTCTTTCACAAAAGCTGGAGTCAGCACGAGAGATTTAAGTTAAGCAGCGTTTTCCTATTACATAAGATATTTTTGCTTTGGACTGGGAGTAGAATTAGTTCTACATTTATCACAAAAAGAATGTAATTTTTTTGCCTAAGTTAGGAAAAAAAATGCCTGATTAGCCCCCTAAAAACTCCCAAGTGCCTATAACTCATGGTCATGGCAGACAGAGGGTTCAGATCCAGCTCCATAACAAACTGCAGTGGAAATCCTACCCTAATGCCTCTGATTGCTTTCAGATCATTCCCCTCATCTACGATTTAATTTGATCTAACTATAGCTCCCTGGCAAATGACAATTCATAGTTAGGTGATTTTCGAAGTCTAATTGCTCCAGAGTTTTCTCAGTACATCAGAATTTCTTAATTGTATTAGCAAAGGTGAGGATAATTGCTGCTTTCATATCCTTGAAACTCCTCATACAAAAGAGGCTTATGCAAGAATCTGCTCATTCTCTCCAATAAATGATCTCTCTGTTATTAAGGAGCATGTATTGAAGGACTGCTGGGAAGCATTTCACTGCACCGTTATGTACTTGGACAAAACCTGAAACTTGCAGGTACAGGACTAAATTATAGTCTGGAGCAATCACCAGAACACTTTTTTTTTTTTTTTTTCCTGGAGATTTCAGAAGAAGAATAAGCCCCAAATCTAGAAACCAGTATTTTGCATGTGGGGATCTTCTGGGTGGGGAAAATACCTTGTTTCAGGTCAGTGGTGCTCTGACATTGCTGCTGGTCACAGATACCGACGCTATTCTATTGGGAACTTCTACTCAGTGCCAGTCACTGGCCTTATTTTTTGTTTTGTTCATTAAATCCTTGAGCAGGGACCATTTCTTCCCTGGGTTTGTGTATCTTCAGGTTCTCAAGGAACAGGCAGGGTTTCCAGACTCCTTGGTATTGGAGCCGTGTGCCCGTGCCTCAAGTGCAATAAAGCCGCTCAGGCATGGAATTAGGCATAATGTTCTTCCTTAAACTCCAGCAATTAAGCATAAACTTCTACATGTACAATCAAATGCCATGTATCATGTCTGAGGCTACAACTACCATTAGAAAAAGAAAAAAGAAGATGAACCATGTACTTTCTAACATGCCAATTTGATACAGTTGAGTGTGGGAAGGAAGCATTCAATAAGGCAAACACTTAATCCAAGAAGCAAGTTCTAAAGAAATTGCTGATAAGGTAGACAAATTTCACACCCCATTCTGGGGAAAATACTATATTTCATGGTGCTTTACAGATGATGAGAAATCCTATTAAAATCCTGTAAAAATATGTATACAATTAAATGTGGAGATTTAAAATGATCAGTGTTTTTGGATGCTGCATAAAAAGTAAAATGAGCATCTCTTAGGAATAATAAGTGTCACAGGGGTTTTACACAGGGTCCTTGGGAAGAAGTAGTTTTATTATAGCTTCAGGACCAATTTCTCTAGCACCACATGAAATAATGCTCAGAAATAGTCCAAGTATTTCTTCCAGTTGCTAGACAAATTCAGAAGATAAATGGGATGGAGGTTCTAATGGTGAGCGTTTGAAGGACTGCAAGAATATCAAACCTTTCAGGTTCATTCCAAGGCTGTAAATCAAAGTGGGCTATGCCATCACTTTGAGGGAGCCAAGCTATAATTTAGGAGCTTTTTCCAGTTACCATGACTGGCTGAAGTATAGTGGTATGAGCTTTAGAGAGGTTTAAATTATTGCTTTTTAAAATCAGGTGCCTGAGCTCTGACTGCAGAGCTGTGTTGATGCAGCGGACAGGAGTGTGCTACCTACTGTATCCAGTGTCCATCCAGGCAGGAGGTTGATCCACACCCATTGGTATCCGCCTCAACAGCTGTGCCTTTTGTGTCCCTTTTTCTACAGATACTTCCGGATCCTCCATCTACATTATGCCTTTCCAGGACTAGATATGTCTCAAAGTAGCTCTAAGACTCTTGATAGCAACATGAAATTTGTCCAGCTCTAGAGTCATCTCACCCCCAGTGAGCTGCCCTTGCTCCCCAACTACATCAGTGTGTTTTCCTCCACTATGTTGCCTGATCATGTTTGCTTTTACACAAACCTCCAGAGCCAGGATTGTGATAGGCTCTAGTTTCTGTGGAAGAGAATAGGGCTCTGTACCAGAGTCCTCTTGGGATCACATTGACCTCCGGTGACCAGCTACTGCTGTACTCCAGGAAGACTTTGCCCTTCTCACACATTTAACCCGTAACACTGGAAACCTCCTGAACTTGTGGAGTACCAAATCTCCCCTGAGAGGTGCTCCTCCTGGTCACTGCAAGACTTGGCATCTAGAGAAACCCTTACACTCCTGGGAGTTAGTGCCACGTAATAATCTAGTGGAGGAACTCTGCTCCTGAGGGACAGATGTTTATAGAGGCCACAGCCAACATTTTTGGGAATTTTCTAGCACTTTTTAGAACGTGAGTGATGTGAAGCAAGAAATTCTCTTCTAAGAGTGTGACACTTTGGGTGAGAGGACAAACATGGACCCAGCCCAGCCATGCCCTGTTTCCTTGATGTAAACCAGGTACTGCTGAATTCCTACATTCCTGTTTTTGTTATCTGTAGTGCTTACAGAAAATAGAGAATATTCTGAGGCATGATTCCTAGTGGTCTGACAAAGACTCTCGCAGATGAACTATATGGCTCTGTCTCCCATGGATTCAGGAGAACCTGGTTTCCCACGGGCTTATCCTCCACCTTGGCACATCAGCACACTCCTAAATCCAAGCAGGAGCTTTCCTGTGATCTAATATGAAACTAATAGCCTGGAATAATTTGTCTTGGAAACTTATTGCCAAGTTCTTTGCTGAACTGTAATAAGGACCATCTCTTCTTCATGACAGTCAATAGTGGGAGGTGCTAAAATGGTCATAAGTGACCTTCTCTAGTGAAGGATGACAAACGATTGGCTTGTGGGGACTGTGTTGGTTATCAAACACCCAGAAAATATTCGAGGGGAAAAGCTGCCTCCAAACACAGATTAGTTTACTAAAAATAGCACCGGGAATGTCTCTTATGTCAGGTGGTGTGAAATGATGTAAAAAACAAAGCCTTTTTGAGAACCTCTATTACAAGGTGTGTATGGGATGCTGCTACAATAGTCATTTATATGGTTCCCTGCCAGAAGATCCATATATTTGTTACCAGCAATGAATGCCTACGCTCCTGGGGGAAAATGTTTGTCCTCAAATTCTGACAAAATAGGTTATCCATTTCAGATGGAGGGAGAGGCTCTCAAACGAGAATTCTCAGTTGCTCCCTCTGCCTCTGGAAGCTCTTTCCAGAGAAAGAGCTTCGCTCATGAGAGATTTCACAGGGCTACATTGATTTTTTGAAAGGAAAGAGGACATTCAAATGGAAAAATTTGACTGTCAGTGTTCAGGCTTGAAATTCTCGTTGAACCCAAGGAGATGAGACAGGCAAGCTTACATTTGTAGCTTCCAGGAGGGTGGGAAGTACAGCCTAGAGGGACAAAGAGAAGCCTTATAACAAGGAAAATTAGAGCTGGTAGGGTGTTAAGGGGAGATGAAGGTGGCTCATTGCCACCTGTTGCTGTACTGGAGGAGCAGGAGAGGGGAAAGAAGATGCCAACAGGATGCAGTGGCTGGAGGGAACCCAGGAGAGCAAAGAATCAGTGCTTCGTCCCTGTTCTGCTGGCATGGCTGCTCACCTGACCCATCTATCACACCACGAACATTTAAAAACATTTCCATTTAAAATCTTTTAAGAAGGGAAATATTTCTAATCACCCCAGGAACTGAAAAGTAGACTTGAAACAACTTTCAGGAGTGATACTGGCTATTCAGTTGTGAAAATACATGGCTGTAGTGAGTAAGTATTTTTTGATTATTTTCAACTGAAAACTAATTCAATGATGAATAACAGGAGAAAGCACCATGATGTGCTTCCCAAGTGTGTAAACACACACTTAAAAACATGCTCAACTACATGAGGGGTAAAAGAAGATAAAGGTTGGCATGAAGTAGCAAAAAACTGGTAAGTGACTTTTGGCATGGGAGCTATTGCCATCATTATTGAACAGAAAACCTTAGGAACTGTTTTGCTCAGAGGAAATGTGATTTCTGTTCTTATAAATATGCTCAGATGATTTAAGATGTTTTTATAAAGTGAAAGAGGCAACTGTGGGAGAAACTGTAAACCCACTTCAGATATCTTAGTCCTGTTTTCCAAGAGAGATGAGTGCAAAGCTGGACAATCGTCCTGCCAAAAAAAACTGCTGGAGAGCTTCTGAGAGCGCTGAAAATTCTCGTGATGAAGAAGCTGGATTTGCAGCTAATCAACTCTGCCATTTCAGTCAAGCACCTTCTCAAGGGTTTCTTCTTCTGAACTTCTCTTTTAGTAGCATTTTTCTTACTCTCCCAGAGATACTTTCTCTACCCCATTAAATCTCCTGGAGTGCCGTTATCCCCAGGTTGCAGCAAGGAGACCATGGAAGCCCCGGTGGTTATTGTGTCGTTGGCTTTAGGAGACTTCAGATGGTCCTTACTGCCCTGCCATGCTACAAGATGTGTAGATGTAGCACCTGGGGACATGATTTAGTGGTGGACTTGTCAGTGCTGTGTTAACACTTGGACTCGATGATCTCAAGGGTCTCTTCTGACCTACATGATCCTGTGATTCTAAGATGATGTGACACCTCTGATAGGAGAAGAGGAGGAAAGGCCAGGACTCCTGACTGGGAGCTGGTGGCAGGTGAAAGTGATTTGAAAATTAGGTAATGGAAAAGATGATGTGTGGATAAAATGAGCAGGTGGGGGTGTTTATTCTTGATTGCCTGGGTGAGTTTTAAGCTGGGGGACCTGGCTGTGTATCTTTTCTGGGCTGTGACCTAAGGCTTTCTGTCTCTTTGTATGTGATCCTCAAAGCTAAGAAGAGGTACCTTCTGAAATATCTGTCCTTCACCTCTTAAAACATTTCTGACTCCTCCTAGGGGCACCTTCAGCAGAGCTGATATGGACCTGGTTTTTCCCAGCAGCCTGCTCAGCAGCTATGGAAGAGAAAACATCTTCTTACTTGGTACAAAGTCTTCTTAAGCTGTGGGGATATAGGCTTCTCTTCTACTTCTTGTCAGCCTCATCATCATGGCTAGGCTTCACGAACGAAGATTAGAGAAGGACTCTACCCACGCTTGCTACAAGCATGTTGGTGGCTAAAAAGGCCAATGCGAGATAGACAAGTCCGGTTGCAAAAGGCACAGCGGAAAGTCTCCTTTGGTGGTACTGGCAAGACTCGGTTCTTTCTGCATTGTCTTTTCTCCTCAGAAATGATTCTGCGTGTGTTCTCAAAAGAAAGAGCAGCATTATAGATGGTGCATCTCCAGGCCTCCCGATTGGAGGCCGGAGTAGACCAATGATGGTGATCGATATGGCCAAGGCTGAGATGCTGTTTCAGGGAGTCCTTGTATCTCCTCTTCGGGGCTCCTCTCTTGCGGCAGCCAGTGGCGAGTTCGCCATAGAGCACAATCTTGGGGAGGTGGTAGTCCTCCGTCCTGGAGACGTGCCCTGCCCAATGCAGCTGTGTTCTCAGCAGCATGGCTTCAATACTCATGACCACAGCCTGTTCCAGAACAGACGCATTAGTCACATAGTCTGTCCAGTGGATGTTTAGGATTGTATGAATGCAACGCTGATGGAACCGTTCTAAGAGTCTCAAGTGGTGGTGGTAGATGACCTGCTTTGCAGAGGCTGCTGAGTTTTTTGGGCTGGAAGTCAGCTTGAAGAGGACGGAAGTTTTCTACCAACCTGCACCATCATCCCCATATCAGCATTGGTGAATCAGAGCTCAAGTCAGTGCAGCAGTTTACTTATTTGGGAAGCATCATCTCCTTGGACGGTAAAATTGACAGAGAGATAGACAACAGGTTGGCGAAGGCATATTGAGCTTTCTGGAAACCCCGTAAAAGAGTTTGGTGTAATAAACACCTGAAGAAAAGTACAAAGATGAGTGTTTACAGAGCCGTTGTTTTGTCCACTCTTTTGTATGGGTCCGAATCAGTCATGTCAGCCTCAAAGGTGGGCAGAAATAGTGTGTTGTGGCTTGTTTCTGTTTGGGGGAGCAAGCCCAAATCGGATCTTACTGGGGCACCAGGCTTCCACCAGCCCTAGGAACTTTGGAATAAAGCACCTTGAGTGCCTGTTCATAATGCTGTGATTTGTGCTGTTGCTATGCTTTCTGGAAGTAACTTAATGGTCCCTTTATGGCATCTGAGGAGACAGGATTTGACATACCTTAGTCAGCGCTTTGAGGAGGAGAATGTTTTTATTTAATTAATGCTGCTCTACAGTAAAGGGGATGAGGCTGTGGAAAGCTGAGTGGGGATGAGAACAATGTTGTCCTATCCAGCAATGCAGAAAGAAATTATAAGTTTAATGGGGCATGAAATTAGCCATTCTGTTTTCTTCAAAGTTAATTGTACTTCACAATATAGTCTGCTATGGCTGACAAAACCCTGTCAGGGTTGCCCACACAAGAAACCCAGAAACATTTACCTTCACTGTAGAACTCTGATGTGTAGCTCTGAAGACCGTTAGCAGATTATTTGCCCCGACACCAAAAGGGACATGGGAAATGAGAAACTTCGTGGCTCTCTTAGAGTTGATGGATGATAGTTGGTACCAAATTGATGGATGACAATATGATGCTCTAAGGAGTTGGTTTTAATTCTTCCCAGGGAGAGAAGTTAGGTGGCTGAGTTCCTGCACTGCTTTGGGAGTACAGATATGAGAATGGGACAAGGATACAGCTGCAGGTTTTTGTTTCTGCATCCTCATTTTGTCCCATTCAAATGGTTGAAAATTTGCCTAAACACAGAACTGCTTCAATGTGAAATTATTTATGTCCAAGAAGTCTCAGAATGTAAGTTATCAAATGAATGGTGAAAGGTCCAATAGCTGGATGAGTGAGAAAAGACTGAGCAGAAATCCCCACCCACTCACCCAATCCAAACAGCAGAAAATTTCAGACTCTTGCAATCAATTTCTGACCAAATATAAGGTAAAAAACCCCTTTCCAAATACTGACTTCTATCTCAGCCTTGAGAACTGCCCCATTCGAACCCCATTTTAAGCCCAAACTAGCTATTTTTGACTCAGCATCCTTCACCTCTGTTGTCTTCTCTGTGCTGTTGGTGGGAGGTGCTTCAGCAGAAAGGTTTTGTGACAGAAGGATTTATTTCTTTTGCTGTTGTGCAGATGGAAAACTGGCTGATCATCCAATGTTAATTGGACGTGGATCAGTTGCAAGTGGCCCTTTTCTGAAGTACCGCCATAAGGAGAGATACTGTTGAATGTGATAAAAAGGGAAAGAACCTTTAAAATTAAAATATAAACATAAACCACTTGCACACACGTGGCAATTGGCTGAAATTACAGATGTTAATGACCTTATATATTAAATTATTGGGAACCCCTTGCTTAACCAGCCCTGTAGGTCTCACAGTGATTGTTCTCTCACTGATTTCCTGGGGACTAGGCAAGAATGCGTGGTTGGAATCTCCTTTGTTGGACACTGTAGCTGAATCATGAAAAACACTTCAAAAGGAGGGAATAAAACATGGGGCGGATCTACATGTGTTTCTATGGAAGCTTGCCTTGAATTGTGCAGGACAGTATGGATTTCTGCCTGCCTCTGATAGGATGCCTAACCAGCTTGTATTTCTTCTGTGCTTTAGTGGTCTCCAAACCAGGAGACCTTTTTATGACCAATGTCTTTAGACAATAGTAAGATAACTGAAGGCTCTTGGTCAGTTTTGACTTGTCCAAACTAGCCTGACGATAAGAAAAAGCTTATGAGGAGTGAGTAGCCTGGTAGAAGTGGCTGCAAACCAAAGGTTCATGGCTGGCGGCTTATTCATGGGATGGGAGAGCTTTCAAAAGGGAAAGGCTGACACAGCCACGGTTTTCTTTCAGCAACACTTTGTTGTGAGCAGGCGTTATTTGATGCTGGTGGGAGCTGTGGCTGTAGCAAGCCACACACTGGGTGCTGACAAGTGGTTCCTGATACAGTTTAAAAATAAGCTTGTTGTGGATTGTTAAACTCTCGCAGTGTCTGTCTGCTGGCTCCGCTTTTGGTCCTGCTTAGCTGACTTGGCTTTTAAATGGAGACTGGATTTCACTACAATAAATTGAAATTTTGTCCTATGATACGAAGTTGAATTGGGGTTGATTGTTTGATTCATTACTTCCAGCCAGTCAACAGCTGAAATATCAATTTATGTTATTTTCCTTCAAACCTATGTTTAATAGTGACCCTTTTTTGAGCCATTGTTAAAGCAGCAGAACAAAAGGCATCTGGGAGAGATCTCTGGTCACCTGCTGAGAGAGTGGGGACTCTGAAATCCATAATACAGTATGCTTGCCATCTATTTGTTTGGAGAAACCACTTCAAAGTGTCAAAAGGTTTTGAAATAAAAAGCTGCACTCCATGTTAGAAAGGGAAGAAATTTCTTTTTCCTTGCTTGCGCTCCATCCTGCTGGTCCTGGGTCTGCCTGACATACCCTTTCCTCCCTGAAAACCTCTCTGCTAAGTGTGAGTAGCAGATGCCAATTTTCCTCAGCACATCTTGGGATATAATGTAGTCCATAGCAATTAAATTTGCTTTGACTTGTTCATCGCACACTGATTCAACACCAGGATTCTCCAGGCTGAGGGAACACTAATGACTTCTCAGAATTTAGGATGGAATGGATCATTAGACAGTAATTGATATTTCCTTTTTTTTTTTTCTTCCTCTTCATTAAGTAGACCATAAAACTGGATTTTTTTTTTCATTTTTCCCAGGCTTTGTCTAAAAAACAAGCCTTAAGTGTAGCATTCTATTTGGCTGTATTATTATCTGAAGTCCAAAGGTCCTCGATATATTCTTGTAGAGGGCAGCTTAGCCTTAGATTTAATTTCAAATATGTCCCCATCCTTTCAGTAAAGTTTTCCAGTTTTCTGTACTTGCTTGGAATCTGTACAACCTTTGCAACACTTCATTTATGAACAGTGACATAACAAGATTAACACTGACCTTTCTGTAGCAAAGGTACCCCCCTACCTCTTCTCCAAGGCCCAGAGGCTGATGTTGAGTACAGCCAGTACCTCATACTTGAAATTCCATATTGACCATAATGCATGGGTAAACTGGTCAAAAAAAAAAAAAAAAAAAAGGAGAATTTACTTATTTTGTGGGGGCCAATTTCTCATTCAGTGAACACATGCAAAGTAAGATAGAGCGTACTGTGGTGGTTTTGATTCCAGGCCTTCCTTGGTAACCAGTTTGTAACCAAGGAACCACGGCCGTGTTCCCAGTATTCCATACGATTTTTACATAAGCAAGGGTATAAATAAGAGGGGAGTGGAAGTTCTCTCACTCTTCTCTTCCGGTGAGGTTTGGGAGCAGTGGATCTCTGCGTTGGTCGTGCTTATCTGTCAGCTGAGGCCTGCAGCGACTACTGGTCTGCCACACGCCAGCTGTGTCAGGCCATCCTGTTTTTCTAAGGGATATGTTGAGATTAGGATTTGCTAGTTCTTTATTTTGCTAGTTCTTAGTTTTTGATTGTGTATATCTGGTTTTCCCCTTTACCCTTTTTCCCTTTTCCCTTTCCTTCTGGGGGAGGGGGGTATATTCAGGATCCCGAATATTTTACATAGTATTCTAGCTGTATATAACTGTAAATATATGCAAAAATATATATTTTTATATAATTTGATTGGTTTCAGGTTCTTCAGTTTCTATAGTTTTTTTTCCCTTTGACCCAGGGGAAGAAGGGAGGGGGAGGCTTTCCCTGTGGGCTCGGACAGTTGGCGTGAAGCCAACACAGCTAATTTTTTGGTAGCAGAGGATTGGTTTCGATCCATCGAACTCTGGGTTATGGGCCCATAAATTAACGGACAGTCACTGTGGGCTCAAATTATTACTGAATTAAGATAACAGAGAAACTACCTTTAGAATTTGAAGATGGTGTTTATCTTTCTTTCACTCTTTTTGTTTTGTTTGTTGTTATAGTTACTTCACTTTTTCTAATAAATGAGTCCTCTGAATGACAAAGGACAGTCTGTTGCAGTTGTCAAGCATGGAGGACCTTTGGTGGTCGAAGAGGGAGTTGAGAGGTCTCTCTCCTTCAGCTCTGTGTTGAGGAAAGGCTGTGAGGAAAGGGGATTTGGGGAGAGAAGCAGAAATGTGATACATCAGAGACAGGACCACCTGGAAGGCAGAATGAGGATATCCCAGGAATTTGCATGGGTTAATTTAAACTGTATTTATGCTGCAGTCCAGCCTCAGTCAAACCAGTAGTGCTCATGGCAATTTGCTACAGCCTTTATTTCAGAAATGCTGCTCTTCAAGGGTTGGAAAACTTGATTTCAGGGGGATGCAAATTTAACTGGTATAAGGCAGCCACCATGGGATAATCTGTCAGGAAGATGTAATTCAATAATAACCCCATGGTGCCTGTGCATCAGTAGGTGACAGTTTCCCTTTAAAAAAATTTTTCAACTTTGGACTTAAAAAACCCCCATCATCCCATTATATGCAGGCATCCTGCTTTTGGGACCTGAGGTACCATCTCTGATGCTGACTAACAGCAACATGCTCAGCGGAAAGCACACGGCTATGAAAGCCTCCCTGGGGTCTTCACCATGTGGGAAAATGTCTGGGTGGATCCACATCCCAGCTCTGTGTGGCTCGAGATTGCACAGACTGCTGCTTTATCTGTGAACACAAGTTCACATCAGCTTCAGAACCCTGCCTGAACTTCCAGAAAACTGGAGGAGATGTGTCCTTTTACCACGGTTTTAGGCTGGCAGGCAGCAGGGCTGATGCAGTCCCTCTCCTGCCTATATTGCTGTAAATCTCAGTTGGCACCTTGGCCAAGCGAAGATGGGACAATATATATGAGGGAGGAAGAGAAGTGTTATAAGTCATTAGTTTTTGAGTTAACAGTGAAAGTTCAGAGCACTTTCTTGTGTGTTTGGACAGAAGGAAAAGACTTATTTATGATCTATTTTCCTTTCCCCCAGATTTTTAAAATCCAAGTTTATTTAGAAGTCCTTTGTACAAACAGACTGTGTGTGCACAAGGAGAAGGGGTAGGACTATGTTTTAAACCATGTAACGTATCGCTAATCTGAGACTGAGATGACGACTGAGTACAATATCCCTGCAGGCAATTTTTCTTAATTGCTTGATCTGAGAAATTTTTAATTTTTTTAGTTCAAATCAGAATGAAGGTGGCTGTTCCTGTTTCATGATCCAAAGTTTAAGATACCAGCTGCAGTTCATGTTGTCAATACGTTTGAACCTGTTTTGTTACTTGAACTAAAACCCAGTTTTAGATCTCAGTAAAGTTGCTACTGACAACATTATGAAACTTTTTCTAATAGTTAAAAAAGATCCAATTTCTTTTTCCAGGTCAAAACCTTGATGAACGTTATGCACTGTTGAAAAAAAAGATTTCAAAGAAATGGATATGTTTCCTTCCTTATCTTAAAACTTCTTGCCGAAGTCTGTTGAGCAGCTCTTAGCAAACATAGGAATATTTCATTTCTGTTGATAATATTGGCAGGTACTTTTGGTATTGTATACCTGTTTGACTCAGCTCTTCTTTAAACTACTGAGCATAAACAAACTGGGAAGAAGGGAAAATTCAACTTTCTTTTGGAAAGCTTTTGGCCACCTGCGAGAAGGAGAGATTTCTTGCTGTTTGGGTGGGGCCTTGGTACTGAAGATACTTTTACATTACTTTTTTATTTATTTATTGGTAACGCTTCATCCCCGTGACTGGAAATTTCTGTAAGTGTAGGTAAAACACTGACATCTAGTGCCTAAAACAAAGCATCCAAACATGATCCAAGACTCCAGCTTTGGGTCTGCTGGGCTGGGTGCTAACTGTCCACTAGTATTATGGACAGGAGTATATTATGGATACTATATTAATGTTGAGCTCTGGATCAGTGAAAGGAAGCCACTGTTTGTGCACTTGATATTGGAACATGCAGCTGGAGGGTGCCTGGGGAGACAGAGTGGGAGATAAAGGTCTCTGACTACTGCAGTGCTGGAGTGAGGGCAGCCAAACACCAGCAAACCCAAACTTATGCCCTATGTCTTATTGGTTTTGAAGATATATTACCCTTGAAATTCCTTGTGTTATTAAATAGTAATAAAACACATTTAAGTACAGAATATAACAAGGGGAAAAAATCTGGGTTTGTCAAAGAGCCTTTTGTAAAGATTAGCACATCCCTTGGAGTCCTGGGAGATTCTGAATAAGCAAACAAGGTGCTGATCAGCTGGGGGGGGGGCACAACTCCTCCTCTGAGCTGAGGACCTTGCAGTTGGTCTCCATCAGGTAATGTAGGAGCAGCAGCAGATGTTTGGCTCCCTGTGTAGCTGTGTCAAGCTCCACATAAGAAGTGGCTCTCTCTTCTGGCCTGAATTTTGCCTCTTGGGAGCTGTTCCATAGATAAATTATTATAATGATGGTTCCCTAATCTGTTTCTAAGTTCAAACTTGACATATTTGTGGCCATCTAGGGTGACATGCTGTTGTGGCATTGCTATCATGCTTTTTTCCAGACAGAAGGAGCAACTGAGCTAACACCAGCTGACAGGAGCAAGTCTTTTAAGTGACCTGTCTCACCAGGTGCTTTGCCATCTCCTCCGAAAAAGGGTCTCCTGATCTCTGTTGGAGCTGCTTGTGTCTTTTCTGTAGCGGTCCCATGCTGATGGTCCAGAGGCAACCTAGAGATCTCCTGATGAGCCATCAAAGGTTTCCTGTTCTCATTTTCCAGCTGATGGACTCCTGCAGCAGAGCTCCAAAATGTATTACTTAACCTTTTTTTGCCTTCATTATTACACAGGTCCTTAGAACTATTTATTTCCTTCTGTTTATGATGATCTATTTCAATGGTGGCTTGTAGCAAATGCTTCCAAAGAATCTCAAAGACCACAGTGCCAGGGATTGAAACTCTCAGGAATTAACAATCCTGACAGCAGGACTCGTCTCTCCAGCGTCATTCTTTAAGCTGCCCTTCAACACACAAAAAATAAGCAAACAAAAAAAAACAACCAATGAACCAACCAAAAACCCAACCAAAGAAAACCAAACGACAGCAAAACAAACCCCATAAACTATGTTTCTGCCCCTACATTTGATCATTTTTTCCCAATTACAAAGAAGCCTATGCAAAGTCTTGTTAAAATGCTTTTCTTACCAAGTTAATTGTTAGAACTCTTTACTTTTGTGTTTCTCATGCTTCTTATTATGACTTTCCTCTTAAGCTAGTACTACCTACTGATTTTTAACTGTCATTTAAAAATTATTATTATTTTGAATAGTAATTTCAAAGCCATTGTGAAAATGGCAGAAGAAAGCTCTTGTTTGCTTCATTACCACTGCCCCTCATTCTCTTACCCCTTCTCCTTTTTTTTTGTGCTTAATGAGATTCTTTTTCAGTCATTCTTCAAGAGGAGTAGTGCAGACAGCTAACACAGGTTTGCAGAGCTCTTTTCTGTAGTTCGGGCTTTAGTGTCTGGACCACTTAAAAACATGTTATTTTGCCTCTGCAAGATCCCAGATCCTGAAAAAAGCTTTTGAAATTCATGCTCGGGCTGATAATGCACCAACTTAAATATCTTTAAAAACAAGGAAGCTTTCCAAACAAAAAATCATTTGTCAGGAATTTCCATGTGCAGAAACCAGCAAGGCAAATATTAACTCGTGTGTTATTTCTACAGGTGACTCTGGTGTTCCAGGCACAAAAATGAATGAAGCCAAGTTGCTTTTGTGCAGATTGCTTTCCTTAAAATCATTTATCTGGCTTCACGGATGCAACATTACGGAGATCCTTCACCTTGTTCCTACTATACTGTGCTGATGGGATGACAGAAGCAGAAAAGCAAGCCCATAGCACGGGCCGGGAGCCAGAGTGACTGGGCTATTAAAACATGTATATGAACCAATAGGTGGCTGTACTTATTTCTCAAGAGGAGGTAGTTAAGTCTTTAAATCAGCTAGGAAACCAGCTCAACAGCCTGGAATAATTATAGGGCATTTCTCGCTCATTTTTATTTAATCCATTAAATGTATCCTAGATTTATCTTCCAATCTCTGCTGTTATTTGTCATTTGCAGTTTCTACTTCAAATAACTATATTTATGGGATTAGCCAGCAGACAGGCTGATGAGATTTGGTATTTGGGATCTAAACTCCGGAGCAAGGATTTCCTTCAATCCAACATGAATACCCCATTTTGTATTTGTTTTTACCATCTCTTGTTGTCTAAATGAAAGAGCAAGTATGTTCTAGATACTTTTGTTTTATTCTGGCCGCTAAAAGTAGGAATACGAAAGCTTTGTATGCCAGCCTGTCTTTTAGGAAACCTGAAATCATATCTGAGTTATTAAAGTTTAATAGCTAGTGGAGGGAGGAAAGTAATTACTTCCCGTAACATCTTTCACTATCAAGAATTTCGTTGTAACCCTTGCTGTAAAATTACTCCACTGGCATTATAAACTGCCATGTAATGTCTTATAATGTCACCTCTTACTACCACAGAGAAACCTTTGTTATGACTTAAATTATACGTTCATAACCTACACCAAAAATGAAGAGGAATGTAATGCAACCAGATAGCTACTGTGTCAAGGTGGCATTTGAGCTGAGAATTATAATTTTTTTAAATACATACATGAGAGCAAGAAATAAATTGGCCAGATTTTTGTCTTGCCAAAAATGGGGCAAAACTCAGTTGTCTTCAATGGTGCTTTACCCATTTTCGATCAATAACAATGTTAATAAATCTCATATTTCCTTTTGGCTTCACTGTTGGTTTTTTAGAGGGGTTTTTTGGCATGGTTGATGGTGATTTGCCTTATTCTATTTCTTTAGACAGGAGGCGAAAAGCCTGAAGTTGAGTTTGTCCTTCCTTTCTCGAACTGATAGTCCCTTGTTTAAGGTCTCCCTTCACCCTTTACTTTTCCACCCTTCCTCATACCACAGTATTCAGTGTCATTCCTCTGGAATAAAGCCTAGCCAGACATGAGTAGGATGACAGTGAAGAGAGTTTCCCATGAAATGTTTTGCTGTTGGAAAAGATGGGCTTTGTTCAAATAAAACACAATGAAGGAATGTAGATGTAATGTACATGTCAGATGTAATCAGCAGTGGGCAGAATAATGTCGTATATTAAATCTTTATTAGCCTGTTAATTCTGAGGTTGAAATGCTTCACTTGAACTTTCTTTAATTTAGTTTTGACTTTTTGCTTCTTTTTGTTTAAACCTTAAGTATAGGATGTTGCACTGAAGAATTCATAAGGTAGGGAAATAGGATCATCTGCATGAAATTTCAGCTTTATTAGAAATTATTTGGTCATTTTGAATAAGACTATTTTATGGCCTTTTTTTGTCCCCTTTGAGTCTTTGATTTGTCCTTAAATACTTTATTCTTGGGATGGAAAGTTGATTTCTGACCTCTTCTGGACAACCACACCAATATGGAAACTGAATTGTTTTAAGGGCGTCCAAACACATCAACTTCAGGTTCTTCAGACTCAAAGCAGCTTCTCTCTGTCAGCTACAGCCTGAATCGCTTTTACAGTTTTTTTTCTTTCTTTCTTTTAGAAGCAGCAGTCATATTATAGCAAGGTTGTTTGCCTTGCCAAAAAATTTGCTAATGCCCATCAGCAGACACAGGTTTCTGACACACGCAGTGATTCTGCTGATGGTATTTCAAGTGACCCTTGTAATTGGTGAGCATCAACTGGCAGTGAAGTTTCAGCATTAAACTTGAACTTTGCTCATTTGGGGTCTTAATTGTCCTTTGAAATGTTTGATGGCTTGGCTGACCTTTCTCTGGATTGACTGAAGAATAAGATTTGTCTGCCAGGAGAGAAGCTGCTGAGAAAACTTTGGAGCATAGCACTTAATTGGTGTCAGTGAAACAGCGTGGTCTGGTATCTCTTGCTTTAGAAATGCCTTGAAGCTTTTTATGGGTTTTGAATGGAGATGTAGGAAAAAGAAGACACTGGATGTTTTACAGTGAGTATAAATTGAAGAGCTACTTACACTGAATGCAGGGATTGCACGCTGTAATCCCTTTTTGTACTTCTAAAGAATTTGTAAACCTTCCTTTCCCTACAGGAGATCTCCCAGAGGTGTGACGAATTTCCCCTGCTAGTGGGAAAGTCCAGCATTGCCATTTACCCCAGACTGATTCCCTGCTGCCCCGGGGATGGGTGCCCTGGCTCCCAGTGCTAGGCAAGGGCACCTCTGGTGGGACTGGGTGAAAATCTTTATGGTTTGCAGAACCCTCCCTTTCTGACCCAAAGCTGTTTGGGAAATCAGCAGTTTTCTCCAAAACGAGCGATTTCGTCTTCTTTTTTTTAGGTCAGATTCAACATTACATAGAGGGACAGATGATGCCTACAATTCATGCAGATATTGCTTCTGTAGACTTTCTCCCACCCCTATGAATGTTTGATTTCCATGCCAGCGTTCTGGCTCTGTGCTGACATTTGTTCTGCTGGTCCCCGTGGAGCTCAGCACCGGCACTGTGTCCTGAACCACCCCGTGGGATGCAGCCCTTCGTCACTGTGTAATTAGTCTGTGAGCCATGAGACACAAACCTTGCCTGGCCATGTTTGTGCAGGAGGCAAAGGGCAATATCAAACACAGAAGGTATGCAGCAGGGCAGGCAGCTGAATTCAGGCTGAGGGATGATTTGGGGCAGTGTGACTAATAAAGGGGGGCTCATTTGAGGGGGCTGCAGTACCTGCTTGTCACTGGGGGCCAGGAGACAAACAATCCCTTGGGATGCTGCTCTTCAAACCTCCATTCTCAATGACAAAAGGGAATTTGGTGCCTGAAAACAAATCCTGTGAAGTCCTGCCGTAGCTCATCCCGGGTTAGCTGCATCGCAGCCTGGAGGTACTGTCCATATGGACACCCACTGGACTTGTGAGCCCTCTCATTAGCAGGAAAACCCTGTGGTGCTGGGAATGACATTGATAGCCGGGATGTTGCACATTTTGGTAGAGATTATGAAATCACCTACTACTAACCTTGGTGTGCCTGAGCTGGCGTCTTACCTGGGACCCCCCAACAGTCCCATGCTCAGCGTAGCATCCCCGTATGTTTAAAGTCCTGTCCCCTGGGTGGACACCTTTTCAAATATTGGCCTCCCGCAACGATATTTTATCTAGTATTTATAATCCCAGAGCACATGAAAGAAACACTGAGATGAATATAGTTGATTACCTTACCTTCATCCTTCAGAGCATTGGGTTAAGCCCAGCCACTGAATAATTGCACCTGCAAAATAGGTTTTATTGGAAGAAACAGGAGGGGAAGCCTCCAGCCTGCAGCCAGCGGAGATCAAGATTGGTTACCTCTGTAAAACCATTTCAAGCCTCTTGGCTTGAGACTATGTTGTGAGCTTGTGTCAGTGGTTAATTTGAGAAGTATTTATTCAGTAATGGACTATTTGTTGTATGTAGTTTAGTCCATAAACTACTTACCTGCCATTGCCAGCGCATTGCACATTAGCATTGCAGCTAATGCTGAACAAAACTCTGTGTGGTGCAACATCACCTTCTGACTTCTTCATGTGCCATTTATTTACTTATCAGGGATAAGTTCAGGAAATCTCAGTCTCTCAGCAAACCAATTATTTTTCCTGCTCTGGCAGGCCTTGGTCCTCAGCTCACTGGTGATGCTCTGTTGAGACCGTGGTTTGAGCACCACTCAGTCAGAGCCACTGTGGAGCAGGGCAGTGACAGCGGCTGAGTAGCAGAGGAACGTGGGGCTGGAAGGCACAAATCTGCACAAGGAATGTAGAAGCTGAGGGCCAAGGTTGTTCACTGAGTTGCAGATCAGGAAAAAGCTTGAGTGGAGAGACCGAAACATTATTGTCAGTTAGGCTGGCAGCATCCAAGTGTAGCTTACACTTTTACTTGTCTGTTTAATTTCCAGCTCAAGAGCCTGAGCTGTGCAACAGGAATGGATGTATCATCCATTTTTAGTTGTGTCGTTCACTGCTTTATTTCCCTCCATCCCAGGTGTGTCTGCTGCCCATGCACCCTGAGCTATCCTCCAGGGACCTGGAGCAGCACCCAGCTCAGCTTTCCAAAGTATCTGCAGCAGCAAATCCTGCGGCCTTGTTATCCATCAAGGACACCGCCTCTGAGCAAACATCTGTTTTACCTGGGCTTAGGGCTGACTCGATGCTACCAAGGAAATTTTTCCATGTTGAGAAGGAAAACAGTCTCTTTTCAGTTGGCATGATAAAGTCAAAGCAAGGAGAATGGTATCAGCAGCAGTCAATGTTGTGATGGGCTCTTCCAGGTTTTTCTTGCAGGTGTAAACCTGGGGTGAATGCGGCACTGCTCAGCTCAGCTCAGAAGCAGGGTGTAGGACCATGCCAGGGTTGGGTAGTTGGCTCTTTCTCTGGTTCCATGCCCCCCTGTATCACTGATGAGTGGCTGCGGGGCAGGAATCAAACCCACCCATCCTGCCTCCAGCCGGGGAGCAGCTGGATCCCCGCCGTGCTCTGCTCCCATAGAAAACAGGGTGCACACTCCAGCGATGCCAGAGCTATTGAGGGGGTAACCCTTTTTTTAGGCGAGGTTGCGTTTGTGGCCCCGTAAGCGTTAGATTTTGGCAGAGGAGGAGCCGTGAGAGGGCAGTGTTGTACTGCGGGAGCAGCAGCTGCGGGAGCGGCACCGAGACCCGGCGGGCTCCGGGAGCATCTTGGCTGTGTTTTGGGGTGTCAAGCCCTAGTACTTTGCAACAGGGATTAGTTGTAACAGACACTCCTTTCCTTTCTCTCTTTCTCCTTTCTATTTTTTTTCCCTCCCTTTCTTCCCCCCCTTTTTTTTTTTTCTCCTTTTCTTTTGAGGCAGTGCCCAGACCTTCCAGCACTGTTTATGGAGCATCCGAAGGCTGGAGGGTGACTGTCAGCTAAACATCCCTGGAATCACTGGCTCACAGGTGGCCCAGCGAAGATATCCCTGATGCCTCCCCACACCCCATGTGTTCCTGAGCTGTTTGCCAGCCAAACTTCAGTATCACAGCCACCTCTGCCGTGTGCCCACTGAGGTTACCCTCTGGCTGTCAAGCCCTGGAGAAGGGATTGCACCAAAGGTTTTCCCTCGTTTAAGAGAGTAAAAAGCCACATTGGTCAAAGCAACTGAAACAGGTGAAAATGTGCCATGTTATTTTGTCTTGTGCAGTGCAAAGCTGCCCCTTTCCCTACCCTGCTTTGTTTTATCTTGTTTTCGATTGTTAAGTGGTTACAAATTATTTTATTTGTTTTCCTTTCATTTCCTGGAACCCAAAGCTTTCTGTAGGTGCAAACTATTGCACCTGAGCACATGTGATGGTGAGCTGCCTTCACCTTTATCTGCTGCTCTTGGACAAATGAATCCACGATACAGCTGAGCACTTTCTTCTGTGAAAATTTACCTATCAGTATAAATGGTATCTGGAGATGGGAAAAGAGAAGTTCAGGTACTTCACCTTTCTCTCACCAGGTCAACAAGGAGATTATGATTTGTCTTGTGCTATGGTAGCAAAGACAGGAACTCATTTTTGATTTCTATTCTCTATGACAAAAATAAGAGTGGGAGGGAAGGACAACGTTTGGAGGGACCAGCTCTGCCCCTTGCAGTTGTTGAAGGGATATCTACCAAGAGGGGTGGGAGGAGAGGTCTTGCCAAGGCAGACAATATGATCATCTCCCTGTGCTCACATCACTTAAATGGGTCCTTACTGTTCAAGCCAACCTCTTATTTCACTGCAGATGTCTGTGTTGTGGAGGCTTTCCTCAATATGTCAAAACTCTGAATGACTAAACAGCCCCAGGAATGACTGAATCAGGAGTTATTCCTTATCTAAAGCATGCCTGCTGAGGGGCACTCTTTCTGTGATGTTTTTCAGGCTAAGCAAAGTGAATGACCAACACAAGATGATTCCCCCTCCCTCATGTTCCTTTAGGTTAAGGTTTTGACAGGATAAAGATTATCTCTGGAACTGAATCCTGCTTCTGAGCTGATTGATGCATTGCAGGCCCCACTGCCTTTGCACCCTCAACAGGAGGACATACCAGAAAACCAACCAGCAGCAGCCCTGTGTTCTTGGAGGTAGTTCATCTACAAAGGTAGTGACACTTGTATCATCACCTTTCCTTGATGGCTCCCCAAGCTCTGCTCCTGGGAGGGAGATCAGTGCTGAGAGGTCATCAGGAAGACTAACATGCTGCTCTTTGAAAGTAAAGAAGCTGTGCTGAAAAAAGCCCCTTCCAGCACTGAGTTTTGCAGCAGTCCAGCTGGCTGGCAGGTGCCGTTTGTTTTACCTGGTAGCTTGGGTGCTTTGAGCTTTATTAAGTCTAGCAAACATTTGAGAAGAAAGTGGTTCGCCTGTTCTGCATAGTAAAAAAAAAAAAAAAGTCCACCCCAAAACATGATGGAGAGAATTTCTGCCTATCTATTTGGATCAGTGACGCTAAACTGGTATTTCAGTGGGAGTGGGGCTCAACTCTGGGCAGGTTTTCCAGGGTAGTTAAAAGGAATGCGGTGGTAGCAGAAATGCTACTTGCTCCATGTGCTTGTGGCTTTGTTAAGCGCAGAGATCAACAGAAGTGTATATGTAACATTTCTCTTTACCCCTGAGCCTGTGAAGAGGGGATGGGCTATTTTAATGGCTCTCTGTTTTTATTGAAATCCATCTTTTTTGAGTATCATGTGGTTTACAGTGACTTAATACCTTTCCACAACATAGAGACACAGAGACATCTGTGTTTACAGGGCAGCATTTTTCACTTGCTTGTCAGCATGTCAAGCACTACCAAAACACATAGTCTCCTTCTGAATCCCACAGCAAATCATTCATTTATTTAAACATCATGTGGTGTCAGTAATGGTTGGAGATAGCTTAGGACAGCCACGATTCTGCATACCTACGGAGAGACAAGAGGCTCGGAGCATCTACCTGGGAGGGACCAGCAGTTAAGAGGGAAAGTCTTCTTGGCACTGTTTTGTTGTTTAAGTTTTTGTTTTGTTTTTTTCATGCGGTTAACTTGAAAAGGAAAAGAAAAAATGCTAGCTGGCTATTAACAAGTAATTTTAATGTTCACAACAGCGCTTTTTGGCATAGTGGGAGGCATAATCTACTTAATGTCCCACAGCAGAACACCCTTTCAATTCACATCTCTTTTAGATGCAGTGGAGGCAACGGTTCCCCCAGATATTAAAGCCTTGTGTTTCATTTCTGAGGAAGTCTTTTTCATAACAAAGGAGGAAAAAATTGATCATCCAATCCACAGAGGGGAAAAAACACATGAGAGGATAAATCACAAGAATTTAGGTGGGCAGACAGATTTCTACAACTCATATGTGTAAAAATCTGTGCCTGGCGGTAGACTTTAGCTGTGTTAAAGGTCTTGTCATTTTAGATGTATTTCTCCAAACAGCCTAAATATTTCTGTCCATTGGAAAAGAAGGAAATTTCATTTTTCATCAAAGCTCAACAGTGATTCCATTATTAAAAACAGAGGGAAAAGATATATCGGGAAGTCAAAGCAGTTGCAGCCACATAGTTGCTTTCAATAGTCCGGTGAGTCACTACATAGAACAGCCTTTCATTTCTCCCTGTGGTTCAGACTAAATTGTTTATTAAGATTTTGGTGCATTATTTAAAACACACACACACACACACAAAAAAAAAAAAAAAAAAAAGGAAATTGGAGCTCTTTATTTTAAAGACTGCTGCAATAAAAATTTACATTATTAGTATTTATCAAGTGCATTATATAAGGCAGTAAACACAGCAATTTTTTTCTTAATACCACAAGATATTTCCCAGCTTTTCCATCTCGTTCATTGTCATACATTAGCAGGCTGTTTATGAGGCGTTTTCTACAGGGGGGAAAAAATATTGTAAAAGTAAAAACTTGATCCAACCAATGGCTGCAACTGTAATGAAAGATCTAGGTGGAAGGTAAACAGCAGCTTAATGTAATTCTTTAAATCCAATTCTTGAAAAGTGATGCATAACAGGTGCAAAGGGGGATCTGTACTTCAGATCCTCACCCATGCAAAGGCGTGGAATAGAAGTGTTGCTGTATGCATAAACAACTGTAATGCACACTGAGAAGCCAAAACAGACAAGCACAAATATTTGATATATTTCACTGTTTTTAAAACACAAGATCGTGAACTTGCTTTTTGGTTTTGTTTTTGTTTTGGTTTTTATAGGAATTTTTTTTTTCAGGAAAAGAAGGCCAGCCCAAAGTGTACTAGAGCTCTATGATGATTTCTTATGCCCTTTCAGGGAAGGATATGCTGTGCTCTCAAATGTCTAAGTATTGTTTGGGGCTTGTTTTGTTTTGTTTTGTTTTGTTTTGTTTTTAACTTTGATGCTTGCCAAGCAAATCGAACCTTGCAAACACAATTAGCCAGGGGCTGAACATTTAATCTTAAATTCTGAGTCTTCATTAAGTGGTAATTCAAACCTTAGGAGGGAAGCTTGCTTGTAAGGACAAATGTAACTTGTGACAGATTTTTATGGCAGAAGAGGGAAACTACTGAAATTAGGAAAGCTCAGAGAAATTGTGCTGAAGCCAGTAAGTGGTCAAGTGGTTGTGTCATGGATAGTGGGACAGGATCTGGACTTGAGTCACCTCTTACACGATCACACTAGGCCTGTTGAATGGGACTTTGGGCAACCTGCTCTAGTAGAAGGTGTCTCTGCCCATGGCAGGGGACTGGAATGAGATAGTCTTTCAGGTCCCTTCCAGCCGAAATTCCACGGCTCCGTGATTCCATGATTAGGAGTTTACCAGAGTGATATGGGAGGGCTGGAAGGCTTGGTGGGTTGAAATACAAGAGCTTTCCCTTCCTATGAGGCTTATTCCAAGTCAGGATGGGCTGTTTGGGGGATGTTTGTTTTTTTTCCTTTGGGTGATCTTCTAACAGCAGCATTGTTATACTTTCCTGAAAAAGGGACAATTTCTGAATTTGGATCAGTTTTAGTCTATTGAGATACTGTAGAAGTTGAGGTAAATTTCTAAACCAGATATGACAGAGAGCAAAAAACAGGGGGGAGAAAAATCAGATAAAACCAAACCTTGGGTTTCCTTCTTCAAGCTCTTCTATGACCTGGGAAGTTGTGGAGAAATGTGAAGGTGCTGAGATTTCTCCTACACCTTCCTTTGCCCTTTTTCAGTGATAAGAGCTATCAAGTGACATCTTTCTGAGGAATGTGCCAGACCCTCTGCATGTGGAATAAGGGCCAAGAAGCAGCAGAATGAATTTCTGTGACTGTTCATGCCAAATCTGTTCTCTTGTTCAGTGTTATCAGGGTGGTGAGACCTTTGTCATAATTTGAAGTAGAATTCTTTTTTTCCTGACTGCCAAATACCCAGAAAAGTAGTAATAGAGGTTAAAAATAATTATGAAAATCAATTTCAAAATTAAATAACATGACTTCCATGGGACTAGTACTTGCTGAAAGTTTATTTTTCGAGTGCATGCTCTTAAAAAAAAATAAAAATAAAGAAAAAGTAGTGCAAGAAGAGAGCATTCACCTTGCAAATGGCTGTATTCCAGGAAAAAAAGAAAAAAATAAAAGGCAAAAAAAGGGAAAATTTGGGCGCAGATTTACACGGTTGCCTGCAGACAAGGCAACCAGCTGGCCTGCTGCCTGCTCCTGGCCTGCCAGCGGAAGCTTTGCCCTTGCCTTGGCAGCAGCACCCTGACATCCTGCTCGTCTTTGTGCTGTGGTTCCCAGTGGGCTCCATCTCCGGGGGGGAGGCAGGTGGGAGTGCCCTGCATGGGAAACCACCCTCATGTGAGCCACCTGCCAAGCAGTGCCCAGACCCCCAGGTACCACCTCAGCAACAGTAGCACAACCCCATCACCCCGGCTTTTGCCACTTGAGTGAGGGCAAGTGATTTCAATCCCTAAATCTGTAACAACCCCTAAGTCCCCTTTGGCGCAGTTTGCTAAGTTGAGTGCTTCTGCTTACATCCACAGCTTCATGACTCCTACAGCTGCACAGAAAATTAACAATGAATAGAACTATTTAACACAGGAACAACAACCTGAAAGGATCTGACTGTGCAGTTGTTCCTACAAATCAACTCAGCATGCGCTTATAAGCAAATGGGCTGGTCCCCTGCAAGCTCATCCTGGGCACGTTAACTACAAAGCTTGAAATAACAGTGACTTTTAGAAACTGATTTTGATAACCAGACTCAATTTGTAAGGTATTTGGAGCTAATAAAGCTACTGTGGTCCTGGGAGTGCCCTTTTCCCCAAGCACAATAGGAAACTCTTCTCATTGGGATTGCTATAGAAACAATGAATTATCAGGCAAACGGGACCATCTGGCAAATTGTGCCGGACCTGGGATGTGTGCTGATAAAGCAGCAGCATTAATTTTCTCTATTTTGTTATAAGTAGAGCTTGCTTTGCCTATAGAAATGTAAGGAGGCAGGTGAGCTGGAGGGTCTATTATTTATAGGCACATTTTGTGCTGTATAAATGAATTTTTCATAGGAAAACTTTGTGTAAAAAAAGGCTTCAGAAACTGCTTCGAAAATAATCATAACTGGGAGCTTCAAGTGCTCTTTGGAGAACGGGTGGATATCCTTTAGTCCCTCTTAAAATTTGTCAGATGCAGCTCTGAACACGTTGAAAACACTTGGGTACTTTGACCCCAGGGGAGAAATCCCAGCCCCATTATTGTCAGTCTTTAGCACTGGGCTTGTAAAATATTGAACCATGGCTTGTATAAGCTGTCATCTTGCAAAATTGAGTCACCCATAAGCAAATGCAAATATTATTAGTATGTTGATGTGCTTGTATGGCTTGAGAATTGATGTATGAGGACCAGACTGAATTATGATCCACCAACTGCATGAAGAAAGAAGCAGGAACTCTTCTGGTATCAAGTTGGATGAACTCGTCTTTACTACACTCTGCTCAACGCCATTTGGGAGGAAGCTCCTTTATTTTTAAAGAGAAGGAAGATCTGAAATATGGTAGGAAATCATTGAGCTGAGAGGAGTTTGGCTGCAGATGGGAGACACACCACCAGGATCATGAAGAAGGTAGGATGAGAAATGGGAAAGAAGATGAATGAGAGAGGTCTAGGCAGGAGTAGGCTGTATTTGGATATCATATATGACTCCATTGGGAGGAAACCAAAAACACACTCATATTTTGCACATGGATGAGGGAAAAAAAGTACTGCAGCTTCTACTGAGCTGAATGAGGGTGGTGAGGCACTGGCACAGGTTGCACAGAGAGGTGGTGGGTGTCCCATCCCTGGAAACATTCAAGGACAGGTTGGATGGGGCTCTGAGAAACCTGACTTAATTGAAGATGTTTCTGCTTATTGCAGGAGAGTTGACAGGACTTTTAAATCCAACCCAAATTATTCTGTGACACTATGAAATGTGAGGCCCTTGGAAAAGCAGGTTACCAAGGACCGAAAAAAGGAACAATATGATATCCTAATTCAGAGTGGACCTCATAGACCTGTTGGAAGCCTTCTTAAACTGAGAGTGTACTTAAATCCTTTTTCTAAAAACCAAGTACAGGCTAAAATCTTTTCTTGAGATCAGACTTTAGTTTCAGAAAATAGGGTTATGAGGTTTGTATTGTGTTGAGTACTGCTGAAATTTTGTCTTTATAAGATATTTTTTTTAATGATCTAATTGACTGACCTCTTTCAGGTTCCTGGAGTACTCTTTGTGCTCCAGGGGAATTTTTGTTACTCCTCAAATGATAATTCTGAAAAAAAAAACCACAAAAAAAAGGGCAAACTTGTGCATTGCACCACACCACAATGGGCCCACTGTTAATGCCACATTAAGAGTCCCTGGTGAATGGCTGAGCTCACATCTCTCCGCATGCCTGGAGCTCCCCTCTGCTCTGCTCTGCCTCTGGGGTTATGATATCATCTCTGAGGTCCTGCAAACACAGGTGAGCTCCACACTGCTGCCATTGTGGGTCCCACTTCTCTAAACGTGGAGATGGGGATCTCCATCAAGTGGCAGAGCATCCATGCCACTCTTTTCTCCCCACAGATGTTCTTCACAGTTATCCTTGAGGGCAATGTACTTGCAAAGTGCTGCTCACCTGGGTGTGTCCATATAGATCCTACATTTATTGTCCTGCTTTTGCATGTGTGAAGGGAAAATCTTGCATCTATAAAGAAACTTCCATAATTGTCTTGACATCAGTTTGAGGTGGGCTAGTTGGCATTTCCCAGCGTCCCCACTGTCTGGAGATGAGAAGTCATCTTCTTGCACAAGCTTTCTTCTTGCTTGAGGTTTTGGCTGCTCGTCATACGTAAGTGAGGCTGTGCTGGTAGACAAGAGGATACCCAAGTGAATACTTCTCTCACCCAAGTGTTTGTATTTGTTTTAGGGCTGCTTGCAACTCTTTCCTGACCCACTCTGTGCAGAGGTGGCTGCATCCAGCTTTATGCACTCTGGCACATGTTGCCTAATGGACCAAGGCTTCTTGTTCAGCACTGCTGACAAGGAGCATCTCTGTCACCACAGCTGACACATGCTTGCTTTGTTAAATGACATAAGATGCTGCTGTGCAAGGCACAAGTTCTCCCACACTCTCAGCTAAACAATTTACTACTATGCTTTATATATTCTTCTTTAGCCCAGCAAGCCAGAGGGACCTGGAGTTGGTTATGTGTGTGCCAGCCTGGCCAGCTCTGTCCCATTTGACTCTGCAAAAGCAGAGGAGGCAACGTGATGCATTGACCGAATGCCCTACATGTAAGATTACAACCTGCTCTGTGTGACAGCTCCCAAACTGCCTGCTGGGTTTTAGCTCCACATGGCATTTTTTGCTCTGCTCCATTATATCTTCTCCAACCCTCCTACCTCTGCACCATGACGAGTGTAAGCAAATCCAGGGGTTTGGAAAGCACATTTGTGGCTGCAAAATGCAGTATTTTCTGCAAATCAAATGTTCATCAGTGACTGGGAACACAACCAAAGGGTTGGGGAAGGAGAGGAGGAAACCAGGCTTGATCCCAAGGAAACCATAAGCCCAGTTTTCCTTGGAAGGCAATTAGCCAGGCACTCATTTAGTTAGGGTGGCTGCGCTACTTTGTAAAATGTGACCTTTTAATGAGCTTGGATTTAGATCTGGGCAGTGGATCCGAGTTACTACTGGTCTGTGCTGGCAAAGGAAAAACACCAACGGTAAATTATCATCAGGAGAGGGGAACAGGGGTGATGCAGCTGTCAAAACCATCTCCGTGCACATCCAAGTCCTGCTCTGCATCATGCAATCATATGCTCCATCCTGTACCATCACACTCAGCCTTCCTCCCAAAGCCACAGGGATGCTGTAGCATCCTTGGATGGGCAGTGCTCACTCAGGCACGCCGTCCTGTGCCCAGTTCCTGGCACTGCTTTTCCCCAAATATTTCACAACTAGATATAAAAATCCCTGAGTTTGCGGCTGCAGTCCCTGCAAAGGGAAGCAGTTAAAAGGCTGATTTTTGCTCTGAACAACAAATGCCTTTTATTGCTTTTTTTTTTTTCATGTAACTGTCTTGGCCTTAAATGTCTAATCCCTTTCTAACAGTCCTGTGGAAGTGGCAGGGCTCTCCACGGGCTAAAGGTGCTGCTTTTCAAGAGGATCAAGTTGTCCACCAGGTCCCAAAGCCCCACTTGCCCTGGTGTGCCCACTCCTCCTTCTGTCAGTGAGGGAGGGAGGGCAGCAGCAAGCTGTGTTCTGCCGGCATGGTGCAGCACATTCTCCCAGCCCTCAGCTTTCTGGGGTTGTCAGGGGGTTATTCCCTCACTCAGAGCATTCCCTGACAGTCATGGGAATTGCTACTCCTTCAGGGGAGAATAAAACCCCCCATCTGCTCTAACTGAAATAGGGATTTAGGAGTTTGACTCCAGGCATATACATTTAAAGATACTGCCCAATTATTTCTTAATTTTTATTAATTATGATTAGTCATTTATGGCCCCTTTTTAATTCAACCTCTCAAGAAAAATATTACTTCAGAAAAAAAAAAAAAGAGAAGTCATTTCATGAACAATTAGCAAAAACTACAGCTGCACCATAAAAGAGAAATACTTGGTGGGGGAAGGAATGTTTCAAATTGACACGGGCATGCGAGTTGTCAGGTGGATGGAAAGCCAGCTGTGATCCTAAGGAAAGGGTGACACTGGAGAGGGGTGATTCAGGCAGGAGAAAGTACAGAGTGTAGCATTGCTGGGTTCATCATCAGGCCTGCTGTTAATTACTGGCTTTATTAATGATTTGGAAGCAGTGGGAAGTGTTATGCTAATTGCACTGGAAAACGACACTATGTTGGGAAGAGCTGAAACCAGTGATGAGAGCACAAGAAGGAGCAGCGAAAGATGCGAGGAGGGCTGAGGGGTATAACAGAGGGATTTGATTTGATTCAGACTCTGGGGGCTTTTCCACAATTTTCCCCTGGTAAAAGAGCACCGAACATGTTTGTGCATGTGAAACGGGCCCATGAGAGGTCAGACAGGAGGGTCTGGTTTGAAGCAAACACCATGGGGACCCTTCCCACCAGCCTCAAGGGAGGGATGGAGACTTGCCCGTGGTATTAGGCAAGCAGGGTCCCTGTACAACAAAACTGATCAGCTTGGAGGGGCAGCTGATTTCAGAAGCCCCTAGATTATATAGCAGAGCGTAATCTAGCGTGTTTAAAGGAAATCTGCAAAAAGTTAATACATTGCTCTGCCTGCTGTGAAGCCCAACTGAAGGAAGGGGGAAAACCAGAGCCCTAAATCCAGACGAATTTAGAAATTGTGTTTAATGATCATCTTGAGAAGATGTAGAACAAAGCCGAGGGAGTGAGGTGCCATGAGCCGTCAGGAAGGAAACCCTCTGCCCTCCAGATGCCTGTGTTGCTCAGAAATCACATGGAGAAAATTGCTGTGGCAAGAGATTATTCGGTGCTTAAAGACACCCGTTGCTCCAGTCACCCAAACACCTCCTCTTTCAGCAATGCGCTTGCAACTTATTTGGTGGCACAGTTAAATCTTTTTGCAACCTGTCATCCCAGAGGTAGGCAAAGGTGGCAAAGCCAAGGACAAAGGACTGTGTAAAATTTTACTTCTACTAGATGGGCCGTAAGCAAGCCCAAGTGGAGTTTTATTGCGCAGCTCCTCAGGCTGACAGTCTCCATTAACCATCGGTTAATACTGCAGCGTCAGAGCAAGCCCGGAGTCATGGCCCTGTGCTGTTAGAAAGTGTCCTTCATCCCACCAAGAGACCTCGGGGTGAGAATATTTTGCATGAAGAGCCACCGGTGTAAGAGCTGAGCCTCCTGGTTCTGCATTGCAGCCAGCGTGTTGTGTGCCGTCCCTCCACACCACAAATAAATCTACAATTTCTCAGCTGGGTGCCTTTGGAAGCCACACGCTAATTCGCTTATATGGGAAGAGAGACCAGATAAGGTTCAAATAAAGAGCTCATGTAATAAATAAACATGAGGTCAGTATGGGAACAGCAATAATTGCTTTGTATGACAAGATTTGCATAGCAAACATTTGTGATTAATGTACAGCCAGCATTAGGTAAGGAGCCTTCGCTATCGCTGCTCCATCTGCACCTTTCAATCTTGAAGGTACAGCAGCTCCAGCCAGAGCAATTAGTCACTGTTTACAGAGAGGCAGATAGAGCAAAATTTTTCTAGTTCAATATTTGAGTGAGTTTCATCTTGCAGCCTCCCGTTGGATCCATTTCTGCGACAGGCAGGAATTATGCTTCTTTCCTGGGGATGGTGAGGAGGGATGATTAGCATTGTTGCTAACCCCCTTGGCAAGGGCACAGGCTGGCTCCCGGCCCCTCCTGCGGGCCTCACCCAGGTGATGGTCTCAAGGAAAACCCTAAGAAAAATGCTGAAGACCCTGCCCATGAGGGCTCTGTTTCCTCATTGCTTTTTCTTTCACCTGCCTCTGCCTGCTGGCGAGTTGCCCCTTTGCCATTGCTGATGCACACAGAGCTGTCACGGGGCAGTGGGATGCAGCACCGAGAGCAGTAAAACCTCCTCCTTTGCAGCCTCCTTTCTGCAGAGCCCAGCTAATTCTTTCCAGCTCAAACTTTCAGCTCTTTGGAGAAAGTCGTAATCCGACTTGAAATACTGTCTTGATTTGGAGATTTTTTTTTTTTAAAGACAAGCAAGCCTCTGTCTTCATTGGAAAGGAGGCAGTCTGGCTGGAGGGGCTGGGGTTACTCCTCCTCTGAGGTTAATTCCTATGGGAAAATTGTTCCATTGGAGCTGGCTGAAGGAAAGACAATCCCTGCTGCACTCTTCCACTTAATCTGCTACAGGGTGCTGGGGAAAGCTGTCAGCATCGCTGGGAAGTCACTCCAGGAAGTATTGTGTAGACTAGCTAGAAAGGCAGGAGAGCTCCTTCATGTTGATGAGATCCACAAGGCCTTGAGCAGGATGAAGAGGCTGCAAAACCCAATGCATACATTTCGGGGACATGAAGTAAAGAACTGAAGGTGTTCTTCTCTTATGCGTTTGCAGCTCTGACTGAAGCTCTGAGAATGCCAGTCAACTTGTCAAGAGTAATAAATGGCAGCTACTGTTTCAAACCTGTGATGAGATGTTGAGATTTTCAATTGTTGTCTTGCCAGAATGTTCCTTGCTGAGATGGTGGTCCCCTGGACCTGTTAAGATGTCTGTGGGCATTTCATCCCTGTGCTGGGGTGGGTGGTAGTGAGGGCGATGCTGAGCTGGTAGTTGCAGGACACCTGCACTGTAGCTGTCCCCACCTGAGTGCTTTTAGGAATGTGCCACAAGGCTGGCATGGGCCATCAAGATTGTGGATGCATCGGTGGAAGATGTCATGCCACCTCTGACCATGGACTTGCAGGTGAGCTGGAAAAAGTGGCTGCTCATTCCCTGCTTCAGTGCAAAGTCCTCCCACTATCCCACTGAGGAGTGAGCTCCGAGGGTGCCACCACTCTACCCTATTGCCCTTATAACTTTGCCTCCTTTCCAGCCCTTCCACCCTAAAGCTTTCCAGTCACTTCTGCTGAGTGCTGGGAAGCCCTAAATTCACCCTGCAGCTGAGAGTGCAGGTAGGGTGCTCTGGTCTTTGTACGTGGTGCTGAGCTGCGAGCACCCAGCCAGGATGTGTGTTGAGGCAGAATCCAGAAGCAGCCAAGGGAGGAGGGTGATGTGCCGTGTCCTTGCCCGGATCAGGCGTGGGGGGTGGCGTCCCGCAGCGGAGAGAAGCCTAGGCGGGCTTCACGCTGCTCACGATGCTCTTAACACTTCAGCTCCGGCTGCCGCTGGGACGGGCTCAGCCCGCACCGGAGCCGCCGCCACTTAGGGGCGGCTGTGTCGGGAGGCGTCCCCGTGCCCCCCTGCACAAGGGTCGTTCGCCGTCCCGACTGCGTGGGGAGGTGTCCCTGTGCACCCCTGAAACAGGATCGCTCCCTGCCCCGGCTGTGCCGCCTCACTGGACGGCAAATTTCCCTCTGGGGATCGTTCCCTCGCGAGACTTTTCCCTCGGGGTTTTTGCAGCCTCCCCTCTGCCCCCCACGTTGGAGTCTGCCCGGGGTGCGCACCCGGCCCTCACTTTTGGCGGAGCGGGACGGAGGGAGGAGCGGGAACGTCTTCTGGGCAGCGGTACGCGCGGCCCCGCAGGTGCGAAGCGCCCGTGTGTGTGAGGGGGGGCCGCCGTGCCGGGTGGGGCGGTCCCGCGCGGTGCTCGGCCCCCGCCCGCCCCTT